>SJXQ01005238.1:12492-204457 GCA_006408695.1 Aepyceros melampus
TGTCGACGACAGCGAGAGTTGGGGTGCTGGGAGCATGGGGACCCCACATGCGGGCACGACACCGGCAGGCAACCTGGGGCCTCCGACTGACGTGAGGCAGGGGCCTGTCCTGTCCAGCAAGCCTCCAGTGCAGGAGACGCGGGTTTGACCCCTGATGTGGGATGATCCCCGGAGGAGGAAACGGCAACCCGCTCCAGTGTTCTTGCCTGGAGAATCCCATGGACGGAGGAGCCTGGGGGCTGCAGTCCACACGGTCATAAACAGCCGGACACGACTGAGTGATGGACACACACGCAGAGTGAAACAGCAGGGGCCACACGGACCCCGGGCCCCTTACAGCAGCCAGCCGGCCACCAGGGATGGCCAAGGGCACCGCACCGCATTCCTGGAAGAGCCGGAGCAGACACCAGGACGGCTGGGCGTCCACACAGAGGGTCCAGAGCCGCACTCTCTGTGATGAGCACTTCGGGTACGCTCAGGGTCAGTCTAGAGTCACACACGCGTCAACTGCGGGCACGCTCAGGGTCAGTCTAGACTCACACACGCGTCGACTGTGGGCACGCTCAGGGTCAGTCTAGACTCACACACACGTCGACTTCGGGCACGCTCAGGGTCAGTCTAGAATCACACACGCGGCGTGTGGACTGTGGACACCCATCCCTTGGACAGGAGACACATGGGAAGGCCTGAGCTGAGCCCGTGGGGAGGGTCCCTCCAGGATCACAGGGCCCCGGGGAACGGCACGCAGGCCGTCTGTGTCCTCCAACAGCGAGGACGGAGCTCAGCACGAGCCCTCTACGCCTCAGGCGCCAAGAAGGGCAGAGAGCGGACGCAGAAGCCAAGCTCTGGGCCTGCCCACGCCCAGAGGAGGACCCCCCACGTGCCCGCGGGGACACCCACCTTGGCCACACGGCCCATGTCCTCCATGGTGGCCCTCTCGTGTGGGAACTGGGCGAAGGTCCTCTCGATCTTGGTGATGACGGCGTCCACGTTCACCGTGTCCTGCGGGCGGCCGCCAGGGAGTAGAAAGTGGGGATGCTCCGGCTCGCAGCGGGAGGCAGGGGCTCCTCCTTCCTTGTCTGGACCTGAGAAAGATGACAGTGAGGGCCTGGGCACGTGGGCACCTCCTCGGGACCCACACTCAGTGAGGCCTGAGCACGTGGGCACCTCCTGGGGACCCACAGCCTGGGCACGTGGGTGCCTCCTCAGGACCCACACTGAGGCCTGGGCACGTGGGCACCTCCTCAGGACCCACACTCAGTGAGGCCTGAGCACGTGGGCACCTCCTCGGGACCCACACTCAGTGAGGGCCTGGGCACGTGGGCGCCTCCTGGGGATTCACACTCAGTGAGGGCCTGGGCCATGGGTGCCTCCTGGGGACCCACACTCAGCAAGGCCTGGGCACTGGGCACGTCCTCGGGACCCACGCTCAGTGAGGCCTCGGCACGTGGGTGTTGGGCACTGGGCACCTCCTCGGGACCCACACTCAGTGAGGCCTGGGCACGTGGGCACCTCCTCGGGACACACACTCAGTGAGGGCCTGGGCACTGGGCACCTCCTCGGGACCCACACTCAGTGAGGCCTGGGCACGTGGGCACCTCCTCGGGACACACACTCACTGAGGGCTTGGGCACTGGGCACCTCCTCGGGACCCACACTCAGTGAGGCCTGGGCACGTCGGCACCTCCTCGGGACACACACTCAGTGAGGGCCTGGGCACTGGGCACCTCCTCGGGAGCCACACTCAGTGAGGGCCTGGGCACTGGGCACCTCCTCGGGACCCACGCTCAGTGAGGGCCTGGGCACGTTGGCACCTCCTGGGGATTCACACTCACTGAGGGCTTGGGCACTGGGCACCTCCTCGGGACCCACACTCAGTGAGGCCTGGGCACGTGGGCACCTCCTCGGGACACACACTCAGTGAGGGCCTGGGCACTGGGCACATCCTCGGGAGCCACACTCAGTGAGGCCTGGGCACGTGGGCACCTCCTCGGGACACACACTCAGTGAGGCCTGGGCACGTGGGCACCTCCTCGGGACACACACTCAGTGAGGCCTGGGCACGTGGGCACCTCCTCGGGACACACACTCAGTGAGGGCCTGGGCACGTGGGCACCTCCTCGGGACACACACTCACTGAGGGCTTGGGCACTGGGCACCTCCTCGGGACCCACACTCAGTGAGGCCTGGGCACGTCGGCACCTCCTCGGGACACACACTCAGTGAGGGCCTGGGCACTGGGCACCTCCTCGGGAGCCACACTCAGTGAGGCCTGGGCACGTGGGCACCTCCTCGGGACACACAGTGAGGGCCTGGGCACTGGGCACATCCTGGGGAGCCACATTCAGTGAAGCCTGGGCACGTGGGCATCTCCTGGGGAGTCACACTCAGTGAGGGCCTGGGCACGTGACCAGCTCCTCCCTCTATTTTCACGGTTGGAGGCAGGTCTGATCCACGGCTCCGTCCGCCCTGAGCCCCCTGACCCACTGTAGGCGGGGCACCTAGACCATCACTGCGGGCTGACTGCAGACACAGGAGGTCACGCAGCCCTCAGGCAGTGCCACACGTGGCCACTGGCCTGGTCCACACTGCCCCGCCTCCCGGATCCTGCTTCCCTGTGGCCCCCTGGACAGGACGGCTGACCGCCCAGGCTGCTGAGAGAGCCTGCCCCGTGTCCTGCGGGAGGTCAAGGGAGGCGCGGCGGGCAGTCCCTCGGTGGCAGGTTGCACCTGTGACTGCTTCTGCCCACACCCGCCCTGCCCCGCGGAAGTTTCAGCTGCAGCCAGCACAGCCCTCAGGACATGCACGGCCCAGGGCTCTGCCTCCCAGCACAGGCAGTGGCAGGCACCACACAGGAGCCGACAGCTCGTTCGCAGCCACAGCGGGCGCCACACAGGAGCCGACAGCTCGCTCGCAGCCGCAGCGGGCACCACTCAGGAGCCGCAGCTCGCTCGCAGCCGCAGCAGGCACCACTCAGGAGCCGCAGCTCGCTCGCAGCCGCAGCAGGCACCACTCAGGAGCCGCAGCTCGCTCGCAGCCGCAGCAGGCACCACTCAGGAGCCGCAGCTCGCTCGCAGCCGCAGCAGGCACCACTCAGGAGCCGCAGCTCGCTCGCAGCCGCAGCAGGCACCACTCAGGAGCCGCAGCTCGCTCGCAGCCGCAGCAGGCACCACTCAGGAGCCGCAGCTCGCTCGCAGCCGCAGCAGGCACCACTCAGGAGCCGCAGCTCGCTCGCAGCCGCAGCAGGCACCACTCAGGAGCCGCAGCTCGCTCGCAGCCGCAGCAGGCACCACTCAGGAGCCGCAGCTCGCTCGCAGCCGCAGCAGGCACCACTCAGGAGCCGCAGCTCGCTCGCAGCCGCAGCAGGCACCACTCAGGAGCCGCAGCTCGCTCGCAGCCGCAGCAGGCACCACTCAGGAGCCGCAGCTCGCTCGCAGCCGCAGCAGGCACCACTCAGGAGCCGCAGCTCGCTCGCAGCCGCAGCAGGCACCACTCAGGAGCCGCAGCTCGCTCGCAGCCGCAGCAGGCACCACTCAGGAGCCGCAGCTCGCTCGCAGCCGCAGCAGGCACCACTCAGGAGCCGCAGCTCGCTCGCAGCCGCAGCAGGCACCACTCAGGAGCCGCAGCTCGCTCGCAGCGCAGCAGGCACCACTCAGGAGCCGCAGCTCGCTCGCAGCCGCAGCAGGCACCACTCAGGAGCCGCAGCTCGCTCGCAGCCGCAGCAGGCACCACTCAGGAGCCGCAGCTCGCTCGCAGCCGCAGCAGGCACCACTCAGGAGCCGCAGCTCGCTCGCAGCCGCAGCAGGCACCACTCAGGAGCCGCAGCTCGCTCGCAGCCGCAGCAGGCACCACTCAGGAGCCGCATTAGAAGGGGATGACAGAGGATGAGATGGCTGGATAGCATCACTGACTCAATGGACATGAGTTTGGGTGAACTCTGGGAGATGGTGATGGACAGGGAGGCCTGGCATGCTGTGATTCATGGTGTCGAAAAAAGTCGGACATAACTGAATGACTGAACTGAACTGAATGTGAACTTAGTTTGAGGTAGAATTTGAGTTTACTACAATGTGTGACTATATTTTGCTTCTTTAATATTTAAAATTAAATATGTTGGGTGATAAACAATTTGTTATAAATAGTTAAGCAGTGATAGTGACCAGTAAATATCATAATAGCCATCAAAGACTTGTTTTATTTAATTATTCTTTTACAAGCTTTATTTTAAAAATTCCCATTCACTTCAAAATCATTTCAAACATTTTTTTAATACAAATTCTAGAATTCCACCAACCCAACCACTATTATAGAGGATTTTAAGTTCTTTTTAAAGGTCTTGAATTTGATGATCCTGTATGTATTTCAAACAGATCAAAAATACTTCTATCAAACATATCCAGATTTCATTGCTAGAATATCTGCACTAAAGGAAGTATTTCAATAGGAAATACTTGAAGAGGAAAGAGTATGATGAAAGATGGAAATCTGAATCTAAAAAATAAATAAACACACAGAAAATGGTAGCTATCAGATAAATATATATTTTTGTCTTTTAAAAAGTTAGAGCAAAAAAAAATCTAACAATGTGTTGTGATTTTTAACAGATGTCCAAGTAAAATGTATGTATTTAGAAGCACAAACTATAAAAATGTTCTGTTACAATATTTTAATATACCTGAAGTGGTATATTATTAATTGAAGGTAGACTTTGATAAGTTAAAAATGAACTTGTACCCTGGAATAAGCACTAAAAAATTATTAATATGATTCCAGTGGTACAATCATTAGAAAAGAAAAAAAAAAGAAAAAAAGAGACAACTGGTGCTGCTGCTAAGTTGCTTCATTTGTGTCTGACTCTGTGCGACCCCAAAGACAGCAGCCCACCAGGCTCCTCCATCCCTGGGATTCTCCAGGCAAGAACACTGGAATGGGTTGCCATTTCCTTCTCTAATGCATGAAAGTGAAAAGTGAAAGTGAAGTTGCTCAGTCGTGTCCAACTCTTCGCGAGCCCATGGACTGCGGCCCACCAGGCCCCTCCATCGATGGGATTTTCCAGGCAAGAGTACTGGAGTGGGGTGCCATTGCCTTCTCCAAAAGAGACAATTAGCAAACTCAAAAATTTAAATTGAAATATTGATAATTTAATTAACTGTAAATAGCCAAAACCCTAATTAAAAGGCAAAGATTGTCAGATTAGATAGAAATGCAAGACAACTCTATGCTATTAACCAACACCACACTTACACATATACACTGTAAACATAAAGAAAATTAAAAGTAAAAGGGTAGGAAAAAAGGTATACTTTGCAAATGCTAAACAATATGGAAATGTCTTTTAATATCACACAAAGTTGGCTTCAGAATAAGGGATATTATTAGAATCTAAAGAGAAATATATAATGATAATGTTATCAATGCATCAGAAAGATGTAACTGTCCTAAATATGGAGGTATCTATAAAAATGCTGCAGAATATTTCAAAGTACATATGAAAAAAATCTCAATAATAAATGCATAAGTATGGTTGTAGATTTCAACCTGGTCTTATTAGCTGATGAAACAAATAGAAAATCATTAAGTATATAAGACTTGAGCAGCACTGTCAAACAGCTCTGATACATTTATATGCACTCCACACAATAGAATAATGTATCTTCTTTTCATATGCAGAGGGAACATTTACCAAGATAGACTGCATTCTGGACCATAACAAAAATTTTGCCAATTAAAAATAAAATCCTAAATATATGTTTTATGTTTACAGTGAAGTTAAAATTATAAGTATGGTTGTAGATTTCAACCCGGTCTTATTAGCTGATGAAACAAATAGAAAATCATTAAGTATATAAGACTTGAGCAGCACTGTCAAACAGCTCTGATACATTTATATGCACTTCACACAATAGAATAATGTATCTTTTCATAATCAGAGGGAACATTTACCAAGATAGACTGCATTCTGGACCATAACAAAAATTTTGCCAATTAAAAATAAAATCCTAAATATATGTTTTATGTTTACAGTGAAGTTAAAATACAAATCAGTAACAGAAGGATACTTGAACCATCTCTTTGGAAATTAACACTATACTTCTTCCTAGCCCATATGTCAAAATAGACAAAATAGTGTCTTGAATTGGATAAAAATGAAATGCAGCATACCAGAAATTATAGAATATGGCTAAAGCAATGCTTAGAGGAATATTTTTATGTTTATTAAAAACCTAGAAGTCTAAAGGTGCCAGCTTAAGCTAGAAAAAGTAAAGAGAGCAGAAAGAAGGAAATAATACTCAGAAATCAAGGACATTTTTAACTGAAAGAGAGTTTTTAAATCAATGCAATAAAAAATTTGTTCATGGAAAGAATTGATTAAACTGATAATCACTAGCCAGACCAAAGAAGAAAAAAAGAAATTATTTACCAATAACGGGAATGGGAGAGAATATAGTACAGATCCTACAGATAATAAGTATATCAAGGAGATATTATGAATAACTTTAGGTCAATAAAAATCATGATGTAGATGAAATGGTCAAATTACCCTAAAGATATAAATTACAAACTTCATTACAAAAGTAGATAACATGACTTACTCTGTGTCTGCTATAGAAATGTAGTTAAAACTCTTGCCACAAAGTAAGGGTTCCTGGTCTATTCATTTCTATTTCATATTTGCTATAGTTTTTAGCCAGGGCAATAGGGTGAGAAAAAACTAAAGAAGGCATGTGGAATAAATGGAATTCTAAGATCCTTCTGATCCAAATGCAAACTGACACAGCCACCTTAGAAAATTGTTTGCTGGTTCTTACAAGTGTAATCATATATTTCTATCACTCAGCAGTCCCACTCCTAGCCAAGAGAAATCCAAATTAACATGCACATGAAACCTAGACATAAATATGTGTAGTAATCTTACCTATCAGTTCAGTTGCTCAGTTGTGTCCGACTCTTTGCGACCCCATGAATCGCAGCACACCAGGCCTCCCTGTCCATCACCAACTCCCGGAGTTCACCCAGAACCATGCCCATGGAGTCAGTGATGCCATCCAGCCATCTCATCCTCAGTCGTGCCCTTCTTCTCCTGCCCCTAATCCCTCCCAGCATTAGAGTCTTTTCCAATGAGTCAACTCTTTGCATGAGGTGGCCAAAGTTCTGGAGCTTCAGCTTCAGCATATTCCTTCCAAAGAAATCCCAGGGTTGATCTCCTTCAGAATGGACTGGTTGGATACCCTTGCAGTCTAAGGGACTCTCAAGAGTCTTCTCCAACACCAGTTCAAAAGCATCAATTCTTTGGCGCTCAGCCTTCTTTACAGTCCAATTTTCACATCCATACATGACCACTGGAAAAACCATAGCCTTGACTAGATGGACTTTTGTTGGCAAAGTAATGTCTCTGCTTTTCAATATGCAATCTAAGTTGATCATAACTTTTCTTCCAAGGAGTAAGCATCTTTTAATTTCATGGCTGCAGTCACCATCTGCAGAGATTTTGGAGCCCAAAAAAAACAAAGTCTGACACTGTTTCCACTGTTTCCCCATCTATTTCCCATGAAGTGATGGGACTGGATGCTTTGATCTTCTTTTTTTAAATGTTGAACTTTAAGTCAACTTTTCACTCTCCTCTTTCACTTTCATCAAGAGGCTTTTTAATTCCTCTTCACTTTCTGCCATAAGGGTGGTGTCATCTGCATATCTGAGGTGATTGATATTTCTCCCAGCAATCTTGATTCCAGCTTGTGTTTCTTCCAGTCCAGCGTTTCTCATGATGTACTCTGCATATAAGTTAAATAAGCAGGGTGACAATATACAGCCTTGACATACTCCTTTTCCTATTTGGAACCAGTCTGTTGTTCCATGTCCAGTTCTAACTGTTGCTTCCTGACCTGCATGTAAATTTCTCAAGAGGCACGTCAAGTGATTTGGTATTCCCATCTCTTTCAGAATTTTCCACAGTTTATTGTGATCCACACAGTCAAAGGCTTTGGCATAGTCAATAAAGCAGAAATAGATGTTTTTCTGGAACTCTCTTGCTTTTTCCATGATCCAGCGGATATTGGCAATTTGATCTATGGTTCCTCAGAAGCAACTCAGTATCCATCAGTTGTGAAGGAATAGAAAATCATATTGTATTCATAGGATGGACTGCTCTTTAGTTCAGACTGCTTCAAGGATGTTAATACAAACAGCCTTTGAGCGTAGAGGTTAAGTCTTCTTAAACAAAAGCAGGAATGCTTATTATCTCATATAACCAAGATAATGTTTCCCTCCATGTTTATTACTCATTATAAAAGATTCTGGAATCTAAGCTCAGAGTCTCTCTCCCGTAACTTTACCCACAGTACAGGCAGGTATCCATCTGATGCGACCTCAACACTATCCAGAATCTCACCCTGTTGAGTCCTGGAACCTCAGAAACCATGCACCGTGATCCTCTTGTCCTGTTCACGGGTGATGGCACAAAATTATTTAGCCACATATCATTCTGCTACTACTCAGTGCTTTTTCTCCTCCAGTTCTTCATGTTGGGCTTCTTCCCTTTGGGAACCACATTCAGTTTTCAACAGATTTGCTCACTCTGCTTTGACTTAACATGCCTGGCTATTTCCCAAAGACCCCATTTCCTTTCCGTATTCTGCAGAGGAGACACTTTGCATTGCCATAACATACATGTAGTGAGATCTGGGGATGACTTTGAAATTTAAGTTCCTTTGAGACTGATTATCTGTAGCCAATACAATAATTTTTCCTCCTCTGTAACATACACCACCCTGCTGTACCATTGATTATCTAACAAACTTCCGGTCATTTGAAAGCCCCTTGGTTTATGCTGTTGAAAACTTTGGTTGAAGCCAGTCTTCCTTTCTCAACATCACCTTTACTGCCAGCAGCTATGGCAACCTTAATACTCATATTACTTCTGTAAACCCTTAAGTAGCTTGACCTTACCTGTTTGAGGACATCCATCATGCTTCAGATGCGTGGCCTCAATCTGGGCTTTATTTTGCCTGGAGAAATGCAGTACACTTGGATCATCTAAATTTGTAATATGCCAGTATCCAATGACCAAATTCTCCAATATTTCCCCTTTTTTTTTGTTTCTACTTAAACTATCCACCAGAGTTTTCCTGGTAGCTCTGATGTTAAAGAATCTGCCTGCTATGCAGGAGACTCAGATTTGATCCCTGGGTGGGGAAGATCTTCTGGAGAAGGGAATGGCAACCCACTCCAGTATTCTTGCCTGGAGAATTCGAGGGAGAGAGGAGCCTGGAGGGCTACAATCTTTGGGGTCGCAAAAAGTTGGACACGACTGAGTGACTAACTTTCACTTTCACAGGCTACCCAGAGATCTTGTTAAAACAGTGTGTGGTTATAGAGTCTCATGATGTCTTTGGAACCATTCTTTGGATGGTCTGCTCTTCAGTGTCCTCTGGGTTACTGGGCAGGAGAGAGTCTTCTCATTTTGGCTTCTGATGCACGGCTATTACAGTAGCATGTGGTAATTTCATGTGTTTTCCTCCTCTCTTTTAGAGGGATGTAGGCACAGCCAGGCCTAGGGTTTTGTCCTTTTTTTTTTTTTCCATGTAGTCCCAGAACCTGGAGTGATTCAGAGACCATATGCATGACTGAACGAATACTTAGTAAATGAATTGAGAAGACTGTAGAATGAAAGATCTTTGTTTATCCCAGCGGTTATTAGTCTGTAGACAGAGGTGTCAGCATGAGGTCAAGATGACTCAAAGGTCTTTTCCTTAGGAGGGTGAGTGAACCTAAGGGAGGGTTATAAAGAAGAGTGATCAGCTCTGAATTCAATATATCAATCACAAGTATGTGATTGTGTCTCCTTGGCTTGCTCCTTGAGAAAATTGAAGCAGTTAATTGAAGGTAAGTGACATGATGAATTTCACCTATTCTGCCAGCTACAGAGTACAGATTAGAAACTTGAGTCTTGTTGCAAATTTATTGCCTTGAGCCTTTAGCTAAACCACTGAACCTGAAAATGTTTTTTTCCTCCCAATACTATCATATTCCTAATTTGGAAAAAGAAGATAAACAGAAACATTTCTTTCAATCAGCACATAAACCCTCCTCCAATTGCTGACTCCAAGCAATTTTTTTTTTTACCAGTGGGTCAATAATTAGAGACATGGGAGAAAGAGAACCAGATTTTAAATCAGAATTTTTCACTTTCTAGTGTGTAACTATATTTTTCACTTTCTTGTGTATAACTTAGGGCAAGTCCATCATTTTTCTCAAACTAATTTGTAAATATGAATGCAATTTTAATATGGTTAATGAATGTCAAAAGGCAGATAGCATAAGGAGAGAGATTAGCAAACTGAAAATTAGTTATACAAATACAAATTCTTTTTATATATTTACCATTTAGTTAGCATTTCGTAAGGGTGAAAAACAATATGTCACTGCAATGTAACTGATTTTACAGGAGACTAAGAAAAGTTGTCCTCTGATGTCACAATTGCTCTTTGTGTATATATGTGTATGATAATTCAGATATGAATTCAAAAGATAAGGAAATGAAAGTTTTCTCCTGGGATTTGTAAATTCTCCTCTATTTCACACTTAGCAGATTTGATGTTCCGTCTTGCTTGTATTGAATGTGTCTATTTACTGCCCTTCCTTTTCTGTTCCAATTAATGTATGATTATTTACAGGCTAGAAAATTTGTGACAAAAATATATTAACACTGCTTTCTTTTTAATTGAAGTTTATTCAGCATGCAGTATTATGTTAGTTTCAGGCTTACAATGTAGTGATTTGATATTTATACACATTAAAATTCGATGTCTAGTAATCGCCTGTCACCATACAGTTTTTATGCTGCAGCTAAGTCGCTTCGGTCGTGTCCGACTCTGTGTGACCCCATAGATGGCAGCCCACCAGGCTCCCCCATCCCTGGGACTCTCCAGGCAAGAACACTGGAGTGGGTTTCCATTTCCTTCTCCAGTGCAAGAAGGTGAAAAGTGAAAGTGAAGTCACTCAGTTGTGTCCGACTCTTCATGTCCCCATGGACTGCAGCCTACCAGGCTCCTCTGCCCATGGGATTTTCCAGGCAAGAGTACTGGAGTGGGGTGCCATTGCCTTCTCTGACAGTTTTTATAGTACCAGCTATATTCCCTATGCTATATTTTACATCCCCATGACTTATTTTATAAAGGAAAATTTGTATCTTTTAATTGCCTTCACCCAGTCCTCTACCCCCACCCCTGCCCCCAGCTCTGGGGACCACCAGTATGTTTTTCTATCTTTGAATCTATTTCTATTTTCTTTTTTTTTTGGTTTGTTTTTTAGATTCCATATATAATTGGAGTTAGGTGGGATTAGTCATTTTCTGACTTTAATACCCTCTAGATCCATTCATACTGTGGCAAATGGCAAAATTTCTTTCCTTTTTATGGTTGAGTAATATTTCATTGTATCTGTGTGTATTTTTTTTTCTCTTTATCCATTCACCTATTGATAGAAACCTAGGTTACTTCCATATTTTGGCTATTTCAACTAATGGTGTGATGAACAGAAGGTGTCTTACGTTTCTTTCAATGAGTGTTTTCATTTTCTTCAGATAAATACCTTAACGTAGACTTGCTAGATTGTCCTATTTTTTAGGTTTCCTTTAAAAAGTTTATTTTATATTGGAGTGTAGTTGATTAATAATGTTGCATTAATTACAGGTGTACAGCAGAGTGATTCAGTTATACATGGATCTATTCTTTTCAAATTCTTTCCCCATTTACATTGTTAAATAATATTGAGCAGAATTTCCTATGCTATACAGTAGGTCCTTGTTGGTTATCTGTTTTAAATATAGCAGTGTGTACATGTTAATCCTAAAGTCCTTGAAAAAACCTCCATACTTTTTCCATAGTACCTTCACCAATTTATATTCCCATCACTAGGATTCCCTTTTCTCTATATACTCTCCAACACTTACTATTTTTGCGTTTCTCATAATAGCTGTTCTGACAGATGATCTCAATATGGTTTTGACTTGCATTTTCCTGATGATTAATGATGTTGAGCATCTTTTAGTATATCTGTTGGCCATCTATGTATCTTCCTTAGAAAAATGTCTGTTTAGGTCCTGTCTCCATTTCTTATTTGGTTGATTTTTTTCATAGTGAATTGTGTGATTTCTTTATGTGAATTGGAAATCCATCCCTTATCATATATATGGTTTACAGATACCTTCTCCTGATCAGTAGGTTATCTGTTCACCTTGTTGATGATTTCTTTTGCTGTGCAGAAGCTTTCAAATTTGATGTAGTTGCCATCTGTTTTTTCTTCTCTTTCTCATGTCTGAGGGAAGCATTCAAAAAAGCTATTGCTAAGACTGATGTCAAAGAATATGCTGTCTTTGTTTTCTTCTAGGAGTTTTTCTGTTCCAGGTCTTACATTTAAGTCTTAAATCCATTTTATATGAATAGTTGTGTAATGTGTTAAGTGTTGGTCTAGTTTCCTTATTTTGATTGTAGATATCCATTTTTTCCAACACAGTTCATTGAAGATACTATCCTTTCTCTACCCTTTGCTTTCTGCTGTAAATTTATATCCATATATGTGTGGGTTTATTTATGGAATCTGAAAGTCTGCTCCATTGATCTATGTGTGTGTGTTTCTGTCAATACCATGTTGCTTGATTATACCTACAGCTTTTTAGTATAATTTGAAATCATGGCGTGTGATACTTCTAGCTTTGTTCTTTTTGCCTAAGATTTGGCTCTCTGGGTATTTTCTGGTTTGAAGCAAGCTTTAGAATTTTTTGGTTCTATATCTGTGAAAAATGTTACTGAGATTTTGATAGTGAATGCATCGAAACTATAGATTGCTTTAGGTAATGGGGCATTTTAACTGTTAATTTTGCAATCCATTAACACAGATCGTCTTTCCATGTTTTTGTGTCACTTCTTGTTTGTTAGTGTTCTTCCACCTTCTTGGTTAAATTTTTCCTATAATTTATTCTCTTCATTGCCATTGTGTTTTTTCTTAACTGGATTGTTCTCTTAGTCTTGTTCCACTGGTGTTTTTGTTAGTGTAGAGACGTGCAGCAGACTTTTGCATGTTGATTTTGTATCCTACAACTTTATTTATTATTTCCAGTAGTTTTTTGGTGGAGTCTCTAGTGTTTTCTATACGTAAAATTATGTAATTTACAATGACAATTTTACTTTCTCCTTTCCAAAATGGATGCTTTTTCTTTTCTTTTTTTTTTGCCTAATTTTCCTGGTTCGGATTTCTAATATTATTATTATGTTACAACATTATATTGAATAAAAGTGTTGAGACTGAGTATCTTTCTTTCCCACCTTGAGTAGCTTTTAGTTTTTTTTTACCATTGGATATGATATGAGTTATGGATTTGTCACATATGACCGTTATTATGTTGAGGTCCATTCACTGTATATTGAGTTTCTTTTCATAAATGGATGTTGAGTCTTGTTGGAGGCTTTTTTTCATCTATTAAGATGATCATAGGATTTTTAGTTAATTTGTTAATGTAGTGTGTCACATTGATTTATTTGTGGATGTTGAACCATTCTTGCATACCCTGCAGTAAAACACTCAGGAGCAGGTGTGTGACCCTTTTAATGCGTTGTTGAAGTAAGTTTGCTAATATTTTGCTGAGGATTTTTGTATCTATGTTTCTGAGAGATATTGGCCTATACCTTTCTTCTTTTGTGTTGTCCTTGTTTAGTTTTGGTATCAGGGTAATGTTGCCCTTGTAAAATGAGTTACGAAGTGTTCCCTCTTATTCAATTATTTGGAAAAGTTTAGGAAAGATATGTATTAACTTTTCTTTGAATGTTGGACAGAATTTACTAGTGAAGACTGAAGACAGATTTACCTGTGAAGTCCCAGACTCTTGTTTTGGGGGAAATTTTTGATTAGTGTTTCAATTTCCTTACTAGTGATTGATCTGTTCAGATTTTCTGTTTCTTCATAATTCAGTCTTGGAAGGGTGGTGTGATTCTACCAATTTATCTATGTTTCTTAGATTGTTCAATTTGGTGCATAGCTCTTCATAGTATTCTTTGAATATCCTTTGTATTTCTGTGGTATTCATTGTGGTTTCTCTTATTTCATTTCTGATACTACTTATCTGAGACTTTGCTATTCTTTTCTTCCCGAATCTGGCTACAGGTTTGTCAGTTTTGTTTATCATCTCACAAAATAAGCTCTTAGGTTTTTGTGGGGTTTTTTTAAATCTCATATTGTCTTTGCAGCCTCTATTTCATGTATTTTGACTCTGATCTTTATTATTTCCTTCCTTCTATTGACTTTGGGTTTTGTTCTTTTTCTAATTTCTTTGAGTATAAGTTTAGATTATTTATTTGAGATTTTACATGTTTGTTTCTTCAGTTATGCCTGTATTTTGTACAATTGACCACTGAACAGCATAGGTTTGAACTTCGTGGGCCCATTCATTCACAGATTTTTTTTTTTTTGAGTACTAGCGTACCACCTGATCCAGAGCTGGCTGAGTCTGTGAATGTGGAGCCACAGACAAGACGGACTGACTGTACAGTTAAATGTGGATCTTAAACTACACCGGGGATCTGCACTTACTTTCTGCTTTTGCGGAATCCTATAGGTTTCGTAAGTCATATTTTCATTTTCACTTATCTTCGACTTTTAAAACATCTCCTTCTTCGATATCTTTATTGCTTCAGTAGTTCAGTAGCATGTTGTTCTGTCTTCACATATTTGTGCTTTTTTCCAACCTTTTTGAAGTTCATTTTTTTGTTTTGTTTTGTTTCATACCATTCTGATGAGAAACGATGCTTGGCATGATTTTAATCTTCTTAAGTTTATTGCACATTGTTTTGTGCGGCAGTATATAGTCTGTCCTTGAGAAAAACCCATGTGCATGTGAAAAGAAGGATATTTTGCTATGTTTGAATGAAATGTTGTATATGCATCTATTAAGTCCACCAGGTCTGATTTTTCATTACAGTCAGCATTTTCTTGTTGGCTTTCTGTCTGGAAAATCTATGCATTGATGTAAGTAGGGCGTTAAACTCCCTACTATTATTCTGTTGCTGTCAGTTTCTACCTTTATGAGTGTTAATAGTTGCTTTATATATTTTGACACTCCTGGGTTAGGTGCATATATATTAATAACTATATGTTTTCTTATTGAATTGATCCTTTTATCAGTATACAGTATCCATTTTGGTCTCTTTTTACCATTTATGGTTTGAAGTCTGTTTTATCTGCTATGAGTATCAGTACATCTATTTTCTTTTGACTGAAATATTCTTACAGTATCATTTTTCATCTCTTCACTTTCTTTTTTGTCTTTAGAGCTGAGTCTCTTGGAGAAAGCATATGGTTGGTTTAATCCAACCAATCACTCTCTATCTTTTGATTGGTGAAATCAGTCAATTTACATTTAGGGTATTTACTGATAGATGAGAGCTTAGCACTGCCATTTTATCTTTGGTTTTTTGCTTGCTTCACATTTCCATTGTTTCTTTTTCCTTGTGTTGATGATTTTGTATGATGTTTTTCTCATTTTCCTCTTTTTTATGTTTTATGTCTCTGCTCTAGATTTATGTTTTGTGGTTACCATGAGGATTTTGTAAAATTTCTCACAAATGAAATGGTCTTTTTTTGCTGATGTCATTTTATCTTCATTTGCCTATAATAATTCTGTCCTTCTCTTCTTCTCTTACATTTTTTTGTTGTCACAAATCATCCCTTTCTATGTTGTGAGTTTATTTCAAACTTGAAGTAGCTACTGTTAACTTTTTACTGTTTTCCTCTTTAACCTTTATCCTATACTTAACTGTTTAACAATATATTCTGATACAGAGCTTCATTTTCTGATTCTGTGTGTCTACTTATTATATATCACAAAGTTTTGTATACTTTTGTGTTTTCATTTCAGGTAGAAGTGCTCCTTTCAGGATTTCTTTTAAGGCTAGTCTATTGGTGACTAATTCCCTCAACTTTTGATTGTCTCAGAAAGCCTTTGTTTTTCTTTCATATGTGAAGCACAGCTTTGCTGGACTTCTTGGCTGACAGTTTTCAATTTTCAATGTTTTGAGTATTTTGTCCCACTCCTAGCTTGTAAGGTTTCTGCTCAGAAATCTCCTGACGATAACATAATGGGATTTCCTTTGAACTTTACCATCTTCCCCTGCCCCTGGCTGCCTTTAAAATTCTTTGCTATTGACTTTTGACAGTTTTAATATAATGTGTCTTGGAGAAAGTCTTTTTTTTGACATGATTAGGTGTATCATGCCTCATAGACTTGTCTCTCCATTTTCTTTCCCAGGTTTGGGAAATCCGCAACTCTTACTTCTTGAATAAAGTCTCTGATCCCCTCACCCTCACTTCTCCTGAGATATCCATTATCCTCACATTGACCTCTTTACTGGAGTTGGATAGTTCTCATGAATTGCGTCACTTTTTATACCTTGTTTCTCTCTCCTCTGTCTATATAATTTCTATAATTCTATCTTTGAGCTCACTAATTCTTTCTTCTATATGGCCTGCTCTATTTCCAATGCTTTCTAATGCATTCTTCATCTCATTTATTGAGTTTGTCAGCTGCAGAATTTCTGTTTGGTTCTTCTTTAGACTTCCCGTCTCTTTGGTGAAATTTTCCTTCTGTTCATTAGTTTTATTTCTAGCTCATTTAACTGCTTTCCTGAGCCTTCTTGTACCTTGTTGAGCTTATCCATGGCAACTATTTTGAATTCTCTATCAATCAGATCACAATATTTTGTGACTCTATGTTTGATTTCTAAAGAATTGTCATTTTCTTTTTGTGATAATGTGTTCCTGTGGTTTTTACTGGTGTTTTATGACTTGTTTCTCTGCTGACACATTTGAAATAGTGAATACCTTTCTTTAGGTAAACCTTTTATTATTTGATTCCAACAATTCAACAGATTGGTAATTAGAAACATTTCTTTTGTTTTTCAGTAGGTGGCGGTATAGCACAAGTTTTAGTTTGCTTTACCTGCGCTGCCTCTGGCTCTATGCAAGAACCAGTGCTTTCCCCCTTTATAGCCTCTGCCAAAGACCCTCACTGTGATTGCTCGTGCCTCTAGAACGCTAGTGCCTTGGTGCTGCCAGTGTTGCTGGTACCACCGGTGAGGCTATCAGGGACCTCAAATGATGGACACCTCCTCTGTATCTGGAGATTGCTGGGTTGCAGGCACTGCCATTGTTGGGTGAGGTTAAGGGGTAAGCTGGGGTTGCAGGTGCCTCTGCTACCTCTGGTGTTGTCCAATTACCATGTGCCTCTCCAGCTGGAGGGAGGAAGTCACAGGTCCCACTGCTGCTGCTGCTGCTTGCATCCCTGTGGCCGTGGATGCTGCTCCAGGAAGCTGGAGTTGAATGTGCTGTTTCCCCTGCTGTTGCTGAGCTCTCTGGGCAGCTGGCTAAGCCACCATGGGGAGGGGGTCGGTATCATGGGCACCACCTCTGCTGTTTCCCCAGCGCCCCCTCCTCTGTTTCTGGCCAATCCACCTGCAGGTGTACGGAGATGTGGATCTCTGCGGTGTCCTGGTGTGCAGGACAGAGGAACCTTTGTTGAGATGTAGATGTTTTTACTGGTTATGGATTTGAATGGCAGAATTAAAGGCAGTGTCTCCTGTGACTATGATACTGGTATTGCTCAATCCATCCTATGTCTTTTGGTTAGACATTTAGTTCATTTACATTTAAAGTAATTATTGATACACATACACTTTCTACCATTTGTTAACTGGTTTTGGAGCTCTTGTCTGTTCCTTTCTTCTCTTGTTCTCTTGTGAGTTGATGAATTTCTTTAGTGTTACATTTTATTTCTATTTTGGTTTTTGTGTCTGTCATAGGTTTTTTGTTTATGGTTGCCTTGAGGTTCATATATAACTTCCTGTGTATATAAGTGTCTATTTTAAACTGATGGTTGCTGAAGTTCAAGTGCATTCTAGAACACTACATTTTTAGTCCTTCTCCACATTTTATGTTTTTGATGTCATACTTATTGTCTTGTTGTCTTTGTGTTTTGTGTAACATTTAACTACTTTATGTATGATTGCTTGTACTACTTCTGTCTTTTACCCTTCATACTAACTTTATAGGTGTTTGGTCCACTGCTTATACTGCCTGCTTACCTTTATTGCTGGAGAGTTTTTTATTTTATATTCTTTTTGTGTGTTTCTAGTTATGGTCATTTCTTTTCCATTGAAAGAAGTCCTTTCAACATTTCTTATAAGACTAGCTCAATGGTAATTAACTCCTATAGCTTTCACTTACCTGAGAAGCTATCTCGCCCTCAATTTTGAATGCAAACCTTGTTGGCTAGAGTGTTCCATCTGTAAGTTTTTTATTTTAGTGGTTTGAATATATTACGTCATTCCCACTTGACCTATAAAGATTCTGCTGAAAAATCAGCCGACTCTGCTAGTGGGGAAAGGGGTTCCCATGTACTTAACTAGTTGTTTTTCTCTTCCTGATCTTAGGAATCTCTCTTTAACTTTTGACATTTTAATTATAATGTGTCTTGGTGTTAGTCTCTGCAGCTTCATCTTTGTTGGAATTCTCTGTGTTTTCTGGACTTGGATGAATGTTTCCTTCATCAGGTTAAAGAGGCTTTCAGACATTATTTCTTCAGATATATTTTCTTTTTTTCATCTGTCCTCCTACAGAATCTTTATAATGTGAATGTTAGTGTGCTGAATGTGTCCTAGAGGTTTCTTAATTTAACTTTATTTTTAAAAATTCTTTTTTCTTTTTCCCTGTTCTGGTTGGATGACTTCCAATATACTGTCTCCAGATTGCCAATCTATCCTTCTGCATTTTCTGTTTTTCTACATCTTCCTGTACACTCTCGATTCATTCTAGTATATTTTTCATTTCAGTTATTATATTCTTCAGTTCTGATTGTGTTTTTCTTCTCAGTATTTTTTCTTTGATGATGTTCTCACCAAGTTCTTCTGCTCTTCTAAGTTAGTGAACATTTTTATGACTCTCACCTTGAACACTTTATCTTCTAAATTGCTTATGTTTGTTTCGTTCTTTTCTGAGGTTTTGTCTTGTTCTCTTGTTTGAAAGGTATTCCTTTGTCTCCTCATTTTGCCTCTCTCGCTGTGTTTTTTTTCCTTTCTTTTTCTCTGTGTATTCAGTGTATCAGCTGTGTCTTAGTCTTGAGAGAGTGGTCTTATGAAGATGTCCTCTGGGGCCCAGGGGCGCAGTCGCCTTGGTCACCCGAGCCCGGCGTTCCAGTGAGTGGACCACGTGATGGGCACACAGGCCGTGACGGGCCGTCTGTGCAGAGGGGCCATCATGGCTGTGGTTGCAGTGGGAGGGAGGTTGACCAGCTGGCTGTGAGGCTTGGCTACGACTCTTGCAGGCAGACTAGTGTATAGTGCAACCCTCACCCAGAGCAGGAGACCGTTTGTAGGGGCGTCATTGCTGGTCAAGACCACCTGCTGGGTAGGGTAGGACTGGATCTTTGGAGCAAGAGTTGCTTTGGAGAGGTATTGTTGTCACTGGGGCTGCCCACAGGGTTAAAGAATAACAATATGATTTTTAAATTAATATTTTGAGTTTACAATAGATAAGAAAGGATCACTTTTAAGTACAGCATTCAGAAGGAGAAATTATATTTAGAGGATGAGTTGGGCAGCAAGTAATAGTTGCAACAGTCTGTAGTGTACTGGATTTAGAAAGGTCAGCAGGAACCAGTTATGATGTACAAGCTGGTCTCAGACTTCTTATGAAAGTGGGACCACATGATTCATGATGTTTTTCAACTTTGAAAAGTCCATGAATATGTTGTTTGGGAGGAAAGAGAATGAGAGGACATTCCTATAAGTAAAAAATATATATATATATATATAAGAGAAGTTTAAGGATGGGGTGTTTCAGTTTAGCTCAGGTCCTCAGTTGTGTCTGACTCTCTGCAACCCTGTGGACTGCAGCATGCCAGTCCTCCCTATCACCAGCTCCCGGAGTTTACTAAACTCCTGCCCATTGAGTCAATGATGCCATCCAACTGTCTCATCCTTTGTCTTCCCCTTCTCCTCCTGCTTTCAATCTTTCCCAGCATCAGGGCCTTTTCCCATGAGCCAGTTCTTTGCATCAGGTGGCCAAAGTATCAGAGTTTCAGCCTTAGCATCCAGTGAATATTCAGGACTGATTTCCCTTAGGATGGACTGGTTGCATCTCCTTGCAGTCCAAGGGACTCTGAAGAGTCTTCTGCAACACCACAGTTCAAAGGCATCAATTCTTCAGCAGTCAGCTTTCTTTATGGTCCAACTCTCACATCCATGCATGACTACTAGAAAAACCATAGCTTTTACTAGATGGACCTTTGTGAGCAAAGTAATAGAGTGGTAGGATTATGCTTTCCACAATGGAATGGGTTTGGATAAGCTGTGTCTGTGCAGGCATTGTACAGTGTGTTTTACATAATATGGAAGATGAATCCTGGATATCCATTCTCCTCTTCTGTGTTAGTAGATCCCTTATTTTGCTCAAGGTGTCCAGGTGCTGGGTTAAAGCATCCTTCTCCTCAAACTGCTCTGGGTCCACAAGGGGCCAAATGTCCTGATGAGGCTAATGAAATATAAGTAGAAGCTGCTAGGTTAGGCTTCCCAGACAATTTTTCAAAAGAGAGAGACTCAGCAAACATGTACTTTTGTTATTTTCCCCTGTGACATTTTGACTTTCTCCTTTTTTTAAGCCAGAATAGTGAATCGAGGCTTGAAGTGAAAGAACCATCTGATGTCATGGCAACAGAAGCCAAAAACAAGGATGGTAGTGCAAGAACCCAGAAGGGCCCATGATCAGAGGTAACATGCTTAACTATCTTGCCCTCTGAGTTGTCTGTGTGAAGCAAATATATCTGTGTTTTTCGGTTTTATTTTTTAGTATTTATGTGTTTTGCTGTACCGGGTGTTGGTTGTGGCGTGCGGGATCTTTGATCTTTGTCATAGCATGCCAGATTTTGATCTTTTCGTGGTATGTGGCATCTAGTTCTAGTGATTAGGGATCAAACCATGGTTCCTTTCATTGGAGTTTTAACCACTGAATCACTGGTGAAGTCCCCAATCTCTGTGTTTTAAAGTACAGCAGTATAGTTTTCTCTTGTGTACATCTGACCATAGTACTAACCAAACACATAGTTTTATATCATTTAATGGCCGTAAAATGCCTTAAAGAGATTTCGCGTAGTTGAAATTGAATTTCTGGGAGGTTGAACAGGTACGTAATATCACAGAGCTGATGAAGTCATAGAGTTGGAACTTGGCCTTTCAAGTGGAGGTTGCTGCAGTTCATAGCACAGTTGATAGGCAAGGAAATGACTGTGCATGGCGAGAAGGCACTGCTGAGAAGGCTCTCCACTCTTCCCAAGGAAGCTTCAGAGATCCAGGGCAGGAGAGGAACTGGAGAACACCACTGTCTTGTCTGATCCCTTTCCTGGCCTGAAAAGACTGGTTAAAAAATGGCATCCCGGTTCTTAGATCCAAGAGAAAAGGAAGTTACCTGGCTCAGAAAATAGATCTGAAAAGGCATGTGCCCCTCTTTTCTCTGCCCCTCCTCATTGTCTGAAATGGGAATGGGTTGGAAATATGGACTGGCCTCTCATAGACAAAGAAGTACACTGAGCACCTAGGCAAAAATGAGTAAGATTAAGATTTGTAACTTTGCTAGCGAGTCTTGAAAAAATGAGTCTAATTTAGACTAAAATTATACACATCAACACTTTAGGAGTCTGAAACTGATTGCTTTTCCAAGTGATTCTTACCATAGACCAAGGAGAAATAAGATATCACCACTCCCACCTACATATGTGAAAATAAAAACAGAAAATTAAGAAATAGTACAAGTTGTATGGGCCTTTAGTGGTCTGTTTCACAGAACCACAGTGTACAGATTCGAGGTTGAGAATCAATGAGGTGGGCTGTGTGAGAGAGTTCTGAAAGCAGCAGAAGCGAGAAGAGGGGCATGCTAACACGTCTGCTGTTTCACGTGTTCTCCTTTAACACAGTCTGCAAAGCACATCCAGGTTTGCCTTTTCCATAAGTAGAAAGTGTTTAGTAAATATGAAGGGCTTCTCTGGTAGCTCAGCTGGTAAAGAAGTGCCTGCAATGCAGGAGATCCTGGTTCGATTCCTGGGTCAGGAAGATCCTTTGGCGAAGGGATAGGCTATTCACTCCAGTATTCGTGGGCTTCCCTGGTGGCTCAGTTGGTAAAGAATCTGCCTGCAACGTGGGAGATCTGGATTCGATCCCTGAGTTGGGAAGATCCCCTGGAGGAGGGCATGGCAACCCACTCCAGTATTCTTGCCTGGAGAATCCCCATAGACAGAGGAGCTTTGGCAGGCTACAGTCCATGGGATCGTAAAGAGCAGGACACAACTGAGCGACTAAGCACACAGTAAATATGGAGGAAATTAATTGTGATGGATGCATAGATGAGTCTCCTAGGAATGAAGATAGACGTTCGTGAGTAATAAAGGAAGACAGATATGTAATGAGTGATTATACATGCCTGTTGTCCTGATGCAATTATTCATATCCACTCCTTTTACTCTCAAAAGGGCATACATTGGACAATAAATAATATGGTCACCAGCTGTAAGCATACACACAAAAGTAGACATCACTGAAGATTTTTTTTTCAAAGCATATGTGGCAGACAGAGTTGTGCAGCTCAGATCCCCTTTAAGAAGGGATTTGCTGGCCAGCTGTGCAGAATTTCAGCTGACAAACTCTCTGTCAGGATCCTCCTCCCGAGTTGGTATCATGTTTTGAGAAGCCCTCGGGACTGAGCAAGGCATTTGTAGCTGAAGCCACGCCTTCTCAGGCTGGTCCTCATCGGAAGCTCGGGACGCTGATGGCACAGGGCACTCCCATCTGGCACAGGACTCGGGACAGACAAGTTTTACCCCAGAGCTCCCTGTTGGTCTTTGTCAAGTATGCAGCGTGATCTACCAAATCTCCATCTGCTGCTGGTCCTTTTCCTATCCTGGGAAATGTTCCCAGACAACCAAATCCCCTAATCTGAACATTTAACTTACATTCACTTATGGGCTGGGAATGCAGCAACATCAAACTATTTTAAAGAATCCAGGTTCAAACCAGATGTCCAGTTATTAAATGTGATGAAATTTAAAGATCAAGGTAACATGTTCCATGAGCATCTAGCCATGGACCAGTGTGAAGAGTGGTGGACGGAGCACCTTTTCCAAGAAAAGGCTGCTTAGAGCTTGAAATCTCTTTGCCGAGGGAAAACTACCCTTGAAATCCATGCTGCTCATGGTCTGACATGGACAGGAATTTTTTTTTTTTTCCTTTTTCCTCTCTGCTTTGCTGCAGGAGAAAGGAAGCCAAGGCTTGAGCAGGGAATTTATAAGGGCAAATATAACCTTTGGTTTGATGCTCAGTAAGCTGACAGTTAAAGGTGTATCATGCTAGATAAATGTCAAAAGTCAAATAAAAGCCTCAATAATAAGCTGTCCAGAGGCTAAAATCCAGAACCCTAAAGCCGTGAGAGGAAGATTAATCTTTAAAAACAAATTTTAACCCAAACTGAAACTGGCCAAGGTGACTTAGAATGTTCTGATAAACTTGGGGTTTGAGGGGAGGGTGTGTGTGAAGAAAAGAAAGAGGAGACTAATCCAAGATGGAAAATACACCTCATTGTTCCAAGATTTTTGTATTTATTTAGATCTTACTCTAAAAATAGTAGAGTGGAGCTAAACCCAAAGAGTATCATTGTGAGCTTCACTGTGTCCACGCTAAATCCCTATGTTGAAGTCCTTAAACCCTGGTACTTCAGACTGTACTATATTTGAAGAAGGGGTCTTTAAAGCAGCAATTAACTTAAAATGAGGTTGTTAGGAGGGATTCAAATTCAATAAGACTGGTGTCCTACTAGGAGGAGGGGATCAGCAGACAGATACAGGGAGGGCTGTGTGATGACACAGGGAAAAGACATAGGTCCCCAAACACCATGGTGACATAGGAATAGGGAGACCTTTGCAGGGGACCGCCTACAGGTGGAAAGTCCAGTAAGTACTACTTCCAGTGAGAATGAATTCCATGTGACATTGGTACAACTGAAGTGCAGGAAGTTGGGGGAGCATTCATATGGCCCTTTGTTGCTGTTGTTCAGTTGCTCAGTTGTGTTTAACTCGTTGCGACCCATGGACTGCAGCACACAGGTTTCTGTGTCCTTTGGAGCTTGCTCACACTCATGTCCATTGAGTTGGTGATGCCATCCAACCATCTCGTCTTCTGTTGTCCCCTTGTCCTGGTACTCTGTCATACCTTCTGTCCTGTTTTGTTTTGTTTTGTTTTGTTTTGTTTTCCCTAGTTATCTCTGCCAGCTCCTAACTTAAAAGATGCATGGATAGTCTTTATGCTTATGATTAAAGTCAAAAATTCAACTGGGATGTAAACATTTCCTGAATACTACCAAGGGGTGATTTTTTTCCAAATGCTTATTTAGTTTAGTAGAGTACACTCTTCGATTTATTACTTTCTTTTTGAGAATTAAATCTCTATAAAATGAAAACATTTCCTCATATGGAAATGCTCATGAGGGCTTTGCTAGTCAATTTGAAAAAATAATCTACTTAAATTTCTGGGGTCAGAAAATCTCTAAGAAATGCTCTGTGGGTTTTTGTTCATACTAAAGAAAAAGCATATGTGCTAAATTGATTCAAGGAGTCTGCAGATTACTCATCCATCATGTAGAATATTTACTTGAAGTGAAATGAAGTCACTCAGTTGTGTCCGACTCTTTGTGACCCATGGATTGCAGCCTACCAGGCTCCTCTGTCCATGGGATTTTCCAGGCAAGATACTGGAGTGGGTTGCCATTTCCTTCTCCAGGAGATCTTCCTGAGCCAAAGATTGAACCTGGGTCTCCCAGATTGTAGGCAGATGCTTTACTGTCTGAGCCACCAGGGAAGTCCTAGGGAAAACATTTTAAGGATCAGGATTCCTTAAGAGATTACTTACTAAAGTTGATGAGCTCAATTCTCAATGAATCAACTCATCCCATAGTGGCAGCAGCACTTGTTTTTTCTATTATTATTATATTGGATTTCCTAGAGATGAGGCTCCATTGCAACCGATTATTCAGATTGGTTAACAACAAATTATTTTGCCTTACCTCCTGCTGTCACGTCCTGACATGCTTGCTGCTGCTGCTAAGTCACTTCAGTCGTGTCCGACTCTGTGTGACCCCATAGACGGCAGCCTACCAGGCTCCCCCGTCCCTGGGATTCTCCAGGCAAGAA
This sequence comes from Aepyceros melampus, assembly GCA_006408695.1. Taxonomy (NCBI): domain Eukaryota; kingdom Metazoa; phylum Chordata; class Mammalia; order Artiodactyla; family Bovidae; genus Aepyceros; species Aepyceros melampus. The sequence goes on from SJXQ01005238.1 coordinate 37,763, forward strand.
CACTGGAGTGGGGTGCCATTGCCTTCTCTGCCTGTCATGCTTAGTGGAAGATTTTAAAAAGCAGAACATACTTTGGGATGCGTTGGCCCACTCCTATGTGCTTTCTAGGCATATAGCATGATTTTCCTTTGCTTAAAGCACAAGAAGGAGAAGGCAATGGCACCCCAGTCCAGTACTTTTGCCTGGAAACTCCCATGGATGGAGGAGCCTGGAAGGCTGCAGTCCATGGTGTCGCTGAGAGCCAGACACAACTGAGTGACTTCTCTTTCACTTTTCACTTTCATGCATTGGAGAAGGAAATGGCAACCCACTCCAGTGTTCTTGCCTGGAGAATCCCAGGGACGGAGGAGCCTGGTGGGCTGCCGTCTCTGGGGTCACACAGAGTCGGACACGACTCAAGTGACTTAGCAGCAGCAGCAAAGCACAAGAAAGGGCTTTCAGAATTCAAAGGCTCTTTCTCATCTATCATAGCAGACCTAGAGTCAAGAATAACTGGTGTTTCATATATCTTAGCAGAGAAGGCAATGGCACCCCACTCCAATACTCTTGCTTGGGAAATCCCATGGACGGAGGAGCCTGGAGGCTGCAGTCCATAGGGTCGCTGAGGGTCGGGCATAACTGAGCGACTTCACTTTCACTTTTCACTTCTATGCATTGGAGAAGGAAATGGCAACCCACTCCAGTGTTCTTGCCTGGAGAATCCCAGGGACAGGAGCCTGGTGGGCTGCCGTCTATGGGGTCGCACACAGTCCGACACAACTGAAGCGACTCAGCAGCAGCAGCAGCATGTATCATAGAGTTAAGAGCACCTCCAGAATGGTCTGGATACTTGATAGTTCTGGAGATCTAAAATAAATAAGAGTTTCCTTTGCAACAGAAGCATTCTTCCATTGTTTTCTTTCGCCACCTCCATCCTAGCATTTCAGCAGCACCCTCTCCTCCATTCTGAGAAGAAGGATTCTTCTCAGCCATAATTTTCCCTATTTCTTAGGCATGTGGCCTTGAAAAATAACTTATGACACATACTATTATAGTGATACCATGTCAACAAGTCTATGTTTAAATCATGTTTCATACTTATCTTGATTTGTGAGCTGTGTGGTGAGATGTGGGATAAAATAAGTAGTGGATAAAAAGAGGGTAGCTTCTTTTTTCTAAAAAAAAAAAAATTCATTTGGCTGCACTGGGTCTTTGTTGTGGCACTCTGGATCTTTGGTTGTGGCATGCAAACTCTTAGTTGCAGCGTGTGAGATCTAGTTCCCTGACCAGGGATCAAACCCAGGAGTCTTAGCAGGGAGCATAGAGTCTTAGCTGCTCAACCACCAGGGAAGTCCCACAGAGGGTAACTTCTTGGCCCAAATATTTTATACCTTAATTCTGTGGTTCTGGACACTGGCTACATATCACCATCACCTGGAGTAGTTTGCCCAGGTCCCTCTCCCATCAAGTCTGATTAAATGATCTACAGTGGGGTTGACATATTGACATTTTCATTCTTTTCTGGATTATTTTGTGTGCAACCAGGATTGTGAATGGCTGGTAAGTGGGGCAATAAAGTATAGGAATGAGTATGAATGTGCTCATATTTATAAGTACCTTTATAGTATCTTTGCTGAATTTGTGACTTCCTTGTTTGTGTGTGTGTGTGTGTTTTGTGTGGTTGTTGTTGTTCTCAATGAGTCATTCTTGGAAGCATGACTGATCTACTTAAAAGCATAGATCTTGTCTTAAAATTTCTCTCAGTTGGACCCCCCCATATAATGTCTACATATTTCAGGTTTCCTCTGAAGGAGGCCTCAAGCTGAGGTTTTAAAGAAGTGAGAACCATGGATGGAATTGCAAGTTGGGAAAATTCCATGTGAATGGAATATATGAAATGGGAGAAGCAAGTGAAGAGGGGCTGGGAAGGAAGGACATGATAAACATGCCTCCCAGCCTCTTGGAGGGACCTCTGCCAGTGGCAGGATGAACCTGAGACCTAATGGTCTCAGGATATTTGGAATGGGCTTTAGGTCATCTTTGAAAGCAGTAGTGCAGTTGTCCATCTTTTGGGGTGCTCCTTTAGTGATTCTACTTTACATGATGTATATATGACTTGTTTAAATCTAGGTTGTACCATAGTTAAATTATCAGTTCAGTTCAGTCGCACAGTCGTGTCCGACTCTTTGCGACCCCATGAATCGCAGTACGCCAGGCCTCCCTGTCCATCACCAACTCCCGGAGTTCACCCAGACTCACGTCCATTGAGTCCATGATGCCATCCAGCCATCTCATCCTCGGTCATCCCTTTCTCCTCCTGCCCCCAATCCCTCCCAGCATCAGGGTCTTTTCCAATGAGTCAACTCTTCACATAAGGTGGCCAAAGTACAGGAGCTTCAGTTTTAGCATCATTCCTTCCAAAGAAATCCCAGGGTTGATCTCCCTCAGAATGGACTGGTTGGATCTCCTTGCAGTCCAAGGGACTCTCAAGAGTCTTCTCCAACACCACAGTTCAAAAGCATCAATTCTTCTGCGCTCAGCCTTCTTCACAGTCCAACTCTCACATCCATACATGACCACAGGAAAAACCATAGCCTTGACTAGACGGACCTTAGTCGGCAAAGTAATGTCTCTGCTTTTGAATATACTATCTAGGTTGGTCATAACTTTTCTTCCAAGGAGTAAGCGCCTTTTAATTTCATGGCTGTAGTCACCATCTGCAGTGATTTTGGAGCCCAAAAAAACAAAGTCTGACACTGTTTCTACTGTTTCCCCATCTATTTCCCATGAAGTGATGGGGCCAGATGCCATTAAATTATATATGTTAAATTATATATAAATTATATATAAATTATATATATATTATATATATAATTTATATATATATAAATTAAATTATAGTTAAATTATAGTCCCACAAAAATTTATTTCATGAGAGAATTATGAGAGTCTTAGTTTTCCCTTAATTAAATTCTTAGAAAGCTAAATTGTGTTCCTTATAATAAATTAGGGGAGCATAGAAAATTATAACAATGAGTCATCTGCAATTCTGTCACCTGAAATAATCGTCTTAAACATTTGGTGTCCTTTTGGGCCATTTTGGAAAGGCAGAACTTAGATTTCCTTTTCTATGTACCAGTCTCCCGATGGTAGCAAACAATGAGGAACGCAGCTGACGCTTTCTGTGTGTGAACTGAATAAATCCAGAGAAACTGAGCTCAGTGATGTCAGACCATTGACACTTATTTGGTGTCCACTTTGATCTCCACTTAGCTTTCAACTTCTGTGGTCTAAGTTTTGTCTTCACCAATAATTTAGTCTGTGAAGCTTTGCTTACTTTCCCAGATCAAAGAACAAAAAGAAAATAGTTTCTCAGTTTTGCTCAAGTTGAATGGCAAGGAACTTTCAATTAGATCTAAGATGCTAGATCCATTGCCCCTATCATGGTTTCTATCTCTAGAGCAGTCAGGTGGTGTGTGAGTGCAGTCAGCTGTGTGTGTCTGTGTGTGTAAAGGCTCTCCTCCTTACAAAGGAAAGAGCTAACAAAGTCCACCATTACAGTAATCTAAATTTACAAAGCAATTATCATTAGTTTGACATAATTGCCTTCTGCTTAGCAACTTAAAATTTCTGGATTTATTTGGGAACTGAAATTTATAATGCAAATATTATGCATGTATTGATAGATCATTTGCATCAGCAATATTGATAGTTTGCTTGAGAACCAGGACAGCTGTTACATAAATCTGGGTGCCTTCTACTAACCCCAGTGTTCATGGGCAGAGTTTTCTGTTCTTTGCCCCTTTCAGTCCCTCTCCAATGTGTCTTGAAGGAAATCCGCAGTACTGCATGCTGTCTGTTGGCTTGCAAGGACACCCAACACATTACTGGCTTCTTCTTTTCCAGGGAAGCAATTTATACTCCTCGATTTCTGTCTTCTGTCCCAAATATTATTTCTGGCTCAGGTGTTGTTTCTCAGGCTCAGTACTATCGACATTTTGAGTGGATAACTCTTTTCTGTGCAGGGTTATCCTGTGCAGTTTAGGAGTTTACCACACTACCAGTCTCTGTTAACTATGTGCCAGTTGCATCCCTTAGTTGTGACAACCAAAAATGTTCCCAGACATTGCCAAATGTCTCTTATGGGAGGACAGTTGCCCCTAGTTGAAAGTGACAAGTGATCTTGGCACACATTAGCTTTCTGTACTGACCATCTCAGGTAACACGTTTGCATTTGAGCTGGTGATTTCAGGTCCTTAACACTAGACTAAGGTTTCTCATACATGCACACTGGAACCCTGGATTTACTGAAAGTCAGTAAGGTCCAAGCTCTTCTCCAGGAATTGGGTCTGGAATTAGGCCCAAAGCATTTTCTAACTCCCAAGGTGGGTTGAAAGTGCAGAGAAGGTTGAACATCCTCCTAGAATATATGACCAGGGGTAGAGAGCTGTCCTGATGTTCCGTCATGTCATTAAGGTGGTAGGCTATTGAGAAAGCCTCCTTAAGCAGCTTTACAGATCTAGTTGGTCCTTCCCTGGTGCTTTCATAAAAGGATGTATAGTGTCATTTAGAGATCAACCTTGAGATGTGTATTTACTTTTTTTCCAGATAACTAGCAAATGTCATCTGGAATATGATTGGCTCAGGTTTTATTAAAATAGGTAATGTGTTTTTCTAGGTAATTTCATTCCTGACAAGCATAAAGAACGTGTTTAAGACAAAACTAAACACATAAAATTTTAAATCAATTATTGCTGTAAATAGAAGGGAGAAACATAGCTTAAATAAAGGAAAATTCAGTAAATTCAATTTATACTGGTATTTGTGTCATGTTTGTGTGTGAGCCTGTTGAATGTTTCATAGATCACAGACATCAGTTACTAGCAAATTTTTACATAAAACTAGAGAGGATATTTTTCGCTATGAGGTGCTCTAAAGAAAAGAATTAGAATTTGGAAAAAAAGACTAAACAAGGACAATGTATCTATCTCCTTATGAACTCATTAGACAACATTTTGATATACTGAAACACCAATCAATTCAGACAAATGGGATTTTTGTCTGCCTAGCATACTCTACTTCTTCCTCCTGGAAATGGTATGTGGTTTCCTTTGGAACATACACCATATTCCCCGTGTTACTGTAGATGATCAAACCCAGTGGTCTGTCCTTACCTTTAGTCATAAGCATAGTTGGCGTGAAATAAGCTAGGCTAATAATAAACTAATATGGGATCACCATCACCCACAAAGAGATGTGAGATGTAGGCTGAGCCAGAATCCTCCCCTAGAATTTTCTGCCTTAGAGGATGAAAGATAACTCTCAATTTCCTCTTGGAACTTGAGCCAAAATATATATAAGCCTTATGATATCAGCAAACACTCTTACTGGTATATAGGGAATGCCTATGTGAATTAGAGAAAATGAGGCCAGCAGACATGGGATACAAGAGTGAGTAATGGCATCTTTTTAGACATATGTCAGATGACAAGCTGCCCCAAAGAATTGATCCAATGAAGGAAAACTGCTTTACTGCAGCTTTGCAGAGCCCATGTATATAGGTAGTATATCTGAATTTCAATTGTAAGAATTGTCAGTGAAGAATTGTTTGTGTTTCCTGTTCGGTTGTTTCTACCTATATGAAAGAAAAGTAATTGAGACCAAAACCTCCTGAAAATTGTAAAATCACTGCAATTTTGAATATTATACCTCCGTGTTGTGTCTACTTAAGTCCAAGGGAATCAGATATTTTGGATGTCAACACTAACATAAAGTAAGTAGGACTGTATTTTTTTGTCATACCAGATTTTAAACATTGAGAATCATCATGTCATAGGGCATGAATATTTGAACGATGCTTGAAGGTTGTCTTATACTCTGGAGGAGGTACGCACATGTGCAGAGAAAAGCTGAGGTCAATGGTGTATCACTTCCTTCTAGTTAAAGTACTGAAGTTTGCAATGATCTGATTCATTTCTTACAGACTAGGAAAGATTCAGAGTTAAAATTTCAACCTCCTGTGACTAGTTGCCAGTTGGTCTCATGTTCCTTACAAAGGGAGTTCTTGACTGTCTACAAATCAAATGGAAGTGTACATTCATCACAGAGACCCAGAAGAAAAATAAGATGCTCTTTGCAAACAGAGGCTTTTCTGGTGGCTCAAACAGTAAAGAATCTGCCTGCAATGCCGGAGACCCAGGTTTACTACCTGGATCGGGAAGATCCCCTGGAGAAGGGAATGGCTACCCACTCCAGTATTCTTGCCTGGAAAATCCCATGGACAGAGGAGCCTGGTGGGCTATAGTCCATGGGGTTGCAGAGTCAAATGTGACTGAACAACTAACATTTGGAAACAGGAGATCATAGATAGCCATATAGAAGACCAGAGTCTTCATAATAACACACTCTTGAGAGCTTAAGGTAGCCCGCTACCGTCTTCCTAGCTTGAAACACGGTCCACCTTGAGTTCCTGTTTGAGGTCTCCAGCTTCAGATGGACAGTTTTCCTTCTGGGGTGCCCAGTACCCTGACTAGTGTGGTATATCCAAAGAAACATTTGCTGCTTTCTTTGTAACAGACTAGGTTCCTTCCTATCTTTGTTTGCACTTAGGTTTCATGTAATCTCTCAGTAACAGAAATCCCATCTTCTTTTGTATATATTACATAGCTGAATCAGTTTCTAAATATAAGCTCTGATCACTTTGCTTGTTAATTTGTGGAATTGTATGTCCTAATCCTGCTAACAATTAGAAAAAAATTCATATGAAAGAAAAAGTTTTAAATGTATCCAAACTCAGATAATTTGTCTTAAGGAACAAGGTAAAATGAAGAGACTCAGTACTGTTGGCTTAAAATCTTTTGAGTCTCAATAATTCTTTTGCTCAAATTAAATGAATGGTTTATATTAGGAAGGGGAAGGTTTACAGTGGGTAGTGAAGCTTGTCAAAAGTCTTGAAGATGTGGTAAAAACGGTAAAGTGGGGCTTACTGATGTAAAGTTTTTGCATTAATAGCAGTTTCAAATGTCACTGAAACAAATGATTTGTGTGAGCAGGATAAAACCATCTCAGTGCCTCATTAAGACCAGTGCAGCACCTCCTCAGCTGAACTAAAAACCATTTTACACCTATTTTATAGGTTCATTTAAATGATTTTCAACCTTTCAGGGAAATTGTTTTGCTTTAGAAAATGAGAAAGTCTGCAAACATTTCAACGAATCACTAGCAATCTTGGTTCAAAGTATTAGACACATTTTTTTATAAATAAAACATGTCCACAGGCAATTTGTATATACAACTATATATATAAATATATGTGTGCTATATTTGCATATATATATATGTAAGTTTAATTAGTTTTAAGGTGAAATTAAGGAAAAATAATAAAATATTACTTATGTAGAAGTGTCCTTCAGTTAGTGTTGTTTGAAACATAATTAAATATCTTCTTCAAGGCTTAAAGACCCCCATATTATTCAAGTAGAATAATTGTTTTTCCCCCAACCAAAATGATTCATATAATAGAAATTTCATTCATATCAGTCCCCTGTTTGTCTACTTTTCCTGAGTCAGTGGGACATCCAAAAGGAGAAAGTGCAAAATCACTGCCTCCAACCCTCTCCCAAGACATAGATGCTCTTATGATAGAGACATGATACAAAGGCCAGAAGAGGGAATCATCAGAACCCTGAATAGGCAGGATGGGGAAGAAACCGATTTGAAATCACTCCTTCTCTTGCACAAATGTGTTGCTCCTTGGGAGTTACTGAAATTGGGACCAAAGTTGTTTTCTTTTACTCTGTGCCTGGCTGAGTACACCTTGGGGCCATCCAGTAACTGAAAAAATAAGGCTAATTGATGCTGTCATCTCCTGACTTTAGGATCTCAGCACATAACCAGTCATCTATATTGGAGATTTTGATCTCTAATGGCTTGTTTCTTTTATTTAAAAAACACCTGTATTCCCTATAGTGCTAGGGAAGTTTATAGATAAAATCTCAAATTATTTAGCCACATATCAATGACCTCAGATATGCAGGGCTTCCCTGGTGGCTCAGAGGTTAAAGAGTCTGCCTCCAATGTGGGAGACCCGGGTTCGATCCCTGGGTTGGGAAGATCCTCTGGAGAAGGAAATGGCAATCCACTCCAGTATTCTTGCCTGGAGAATCCCATGGACAGAGAAGCCTAGTAGGTTACAGTCCACGGGGTTGCAAAGAGTCGGACACGACTGAGCAACTTCACCACCTTCACCACCACCCTTATGGTACAAAGTGAAGAGGAACTAAAAAGGCTTTTGATGAAAGTGAAAGAGGAGAGTGAAAAAGTTGGCCTAAAACTCAACATTCAGAAAACGAAGATCATGGCATCTGGTCCCATCACTTCATGGGAAATAGATGGGGAAACAGTGTCAGACTTTATTTTGGGGGGCTCCAAAATCACTGCAGATGGTGATTGTAGCCATGAAATTAAAAGACGCTTACTCCTTGGAAGGAAAGTTATGACCAACCTAGATAGCATATTGAAAAGCAGAGATATTACTTTGCCAACAAAGGTCCCTCTAATCAAGGCTGTGGTTTTTCCAGTGGTCATGTGTGGATGTGAAAGTTGGACTGTGAAGAAAGCTGAGCACCAAAGAATTGATGGTTTTGAACTGTGGTGTTGGAGAAGACTCTTGAGAGTCCCTTGGACTGCAAAGAGATCCAATCAGTCCATCCTAAAGGAGATCAGTCCTGGGTGTTCATTGGAAGGACTGATGCTGAAGCTGCAGCTCCAATACTTTTGCCACCTGATGCGAAGAGTTGACTCATTGGAAAAGACTCTGATGCTGGGAGAGATTGGGGGCAGGAGGAGAAGGGGATGACAGAGGATGAGGTGGCTGGATGGCATCTCCAACTCAATGGACATGAGTTTGACTGAACTCCGGGAGTTGGTGATGGACAAGGAGGCCTGGCGTGCTGCGATTCATGGGGTCGCAAAGAGTCAGACATGACTGAGCGACTGAACTGAACTGAAGGTGTTTGGGGTTTGTGTTTTTCCATTTAATAAAAGGTAGAGGCTTTCAGAGCGGGGAGTGTCAAATTCACATTGTATATGTTGACTTTCTTGGCAGTATCAGTGGCTCTGTCTTTTATATTCTAGAATATAAGCTTTAAGAGCCACCTTGCTTGTGCTTGCAGCTTGGCCCTGCCAGGCCCTGGCATAGGATCTTACCTCTCTAAGCTACAGTCTTCTCCTCTGTAAAATAAGAGAGAGTTAGTAACTATCTCAGAATTGGAACACACATTAAAGAGGATTATGGATGTAAGTTGTTAAGTGTTTTTCCTGGTAGGTATTGAGCACTCAAAAAAGTTCTTATGAAGATTACAGAGACACCTTTGCTCTTCACTCCCTGACAATTCTCTGTATCCATTCTTGTCTACTTTAAGATCCACTAAGACTGGCATTCCATTCATTATACGTAAGAGAAGATAAGACAGTAGGCTTTATTTGGGCCTTCCCTGGTAGCTCAGTGTAAAAAAAATCTGCCTGCAATGCAGAAGACCAGGGTTTGATCCCTGGGTTGGGAAGATACCGTGGAGGAGAGCATGGCAACCCAGTCCAGTACGAGAATTCTATGGACAGAGGAGCCTGGAAGGCTCCATGGGGTCGCAAAGCATTGAACATGACTGAAGTGACTAAGCAGCAGCAGCAGGCTTTATTTAAAGCCAGTATTGATATACCTGAAAACATGTGATGCTTAGTTCACCAGTCAAGGGATTCATAAAGATTTCCTACTTTTTCCCAGAACATCCTGTAACTACAATATCTGCATTCATAATTTAATAATAGCTCCTTGTTAAATTATCATTATATAATATTTTTGCTTGTGATTTGAACTGAATGCTCGAGACAGCCACATGTCTGACATAGTATGACTAGAAATTAATATGATTGGAGCTGAACTTGGATATCCCAATGTGGTTATGTTTCTTAAAGCTGTTAGGTTGGAATTGCCACCAATGAACCGTACCACCTCCATCTTAAAGAGCTGTTACTCTGGAAATTTCCCAGCCTCTGTCCCTGCTAAATAAATTAATAACAGGTGTGTTTCCTGGCAGTCTATTTGTTAGGACTTGGTGCTTTCTCTGCCCATGGATCTGAGTTTATTACCTGATTGGAGAACTAGGATCCTGCAAGCTGTGTGGTGTGGCCGAAAAATAAAAAATACAAATGATGAAAGAAAGAAGGATAGAAGGGAAGGAAGAAAAAAATTTGTATAAATGGACTGAAGTGCAAGGAATATGTATGAATTCCAGGATGAGCTGAGAAGCAGAAAGTGGACAATTTCTCCCCGATTTTCTCTGTCAGCTGTAGACAGAAGACCTGGGCTGAAAGGGTGCCAGTGTGCAAGATAAAAGAGGCCATATACCTGAATTGTTCCATGGAAAGCTATCCACTGAGCAGGAATGCCTGCATTGGTGGGTTGTGTAGCAACGGATAAATTTCCCTTGTGCTGAGCCACTGAGATTTTTTTTTTTTTTTACATCATTTCATGAATCTGTAACTAATACAGAGTAGTACAGTTATCCCAGTGACTTGCTGCTGTTTCAGATATTTTCAGGCTTTGTGGTTTCTTTTCTTTTTTTTTTTGGAGGTTTCCTATCAGGGTTCCTCCTCATTGGCAAATGTTCTAGCTTAAGTTTTTTAGACACAACCAAAAGCCATCCATTGTCTTGATTTAGGAAATCTAGGTATAGAAATTGTCAATGTATTACTAGAAATAATACTTATGTCATAATCCCAGCAAACAAGCCCCTTAACACTGTAACTTCTTAGTATTTTTAAAGCTTTATTGATCTGACTGTGCTGGGTCTTTGTTACTGCACGAAGCTTTCTCTAGTTGCAGCGAGTAGGGGCTGCTCTACAGCTGTGGTGCTCAGGCTTCTCATGTGCAGCAGTGTCTTCTCTTGTTGTGGAGCATAGGCTCTAGGCGCACAGGATTCAGTGATTACAGCAGGCAGGCTCAGTAGTTGTGGTGCTTGTGGAGTCTTCCTGGATCAACAATCAAACCCACGTTCCCTGCATTGGCAGGTGGCTTCCTAACCACTGGACCCCCCAGGAGAGTTCTTCAGTATTTTAGTATGATAGAATCATACTGAGAGCCACATAACAGAGCTTCTTTATGTCATGTTGGAAAGTCTTTCACAGCATCATCTTTCAGGATTTGAAACAGATTAACTGGAATTCCATCACCTCCACTAGCTTTGTTCGTAGTGATGCTTTCTAAGGCCCACTTGACTTCACATTCCAAGATGTCTGGCTCTAGATTAGTCAACACATCATCATGATTATCTGGGTCATGAAGATCTTTTTTGCACAGTTCTTCCGTGTATTGCTGCCACCTCTTCTTAATATCTTCTGCTTCTGTTAGGTCCAGACCATTTCTGTCCTTTATCGAGCCCATCTTTGCATGAAATGTTCCCTTGGTATCACTAATTTTCTTGAAGAGATCTCTAGTCTTTCCCCTTCTGTTCTTTTCCTCTATTTCTTTGCATTGATTGCTGAAGAAGGCTTTCTTATCTCTTCTTGCTATTCTTTGGAACTCTGCATTCAGATGCTTATATCTTTCCTTTTCTCCTTTGCTTTTTGCTTCTCTTCTTTTCACAGCTATTTGTAAGGCCTCCCCAGACAGCCATTTTGCCTTTTTGCATTTCTTTTCCATGGAGNCTTGGTATCTCTAATTTTCTTGAAGAGATCTCTAGTCTTTCCCATTCTGTTCTTTTCCTCTATTTCTTTACATTGATTGCTGAAGAAGGCTTTCTTATCTCTTCTTGCTATTCTTTGGAACTCTGCATTCAGATGCTTATATCTTTCCTTTTCTCCTTTGCTTTTTGCTTCTCTTCTTTTCACAGCTATTTGTAAGGCCTCCCCAGACAGCCATTTTGCCTTTTTGCATTTCTTTTCCATGGGGATGGTCTTGATCCCTATCTCCTGTACAATGTCACAAACCTCATTCCATAGTTCATCAGGCACTCTATCTATCAGATCTAGACCTTTAAATCTATTCCTCACTTCCACTGTATAATCATAAGGGATTTGATTTAGGTCATACCTGAATGGTCTAGTGGTGTTGCCCACTTTCTTCAATTTAAGTCTGAATTTGGCAATCAGGAGTGATTACTTGTCCCTAAGAACATTTGCATCAATTCTCCTGTGTTCAGCTTTCTTTATAGTCCAACTTTCACATCCATACATGACTACTAGAAAAACCATAGCCTTGACTAGATGGACCTTTGTTGGCAAAGTAATGTCTTTGCTTTTAGCGCCAAAGAATCGATGCTTTTGAACTGTGGTGTTGGAGAAGACTCTTGAGAGTCCCTTGGACTGCAAGGAGATCCAACCAGTCCATCCTGAAAGACATCGGTCCTGGGTGTTCATTGGAAGGACTGATGTTGAAGCTGAAACTCCAATACTTTGGCCACCTGATGCGAAGAGCTGACTCATTGGAAAAGACCCTGATGCTGGGAGGGACTGGGGGCAGGAGGAGAAGGGGATGACAGAGGATGAGATGGCTGGATGGCATTACCGACTCAATGAACATGGATTTGGGTAGACTCTGGAAGTTGGTGATGGACAGGGAAGCCTGGCGTGCTGTGGTTCATGGGGTTGCAAAGAGACATGACTGAGCGACTGAATTGAACTGAAGAACATCTGCATCTTAATAAATGTCTCCAGAAAACAGAACCAAAGTGAAAATCCAAAGTAAAGAATTTTAAAGCTTCAATTTCAGACAGAGAATTAGAATCTGAGTGTTGTTCTCAGCCCTGCCAGCTGCTTCTTTGGGGAGGACTCCTTGTCCTTGGGACCATCCAGCAAAGTCAGTATCTTTGTAAAGATGTTAACATCTCTTCTCAATTCAATCTGGTCCCAACTTACCTTGCTAAGGTTCTGCTTTCCCATAAGAATAGCTTGTTTAAAAGGCATTTTTAAAAATAATTGTGAACTATGAAAGAGTGATATATAGGTTGTGAAGGAGTTCTTAATTTTTCTGTTTTTTTCCTCTTCAAGAAGACAAACCCTCAGAGTCATGGCTATGGTTCTAGCTGGCCAGTTCATTTTATGCTCCAAGGAGCCCAAGCTTTCACTGGGCTCCATCTGCACCCTTTGGGCCCAGAGCTTAGCTGGTGGTGGAGTGTGAGGGCAGCCTTCCCATTTTTAACACTGAAATAAATTTTCATGAGAGCGAAAGCTTGTGTATTCTATCTAGCACGAAAAATCCACGCCCTTTCACCCTGGAGGAGCTCAGGATGGCTGGATGACAGGCTAGTGAGGAAAAGACTTGTTTTTTGACGTGTATATGCTGAAGTGCAGAAAGAAATACAGGGATATTTTTCACTTGGCTTCAAGCCTCTTGGAGTGTCTGTCACTTCCCAGTGACGGATGGCCATGCGGGATGAGAAGGAGCTCACCATCCAGAGAGCTTCATTCCTATGCCAGTTATCTGAATAGCAATCAGTCTTAGAGGCAACAGAGGGGAGCACCAAAGCTTCATAGCCACCCGCTCAGTAGGTGAGTTGGGGTATGGCCTGGTGTCCCCCAAACTCTCAGAGCAAAATCAAAGGAGCAGATGGGAGTGTCCCCCAACATGGCACCCTAACTGCTTTTTGTCTGACTGAGTCAGTTCCTTTTTTTGCTGCAGCCAGTGAGGTTCCATGACTTGGCCCTGCTGTATCTTCTCCACTTTATGCTCCTCCTGCTGTTTATGTCTCCTGAAAGTGGCCAGGCTTCTCTTTCCCCAGGCTGGGCTGAGGTTGGGCAGGACCATGAAACACTCCTTTTGGGAATGTTCCTAGAGCTGGTTCCTCCTTGTCATCTCCGCCCTCAGGCCTCAGTTCCCATGTCCTCCCTTCCACCCCTCGGATGTAGCCTTCACCTCATCCCTGCTCATTTTCCAATTGTGAAGTGAAGTCGCTCAGTCGTGTCCAACTCTTTGCGAACCCATGGACTGTAGCCTACCAGGCTCCTCTGTCCATGGGGTTTTCCAGGCAATAGTATTGGAGTGGATTGCCATTTAGCTTTATAACCAAGTCTTTATAGTTTGTTTCTTATTGCTTGTCTCTTTCCCCTTTTCCAGATGAAAATTAGAACTTGACCGTTCTTTTCATCAGTGTATTTGGCACACAGTAGGTGCTTAATAAATACTTGTTGAAAAAAGAAAGGAATGTTAGAGTTTTACGGGAGTGCAGTGACATCAAGATTCCCGTCTCAACATTTTTTCTCCCCCATTGACTGCTTATCAGGCAGGATTACCTTTAAGTCTCCTAAGAATTGTTGCGCTGGTTGATATGACAGAAGTGATCGTAGTATGAGACTGGCGATTGGAATAGAATGGATGGCATACCTTTCCAGTCTCTGGGGTGCAGGCCCTCTTGGTGATGTTTTGGAACTTCATCAAGCTCACCATCCTGTTCCTCAGACAGTCAGGGACCAGAGATGCCCAGACAAGGGCATGTGTTGCTAGGCAAGGCCCCTGTGCCCCTGTGCCCTGGCTACTATGATTCAGTTATTTCTAAAGCTTGGTTGCAACCCCCTACTGAGGCCCACCAGCCCAGGAGATTCCCTCTCTTATGCTTGTGCTTACAACAGCACAAAAATGTCTTGGTTAAATGGCTCTTCCTTCAGGAGTGCTGGAATCTAGGTCTTATTTCAGGCTCAATAGCCATTTAAATGCTGACCCTGCCACTTCTTTGCCTTGTAATCTTAAGCAATTTAGTTAACCACAGGCCTCAATTTTCCCAATTTGTAAAATGAAAATATTATAATAAAGTTGTTGTGAGGCTTCAATGAGAAAACAATGTAAATTAATAATAGAATGTCTATTTACTAAGTTCAGTGCCTCCCTGTGGACTTTCTTATCATTATAAAGAGATGTCACCTCCTCCCTGAGGCCTTCCCTGACCCAGACCCAAATAAACCTCTGCTCATACCTCTCTATCCCAGAGCCTCTCTATCTCAGATTCTCAACAGCCCTAATCACCAGTGGATGCAATATGGTTGGTTTACACATTTGCAGTTTATGTCTGGTTGCCCCCACTAGGATGACAACAGGGTCCCTTTCTGTTACCCTCAGTGTCTAGAACAGTGCCTAGCTCATAGCTGATGCTAAGCAATGCTTGTTGAATAAATGACTGAATGTTCTAATCATGCATCATATATGTCACTTCAGTTAATTCTGACCATTCAGCAGACTAATAGTCCCATATTTTAAGGATAGTGAATAGGAAACATATAACCTAAATAATTTATAAATTGATCCTATTTTCTGAGTGTTCACTACAGGTCAGACACTAAACTAAGGGATTTTCAGTGGTGATCTCTTTATTAAGGAAGAGGGGGCAATGAAGGAGCATTGAACCCAAAAACACATTTAGGTCTGACCACTTACTTCCACTATGGTCTATGCATTAGTTTTAAATGAAAATTATGTCTTAGAATGAAGCCCAAGGATTCCTTTATCCAGAATATTCTGAAATCTTACCCTTGTCCACATGGCAAAATTTTAACAAAAGCACAATTGGAAATGACATCCACTGCAATTATATCAGGCTGTTGGTAACACAAACCCACTTATAGGACTTTAATATATATTGCTTTTTCAGCTGTTAGGAACTCTGTGGATATTAATAGATGGCCCAATCCTATTCAGTAGCTCTGTGATGTCACCAGTGTCTCAGCATTCTTCTAGTTTTCTGCTCTGCCTCCCTTAGTATTGGCTTCTTCTTCATGCTTGCTGCTTCATGGCTGCAAGTGGTTTCTGTATCTCCAGGGTTCACATCCACATTCTGGTAACCTCTGGAAAATTTAATCTTTTTTTCTGAGTGTTTTACCTCCCAAGGAAGAATAAAATAGCTACTGGGTAGAAAACCACAAAAATGATGGCTAGTCTATTGACTGACAAGATGACCAATTTTTCTTTAATAAACATATCAGATAATCAGAGATTAAAATGAGCTAGGGAAATATATTTAGTCTTTGATGGTTCCTAGAAGCTCAGCTGGTAAAGAATCTGTCTGCAATGCAGGAAATCCTGGTTCAACTCCTGGGTTAGGAAGATCCGCTGGAGAAGGGATAGACTACCCACTCCAACATTCTCGGGCCTCCCTGGTGGCTCAGATGGCAAAGAATCGCCTGAAATGCAGAGGACCTGGGTTCAACCCCTGGGTTGGAAAGATTCCCTGGAGGAGGGCATAGCAACCCACTCCAGTATTCCTCCCTGGAGAATCCCCATGGACAGAGGAGCTTGGAGGGCTATAGTTCATGGGGTCACAAAGAGTCAGACACGACTGAGTGACTAAGAACAGCACATGACCATACAATTAGCTTGCAATGAATCTCACAAAGTATTTAGAATTCCTAAAGTATATTAATGAATGCCCTTTGAATCAGACACTCTCAATCTGGAGGAAGGGAGGCATGCTGTAAGCTCTCTTCCAAAGACTTGTCCAAAAATTTGACACAGGATTCACTAATTTTATGCTGTCCACAAAGGCCATCAACTTGAATCCAGATGCCATAGTGAAAATTCACGAGGAGAGTACATCTGAAATTGATGCCTCTCTACTCTAAAGGGGTTGGGAATGGACATCCCTGGAGCAGGCAGAAACTGTAATTCCCTCTC
Organism: Aepyceros melampus; assembly: GCA_006408695.1. Taxonomy (NCBI): domain Eukaryota; kingdom Metazoa; phylum Chordata; class Mammalia; order Artiodactyla; family Bovidae; genus Aepyceros; species Aepyceros melampus. The sequence continues at coordinate 54,396 of SJXQ01005238.1, forward strand.
CAACAGTCATCTCTATCTGTAACATCTCCATGTTGCATTTTCCCCTACAACATAACCCCAATTTGTTCATCTATTGGGAAGAGACACCTTAAACTCACAGAATGTAGTTCTCTATCACAACTCTAAAGAACTAATGCTTATTTACCTAAGTCAGTCCTGGAAAACTCCTTACCACTGTACAATAAATGGTCTTTGGTGGCAGGGAGTGTTGCCCAATTCTAGCCAATGAGAAGTAAGGGAAGTTTGCTGGTGGTGGTAGTGGCTGAGGGCAAAGAGTCAGGGCAGGGGACAGGATTCTGGAATAGACTGGGGAAAAAAATAGATTGGGGAATAGAACATTAAAATAAAGTGCTGTGTAAATATTTAATTTACAATATTGTGTTAATTTTTGCTATGACAGCAAAGTAATTCAGTTATATATATACATTTATTCTTTTCCATTATGCTTTGTCATAGGATACTGAATATAGTTCTTTGTGCTACACAGTAAGACTTGTTGTTTATCCATTCCACATATAATAGCTTACATAGCTAACCCTAACTTCCCACCCTGTCCATCCCCTTTCCCCCAGGCAAAGACAAGTACATTCTCTTTGTCTGTGTGTCTGCTTCTGTTTCGTAGATAAGTTCATGTGTTTCATATTTTAGATTCTACATATAAGGGATATCATATAGTTTTTTTCTCTTTCTGACTTACTTCACTCAGTATAATAATCTCTAGTTTCATCCATGTGTGCATGCTAAGTTGCTTCAGTTGTATGCAACTCTTTGCAATCTTATGGATTGTAGCCCACCAGTGCCCTCTGTCCATGGGATTTCCCAGGCAAGAATACAAGAATAGGTTGCAATTTCCTTCTCCAGGGGATTTTCCTGACCCAGGGATCGAAACTGTGTCTCCTGCAGATCTTGCATTACAGGCAGATTCTTTGCTGCTGAGCCACCAGGGAACCACATTGCTGCAAATGGCATTATTTCATTCTTTTTAATAGCAGAGTAGTATTCCACTGCATATATGTACATCACATTCTTTATCCATTTACTTCTTGATGGACATTTAGGCTGTTTTCATGTCTTGATTACTGTGAATAGTACTACTATGAATATTATGTGTGCATATATCTTTTTGAATTATAGTTTTGTCTGGATACATGCCTGGGAGTGAGATTGCTGGATCATATGGTAATTCTATTTTTAGTTTTCTGAGGAAACTTCACACTGTTTTCTATAGTGGTTACACCAACTTACATTCCCACCAACAGTGTAGGACGGTTCCCTTTTTTCCACATCCTCTCCAGCATTAGTTCTTTGTAGACATTTTAAGAATGGCCATTCTGATCAGTGTGAGGTAAGACCTCGTTGTTGTTTTGGTTTGCATTTCTTTAGTAATTAGCAATGTTGAGGCTCTTCCCATGTGCCTGTTGGCCACCTCTATTTTTCCTTTAGATGAATGTCTGTTTAGATCTTCTGCCCATTTGGGGGTTCAGTTTGTTTTTGCTGCTTTTGAGTTGTATGAGCATTTGTATATTTTGGAAATTAAGCTCTTGTTGGGTGCTCATTTGAAAATATTTTCTCCCATTCTTAGGTTGTCTTTTCATTTTGTTTATGGTCTCTTTTGCCATGCAAAAGCTTGTCAGCTTGATTAGGTCCTTTTTTTTTTTTTTGCTTTTATTTCTATTGCCTTGGGAAACTGACCTAAGAAAATATTGGTATAATTTATGTTAGAGAATGTTCTAGGAGTTTAATGGTGTCATGTCTTATGTTTAAGTCTTTAAGCCATTTTGGGTTCATTTTTGTATATGGTGAGAGAGTGTGTTTTAGCTTCATTGATTTAGATGTGGTTGTCCAGCTTTCCTAACATTACTGCTTGAAAGACTGTCTTTTCCTCATTGTATATTCTTGCCCATTTTGTCAAGAATTAATTGACCATAGGTGTGTGGGTTTATTTTGGGGCTCTCTCTTCTGTTCCATTGATCCATATAAGACAAAGATGCTTAAGAAATAAGTCCTTTTCCTTCCAGCTCTGACAGTAGATGTGTTACTGCAGCTGTGTGGCCATCTTGGAAGACCTCGATCCTCACCTTCCTTTGCTGCTGAACCAATGGGCAACTACTGCCTCTGGATATTTTGCCATATGAGAAAAGTAAACCCTTCTTTAAAACATTGAAGTGTTTTTTTTTTTTTTTTTTTCCTTCCTGTTACTTGCAGCCATACTCAATTCTAACCCATACACATACTCCATGTCAGGCACTGAAATTGGTGCTTTAGTTACCCAGTTTTACACTTTATGGCACTGCACTCGACTATAGTTTTCAATCCTATAAAACAAAGCTAGTAAAAGTACCTGCTTCACTGACTGCTGCGGATGGAACAAGCAGTCTGGGCAGAGAGCTCATTGCACATACTGTTCCACTGTAAGCTGTCAGAAAATGGGAGCTATCATTATTATTCAAATGTCTTGGCTTTGAAATATATTGAGAACTATAGAAGGCTGACTGGTAGAAAGCGAGAAGGAACAAGAGGGTCAGCAATGGAACTGCAGATGGCAAGAAGACAAGGGAGCTGGAAATGTGGACCGGAAGCTTCATGGGAGTAGAGCAGCTGCAAAGCCTGGCTGGAAGGAAGGAGGGAGAGTCTGTCTGAGGGGACAGACTGGCAGAGGTGAGGGAGAGAGTTGCACAGGGTAGCACTGTGAGCATGTCAGAGCTACAAAACTGCAAAATAAGCAAAAGAGGGCATCCATATACTGTGTTGTATTTGATTAGAATAAGATCATGAAAGACTGTGATTGCTGCAGCTAGTTAGAGCTTGGCATAAATGGATGGATATTCTTGCTGTACTTTTATTTCAAAAACCTCTGTATATGGCTTCTAGAATGGAATATGTGTTTTTAAAAAAAAGCAAGCAAAAAACAAAACACAACAACAGAGAGACAAATAAATAAAGGAAGCTAAGCCTGACATGAAAGGAATATCATCTTGGTGGTGGGGAGGCCTCCTGGAGCCTTTGAATCTTTCCTCGTCTGTGTTCTGTTCTGCCCACACTTAAGGTTAATTCCCTATGATCAGAGCTGCTCACTTAGAAATTTCTACTCACCTCCAAGTTCTCTCACCCAGAAGGCAATACAACCTCACAGACTGGCCTTCCCCAACCCTGGCTGATTACCTTAGATCACAGAAAAGCAAGGATATCAGTCTTAAATATGCTCCAGCTGAAAGGGTCCAGACAATAATGCTGACCTCTTTCACTTTAGGGCTCTCAGCATAAATACCCAGAAGACCTCAGACATGAATCAATAGTGCTACCCATCCAGACAGCTGGAACTCACCCCAATTCTGAGCTATCACGGGCACAAAGCATGATGGTATTACTGCAGGATGTGCTCAGTAACTGTATTTTACCTTAGAAATCCTCAGGGAAAGCCAGTCTCTTGGCACCAAAAGTCATGTCTAAGTGTTTTTGAATCTTTCTCACATGTTTGGTGACTAGAAGGACTTCCATAATCACCAAATATCCCTTAGACTCTATATTATATATATTAGACTGTATATTATGATCTGAAAATCTTAGTCTCTCCTTTTGTTTCTGACTCTGGAAACCACTTTTTTATGGGACTTTTGTAGTCCATGAATGTTTCCTTTAGCAGAAATGAGCCCATCTTCTACATATAACAGATAACACTTGTGTGCATGTGTGTGTGTGTGTTGTGCACAGGTGTCCCTCCTATCTATCTTTTCTCACTTGATTTGTTACTAGGATCTATAGTCTCTTGACTCTATTATCTCCCTGATATTCCATCCTCCACATTGTAGTTGCCTGTTTCTTACTTCAAACCCTTCAAAGCCTTGTCCATAGGATAAAGTCCAAGCAGTAACATCGCTTATTAGTCAGACGAACTTCTCCCTAGCTTGCCTGATTTGGACCAGATTCATGCCTGTTTTCCCAATATATGTATTAACAATGGCTCCTTTCACTCTAAAAGTGAGAAGATAGAGTGGAAAATAAGTTATGTGGGCATCCTATTTGTAAGACTCAAAACCCTCCAGCCTTTGGCTCACATTAGTGTTATTTGTATGCCTAGGAGAGAGAAGACATGTATTAACCTTCCAGACTCTCCCGTCCATTGGATTCTCCAGGAAAGAATACTGGTGTGGTTGCCATGCCCTTCTCCAGGGGATCTTCTTGACCCAGGGATAGAACCTGGGTCTCCTGCATTGCTGCTGCTGCTGCTGCTAAGTCGCTTCAGTCGTGTCTGACTCTGTGTGACCCCATAGACGGCAGCCCACCAGGCTCCCTCGTCCTTTGGATTCTCTATGCAAGAACACTGGAGTGGGTTGCCATTTCCTTCTCCAATGCATAAAAGTGAAACGTGAAAGTGAAGTCGCTCAGTCGTGTCTGACTCTTAGCGACCCCATGGACTGCAGCCTACCGGGCTCCTCCGTCCACGGGATTTTCCAGGCAAGAGTACTGGAGTGGGGTGCCATTGCATTGCAGGCAGATTCTTTACTATCTGAGTCACTAAGGAAGCCTGGCGAAGGGAATGGCTACCCATTCCAGTATTCTTGCTTGGAGAATTCCATGGACAGAGGTTCCTGGTGGGCTACAGTCCCTGGGGTCATAAGAGTCAGATACAACAGAGTGACTAAATAAAACCCTCTAGCCTTAGTTATCCCTGTGCTGCCTTTTAACTCTGTGCTCCAGAATAAAAATATGCCATGTTTCCCCCTGCCCAGGACTCTTCATACATGTATTTTTCCCGCTTGCTTAAAACATTTCCCCCTCCTTACTCACTCGGCTAATTCCTCCTCATTCCAGGAAGCCTTCCCAGAATTCCCAGTTCTATTAGAGGTTAGATGGCCTTCCTTTGACCTCCCATGATGCCCTAGGCTTTCCTTACTTCAGCTTATCACACTATCTTGATACTGCCACAAAGCCTGCAGCTGGACAGACTATTTTATCCCTCTCAGTTATTCATTGCTTCTGCATAAGGGTTATACATCCTGCTGCCATGTGACTTGAAGGGTTTTGTAGCCTTGCTTGTTCCATTGATGGCAAGCTTGACTATGTGACTTGCTGTAGCCAATGGAAGGAAATATAATGTATGTTGTGTCTAATGGAAGCGTTATGAGCCTTGGGGTGTGTGCACCAGCTCAACTGCTTTTCCGTGATCATGGGAACAGAGTATCCCATATGAGGTCTTCTCTTTCAGCCTGGATCTCAGAATGAAAAGACATATGGGCAAAGTCACCACCAACATAATATAAGACCAATTATATAATGAAAAAACACAGTTGTCTTGTAAGTCACCTGAGATCAAGGGTTTGTTACTGCAAGATAAACCAGCAAAGGCTGACTGCTCTGTGTAATCTCCTTTATTTCTTAGTCCAGTAAACAACCTGAGGTCAGGGAGCATGGGTGCATGCTCAGACGCTTCAATTGTGTCTGACTCTTTGTGACACTATGGACTCCAGCCCACCAGGCTCCTCAGTTTGTGGGATTTTCCAGGCAAGAATACTAGAGTGGGTTGCCATGCCCTCCTCCAGGGGATCTTCTCAACCCAGGGATTGAACCTGAGTCTCTTACGTCTCTCACACTGGCAGGCAGATTCTTCACCATTAGTGCCACCTGGAAAGCCTCGGTCAGGAGCGTGTCTCTCTCAATCACCTTCCTAGACCCTGGTCATTCCTCATTAGGTTTTGTTTAGTGAATGTGTGGATGGGTACCTTTTGTTTTCTTGAATACTAGATTGAATATCAACTTTTCAAAGGTTCAGTTTGGTTGCATCTTTAGAAAATATTGTGCTTCTCATAGGACTTCCCAGTTTTCTACTTAATTTAATTATCACACACAACTGGAAAGTAAAGAAGTATCGCCATTTTGCAAGAGAGAAAACTGATGTCAGAGAGATTTTTGATTCTAAGATCAGACAGCTATCTAAGAGCAAAGGAAAAATGAAAATTTTTACTTTCTGGTGCCCAGTTCATGGTTCTTTCCCATCCTATCCATGACCCCAATCTCAGAGAAGACAGAAAATAACTGTTCCTCTTCACCCCAAACCTTCTTGGTATCAGCTTTCATCTGCTCACCATGACCACTCTTACAGGGAGATACATTGAATCCATCAATCCCTTTCTTTGGGATTAAGGGGGGCAGTTAGCTAAAATGTCTTCTCTGTTTTAAAAAGGGACCATTTGAAGAACAGAAAGGGAGAGAGAATCACCCAAATTTAGTTCCTGTCTGGCCTTTGTAGATTTCAGGAACAAATTCTGAGCTCCCACAGAGTGAATGAGGTTTTTTGTTCTCCACAAAGGTTGTGTTCAAGAGAACAAGCACCAGTCTGCCTCACCAATCCAAATTCTCTTAGAATTTCAATAAAGAGTAACTTTTATTTTTGGTGGTTTATTTAAATCAAAGCTGATGTTTAAGTGTCACATCTTCCTACAGCAACACATATTTATTGATTATCTCTATGCACAAGACATTGTGCTGGTGGGAGTTGAGTTAATTTTAAGTGCTTCCTAATTGCCCTTTGGCTGGCTAAGGTTAAAGTAATTCTTAATCAAAACCTTTGCATTTGTCTTTACTGCAGAAAATGTAAGGGCAGTGCTTCTCTACTGGGCACGTTGGAATCTCCTGGGGAGCTTTTAAAGCTAGTGGTGTCTGTGCCCACCTCCTGTGTTCTCATTTAATTGGTTTGGGATGTCACCTGGACATTGGAATTTTTAAAAGTTCCCCAAGTGGATCATATATGCAGGCAGTGTTATAAACCACTGTGCTCAGGAGTCCAGTCCCCAAATTGCTTCCTGTAGGATAATGACCAGAATCTTTAGTTCAAATAATGTTACGTTCCCAAGATCCTCCTCATTCAGTTCACCTGCTGGATTTGAGACAAAGTGGTGGGGCAGAAGGAGATGCCCTAGAGTGTAGCCAAGAGATCTGAGCTCTAGATCTGGCCCCGCTGCCCACTGAAAATGTGACTTACCTTAAGTGCTCAGTATCTCAGCTTTCTGGTCTGAGAAATTAAAGAGTTAAATTAGATCAGTGTTTTTGAAACTCTTATCATCAAAGACCACCTTTTAAGCTCTTTCTTTCCAAGTGGATATAATGTTTTTAAAAGCTTAATCTTTCAAATTCCATTTATTAAGTGTTTAATTCTACCCCCACCCCAATAATAGAAATTGAAGATATGGTCAGAATTTCAAAGAAGAATGTGCTTAAATCCTACTAGATGCCACTTTCCTTCTTCACATTTTGGCTGACTTTGAATTAATGCAAAGTACTGAGCTGAGTGAATATCAAGTGTTTCCCTATCATATCAGAAAACATGACTGGGATCTCACACCCACCTCCCACCACCACCTGGGAACTGAGTATGACTGGGCCATCCTTGCTTACCACCCCTATTCCCCACCCCAGCCTCTCCCAGTGACTGTCAGGGAAACCTAGATGGCAGGACTGCTCAGCATAACTCAGCTTACCTCTTGGACTGAGCACAGGAAACTCCATAAGGAAGCACATGACATAGAGTCCTGCCTCTGACAAGACAACATACTAACCCTGCCTAATAGAAAATGTCAGCCTCTTGCCAACATTAGAAAACAGACTTCCCTCCCTCTTTCTGTGGAAAGAAGTAAGTGAGAGGAAGGAGGGATGAAAGTTGCCTCCATGGCCTTTTGCATGAAGGCCACCTTAGCAGAAGATCTTTGGAAAGAAAAATGGGACTTGTGTGGTTATAGTAACTCATCAGATCCTCTGACTAATGTCAAACTGTTGGTATTATCAGTGAGCAAATAATGTTTAACCTAACACAAAGGAAACTGATGTATTAGCCAGACTCTGAGCTTTTTAAAAGATTTAATTGATTAATTTATTTTTCGCTTTGGGTCTTTGTTGTTGCGCTCTGGCTTTCTCTAGTTGTGGGTAGCGGGCTTCCCGTTGCAGTGGTTTCTCTTGTTGCAGAGCACCAGCTCTAGGTGTGCAGGCTTAGTAGTTGTGATGCACTAGCTTAGTCGCTTGGAGAAGGCAATGGCACCCCACTCCAGTACTCTTGCCTGGAGAATCCCATGGGCAGAGGAGCCTGGAAGGCTGCAGTCCATGGGGTCGCTAAGAGTCGGACATGACTGAGCAACTTCACTTTCACTTTTCACTTTCATGCATTGGAGAAGGAAATGGCAACCCACTCGAGTACTCTACCCTGGAAAATCCCATGGACAGAGGAGCCTGGTGGGCTGCAGTCCATGGGGTTGCTAAGAGTCAGACATGACTGAAGTGACTTAGCAGCAGCAGCAGCTTAGTTGCTCTGCAGAATGTGGACTCTTCCTGGATCAGGGATCAAATCTGTGTCCCCTGCATTTGCAGGCTGAATCTTAACCACTGGACCACCAGGGAAGTCCAGCTTCTGAGTTTTATTAGAGACAAATGTTGATTTTTTGGTTAGTCCTTGTTAAACAATGAAAATAATTTATAGATCACCATGACTAGCTTTGAAATTAGGAGATGGGAACTGATGGCTGGGACTTTTGAATCAAAGCATTCTAATTCTTATAACACTAAAAAATAAAAATGCTATAATTTAAAAAATATAAATAGAATAATTTTTTAAAATTCTGTTATTGGTGAGAAGAGATAATATTAAAGAAAAATATAGAAGGTATCCTAATCAACACATATGCTTTGAAAGTGCTCAAACCCAACTATGATTATGGGAAGAACTTTTTAGACACTAGAACTGTATGTTGCTTTAGATTCCTCAGAGAATTCTAGGTTGGGGGGAAAGCATTGTTTTAGCTGAAACCCTTTTATCTACTCATCTTTAGCCACTGGAATGGATATTATATTGAACAAATCAAAAATATACTTTAAATAACATATTTCAGTACTGTGTTAACTTTTGATTACTCAATGGCAAATTATTTGATAACTACCAGGAAATATGGGCTTTCCCAGTCTCTCAGCAGTAAAGAATTCATTTCCAATGCAGGAGACACAAGAGACATGGGCTCAATTCCTGAATGGGGAAGATTCCCCAGGGAAGGAAATGGCACCCTACTCCAGTATTCCTGCCTGGGAAATCCCATGGACAGAAGAGCCTGGTGGATTTTAGTCCATGGGGTCTTGAAGAGTTGGACACGACTGAAGTGACTAAGCACAGAGCATGGGGACCACTCCTCCCCTCAAAGCTTATCTGGCTTTAGTCTTTTAAGTATTACAAGGCTTCGCTGTTTCAAGACTTTCTGAGAAGTGGAGGTATAAACCTGATGAGACTAAAGGGCTCTGTGCTGATACACATGGGCGTCTACAGCAAATGTGCCTGGCACATGTGTGGTGGTGGAGTCGGGTGAACTTGTCAGTTTTCCAGCTCTGCTTGATTTAGCTTCATCTAAACTACCCTGTTCACTCATGTAGGGGATCAGCCCTTCATTATACATGACCAGGCCCAGCTGATTAGACCAAGGGTAGACAGATGATTAAAAATAGGCCAAAACATTGGTTGGTTAAACCAGATTTTTCTTTATAATTTGACTCAGGAGACACAGAGTCAGTAATCAAAGAGTGGTGTCCTCTACATTTCAAGAGTCATACAGAGTCAGGCCCAAAGTGGAATCTAGTTTAAGTCAAAGTGTGAAATTAGGGGAAGCAGAAACCAAGTGTCCTGCAGAGGAAATCAGTCAAGAGAATGGGGAAGGGATACAGAGAAAAACAAAGATAAGAGATGATATAACTAGATGATTTACAGATATTTAACAATAATCTCTCCACTATGTGCTGAGAATATTAAGATGAATAAGAAAATACCTTATGCCTGGAGGAGTCTATAGTCTGAGCAGACACAGGTAATACTATTAGCGGTTATAATCATCAAATTTTTATTTCTCTAACTTTTATTTAATCTCATTATACATTCTCTAAGTGGTTTGTGGAAATTTCTATGGAACAACAGAGCAAAAATGTGTAGGTCATTGTGGCTGGAACATTGATGAGAGCTCCACAGAGGTGAGAATAAGCAGTGAAAGCCTGTCTAGTGTACCATGCTTTCCAAACTGTGCTTCATGGAATACTAGTTCCATGAGATGTAATCATTTTTAGTAACAATAGATGGATGGTTGGTGGATGGGTGGATAAGTGGATGAATGGATGGATAAATAGATCCATGAACAGTTAGTTTTAAAAATACTGAGTTTAACAAAGTCCACAACTTTCTTTACTGTAGGTTTTCTTGAAGCCTTTTATATTCAACTGTGAAATCTAAATCCCAACAAAAACTTAAATTATATAGTGCTGACTCAAATTATTGGTTTACAAAACTCTTTTCCTTTGAGCATCATACAGGGGCTAGTATTTTGCAAGTACAGTTGGAAAAAATGGGTTTCTTGCATTTCTACTTGTTTGTTTCTTACTCCTTTTATCCAGAACAGAGTATGATTGCCATTATGTAGGCATGACAACCAACATTTTAATATCAAGGCTACATAGGGAAGACTTGCTTATAAATTCCTAGAAGGATCAACCAGAAGTTCTTCAAAATAATTTTTATTTTATTTTGATAAACTGCTGATCAATCTGACTTAACCAAGAAGATGCTTTTTGCAGAATTTTGGATCATCTTTTAGCAAGCTGCCAAAATTTTATGAAAACCACATTTCATGGACAGTAAGTGGGAAGTGAGTTCCCATAAACCTCAGGGGCTCTGGGCCACATCAGTGTGGAGTATTGCCGCTTGGACTGCATGTACCTACTTGCCCACCTGTGTGGTAGGTTGCCATTCCAAGGTTCTTCTCACAATCACACAACCGGCTTCAATTCCCTGAATTCTGGATAATATTTGTTCAGCTCAGAGGAGAGAAAGTTGTCACCTCAGAGCCAATAGAAACCCAAAACCCTGATGATTTTTGTAACTCAGCATTTGAATCCAGCTACTTAATCTGAATCTTCAGGGTTTTTTTCCACTGTTGTGTTCATTTTCCTTCTTGCTAATTTTGAGATATGAAATAACTTCAAAAGCCTTCATTTGAGGGCTCATTAAAATTCTAGGAAATCTTTCATTTTCTTGTTCCTTCTCAGGCATTAATTTGCAAGGCCCATCATAATTAGAGGGTCAAGGATAGCATAGAACTACTGTACATGGCATTTCACTCCTATTCATTGCTGATAAATGGATCAAATCAGCTCTGTGGGCCCCTGACACCATTGGTCAGGCATCTTATATCTCTTGCCATATTTTGTGTCAGCTATTAAAGAGAACAGTACACACTTAGAAAAATTAATTGCTATAATTGCTTTTTTGGCACATGGGACAGAAGGTTAACAGGAAAGCTTCTGAAAGAGCCTTGTTAGCTATTTGATTCTGATAAACCTTTGTGGTTTTTACTTTATAGTTTTCAGATGTTTGCATCAGGCCGGCTATAGCTACTAGAAAAATTATTTTTTTTCCCATTGGAAAGTTGAAAAACTACCCATTGACACTAAAACAGTTTTACCTTTCTGTAAAGTTGGAGTTACTTCTCTCTCCAAGATTGCTAATTTATTTTTGTTCATAACAACCTGTTCTTGTTTTAGAACCTTCTCTTCTTGTTTCACTGATGCAATTCTTTCCTTTATCTCACTAGGGATATTAAATCTAATTATTTTAAAATCCTGTTCTGACTGCTTTATTAACTCTGCTTCTTTATATGTAAGTACATTTATTTATTCATTTATTTTATCTATTCTCTTTTTTCAAGACATTGAGTTCCCTCAAATGCTAAGGATTCTTGGCTGTGTATTCACATTTTCCGCAAGGGTCACCAGGATGGAAACTATTTTTATTGTAGTTACTTAATCTTGATATTATTTTTCAGAGATATGCCTTGTCTCTTCCATTCATAGTCCCCTATTGTGTCTGGCGCGTGTATTACAGCGTATGCTCAGTCTGTCACCTTATCCTAAAATCAAGAGTTACTTTTGTACATGCTCTAACTTCTCTGGGAAATATTATGTAAAAATCTTTAGAAAATTTTATTCAAGGCTTGCCCTAGAGGTTGTTAAATTCCATAATCACTTAGCAGATTTGATTTTTGCAATGGCCTTCATTTTCAAATGACATCTATTTAATTGAAGGCTTGCTATGTATTTAGAAATCATGCTTGGCTACCAGTCCTGACTTCCACACCAACTAGGAAATGTGACCTGGAGCTCATAAAGTCTTTTCCTTTTCAGTGAAACTGAGAAAGTAATTTCACCTATAGTGTCAATGTAAGGATATTAATTATGTATGCAAAACAACTAGCAGATTGCCTGCCACACAATAAAGCTCAGACCAAAAAAGGAAAAGAAAAAAATCTTTATTGTTTTTTACCCAAATGTTTACCAAGTTCAATGCTCAATGTTTGCCATTCCTTTTTATGCACCTAGATTTCCATTTAGTATGATTTTCCTGCCAGCTGAAGGACCTCCTTTAAAATCTCTTTCCAAGCATGTCTGCTTGTAAAGAGTTCTTTCAGCTTTTGCATGTCCAAAAAAGCCTTTATTTCACCTTTATTTATGAAAGATATTGCTGGGTACAGGGCTCTAGGATGATCATTCTTTTCTTTTAGTACTACTACACATTGATCCACCATCTTCTGGCTTGTATAATAATTTCCAATAAGAAATTTGCTGTCATTCTTTGTTATTTTGTACAAAACAAGTCTTTTTCCCTTGGCTGCTTTTAAGACTCTCTCTTTGTCATTATTTTAAAACAATTTGATTATTATGTGCCTTGGAGTAGCTTTCTTGGTTTGGAACATCAGTTGAGCTTCTTGGATCTGCAGGTTTAGTAATTAAAATTTGAAAAACTTTACCAATTATTTCTCCAAATATTTTGTATCCCTTCTCCTCCTTCAAGGACTCCAGTTAGATGTATATCAGGCTCCTGAAGTTGTCTCACAGCTTGAAAGTGAAAGTGTTAGTCACTCAGTCAAGTCCAACTCTTTGAGACCTCATGGACGTCCAGGCTTCTCTGTCCATGAAATTCTCCAGGCAAGAATACTGGAGTGGGTAGCAGTTCCCTTCTCCAGGGGATCTTCCTGACCCAGGAATCAAACCCAAGTCTCTTGCATTGCAGGCAGATTCTTTACCGTCTGAGTCATCAGAGAAGCCCATCCCACTGCTTACTGAGCTTCATTCATTTTAGCTCAGTTTTCTGTCTCCCTAAGTTTCATTTTGAATAATTTCTATTTTTAGTCCTCAAACTCACTAATCCTTACTTTAGCAATGTCTAGTAGTGACTTAGCAGCAGCAGCAGCCATCTACTTTTAATTCCATTCAGTGGATTTGCTTATTAGACATCACAGTTTTCATGTCCAGAAGTTCAAATTGCATTGTTACTTTTTCTTCTTCTACTTATTATGCTTATGCTTTCCTCCATCTTTTTCAACATATGGACTGAGTTATAATAATTGTTTTCAAATCCTTGTCTGCTAATTCTAGTATCAGTGTCATTTCTGAATCTTTTCTCTTGATTGTTTTCTGGCCTTATTGTGAGTCCTAGTTTCCTTTTCTTGTGCCTGTTAATTTTTAGTTGGATACCAGACAATGTGAACTTTACCTTATAGTTGCTAGATATTTTTATGTTTCTCTAAACATTCTTGAGCTTTTTTCTGAGATGCATTGAAGTTACTTGGAAACACTATAATCCTTACAAGACATGCTTTTAAGATTCACTAGGAAGACCTTAGAAAGCATCACTATGAACAAAGCTAGTGGAGGTGATGGAATTTCCGTTGAGCTGTTTCAAATCCTGAAAGATGATGCTGTGAAAGTGCTGCACTCAATTTGCCAGCAAATCTGGAAAACTCAGCAGGGCCACAGGACTGGAAAAGGTCAGTTTTCATCCCAATTCCAAAGAAAGGCAATGCCAAAGAATGCTCCAACTACCGCACAATTGCACTCATCTCACATGCTAGTAAAGTAATGCTCAAAATTCTCCAAGCCAGACTTCAGCAATATGTGAACCATGAACTCCCTGATGTTCAAGCTGGTTTTAGAAAAGGCAGAGGAACCAGAGATCAAATTGCCAACATCCGCTGGATCATGGAAAAAGCAAGAGAGTTCCAGAAAAACATCTATTTTTGCCGACTAAGGTCCGTCTAGTCAAGGCTATGGTTTTTCCTGTGGTCATGTATGGATGTGAGAGTTGGACTGTGAAGAAGGCTGAGCGCAGAAGAATTGATGCTTTTGAACTGTGGTGTTGGAGAAGACTCTTGAGAGTCCCTTGGACTGCAAGGAGATCCAACCAGTCCATTCTGAAGGAGATCAACCCTGGGATTTCTTTGGAAGGAATGATGCTAAAACTGAAGCTCCAGTACTTTGGGCACCTCATGCGAAGAGTTGACTCATTGGAAAAGACCCTGATGCTGGGAGGGATTGGGAGCAGGAGGAGAAAGGGACGACCGAGGATGAGATGGCTGGATGGCATCACAGACTCAATAGACGTGAGTCTGAGTGAACTCCAGGAGTTGGTGATGGACAGGGAGGCCTGGCGTACTGCGATTCATGGGGTCGCAAAGAGTCGGACACGACTGCGCGACTGAACTGAACTGAACTGAACTGAGGAAGACCAGAAGTTGTTAGTCTAGATTTTAGTCTAATCTGCTGAGGCAGTACCCTTCTGAGTATTGTATTCAATGTCCTGTGTGAAATAATGTCTTTCCATTCTAGACAGTGAGAACATGAAATTATTCCTGGTCTGCTCCTTTCCAGAATTTCTTTCCACTGCCTTGGGTGTCTTCTTCACTTGCATGTACTGATCAGTATTCAACGAGAGACTCTAGGGAACACATTTCCAGAGCACTCTTTCTGTGCAGTTCTCTACACTTAGCAGAGATCCTTACATGTAGTTTCATGCAGTATTTGTCTCTCTCTGGCTTATTTCACTTAGCATAATATCCTCCAGGGTCATTCATATTGTTGCAAATGGCAGGATTTCCTTCCTTTTCCAAACTGAATCCTATTCCAAATGAAAATCCTACATTTTCTTTGTCCATTCATCTGTGAATGAACAATTAGTTTGTTTCTATATCTTGGCTACTGTAAATAATGCTGAAATGAACAAGGGAGTACAGGTGTCTTTTAGACAGTAATTTTATTTCCTTGGGCATGTACTAAGAATGGCATTTCTAGATCATACAGTAGTTCTACTTTCTTTGTATTTTTTGAGGCAACTCCATACTGTTTCCCATAATGGCTGTACTGAACCATGGTTATTCCTATTTTTAACTTTTACTATGTACCCAACATTAAAGGGCCTATGGATTTTTAAGCTTACAATAAAACTGGAAATCCTCTTATATGGGTATGTATTCTTTTGTCTATCCATCTGCACACCTCTACATTTTAATATTCTGCATCCTTTTTAAGCTGGTAATCCTATCCTAGTCAATACATTTTCTTGCATTTCCTCCTAGCCTTTGAAACAATTATTTTTAATATTTGCATATTCTTTCATTGAATAGATGTACCTAATTTACTTACTCATGCACTTATGTTTGAGTAATTAGGTTGTTTGCAATTTTCTCTGCTGAGACAAAAGCAAAATGTAATACCACTTGTATGTACGCATGTGCTGAGGAATCAGCACGTTCGGTTCCTTTGCAATCTGCAGCAAGGAGGAAAATCTTAATAGTGTTATAAAGTCAGAGCTCCACTTGTTTTCTCTACAATTTTCTTCTTTTATTTTCTGCTCCCTCACACGCTCTCTCTGTTTTTCATTCTCCTTCTTTCTCTCCCTTCATTTTCTGCTTCCCAATAAGCACTTACTGAGCACCTTCTATGTTCCGGGCACTGTACCGGTACATCAAGAATAATTGGGAACAAAAGGCAGGAACTTGTGACCAGACAGGGGCAGACAGAAAATTCAATAAATAATAATAATAGATAACAAGTATTCTGACAGGAGAAGAATTCTGATAGCATTAGTCCACTCCAGTTTGCTGCCTTTCTCACACGGGAGTAAGAGACAGGATGAAGGAACAGGCACTCTGGCCAGCCTCCCCTTTGCCCATGATGTTGTGCAGAAATATGCAAGGGGCTTATTATCTGACAGCCTGGGTTCAAGACCAGGCTCTGCTATCTAGTATAGTAGCTGGATAAGCAGAGACAAGTTATTTAAATTTTCCAGTCTAACTTTTGACCTTAAAATAAGAGTCATAATGCATTGGCTGTTGTTGTTCAGTTGCCAAGTCATGACTGACTCTTCACGGCCCCAAGGACTGCAGTACACCAGGCTTCCCTGTCCCTCGGCATCTTCCAGAGTTTGCCCAAGTTCACATCCATTGCATCAGTGATACTATCCAACCATCTCATCCTCTGTTGCCCTCTTCTCTTTCTGCCTTCAATCTTTCCCAGCATCAGAGTCTTTTCCAATGAGTTGGCTGTTCACATCAGGTGGCCAAAGTATTGGGCTTCAGCATCAGTCCTTCCAAAGAGTATTCAGGGTTAATTCCCTTTAAGACTGACTGGTTTGATCTTGCTGTCCAAGGGATTCCCAAGAGTCTTCTCCTGCACCACAGTTTGAAAGCATCAATTCTTTGGTGCTCTGTCTTCTTTATGGTCCAGCTCTTACAACCATACATGACTACTGGAAAGACCACAGCCTTGACTATATGGACCTTTGTCTGCAAAAATGATGTCTTTGCTTTTTAACACGGTGTCTAGGTTTGTCATAGCCTTCCTGCCAAGAAGCAATTGTCTTCTAATTTCATGGCTGCAGTCACCATCCACAGTGATTTTAGAGCTGAAGAAGAGGAAATCTGTCACCGCTTCCACCTTTTCCCCTCCTATTTGCCATGAAGTGATGGGACCAGATGCCATGATCTTAGTTTTTTTTAATATTTAGTTTTAACCTGACTTTTTCACTCTTCTCTTTCACTCTCATCAAGAGGTTCTTTAGTACCTCTTTGCTTTCTGCCATTAAAGTGGTATCATCAACATATATGAGGTTTTTTAATGTTTCTACAATATACCAGTACTGTGAGAATTAAAGATTATGTAATGTAAAGTGGAAAGCACATAGTCAAAGCTCAAAAAAGTACCTATTATTGTTACTAGCCATATAATTTTAGGCAAGACAATCCCTCTGGACTTCAGTTTACTTATCTATAATACAACTATTTGTGAGATCCCTTTAAGAAGTTCTAAAAGACAATGAATTTGCACAAATGCCTAGTTTTTGTCTATCTGTTCCATTTACTGGGAAACACTGAGAAGATACCCCAGAACTTCTTTTGAGTCCACTAATTCTCTTCTGTTATCCTTTCTCTGGCCCTGAGCTGAAGCTGTTCTGAAATAAGGTGGGGTTCTTCATTTTCTGGAAAACTGGCAATCACCAAGAAACCACCCATTGACCAATGCTTCCCCAATACTGCCTAGAAAGCCTAGCAGATTAGGCTCTGATTTAAAGTGAATAAACCAAAGATTTATGTCAAGAGGAAAAGTTAACACACTAACTAAATAAATGAGCAAAAAGTTCTCAGTAATCAAACATTTCAATAATAGAAGATATAAAGGATGTTTAAGATCATCTCCAGTAAGAATAGGAAATAGCTCACAATTTTTTATTTCCTGGGTTCTGAAAATACTTTTAAAATTCATAAAGTGGACATTTTTATACCATTAAAAATTTTTTAAATTGGAAGTTAATTGCTTTATAAAGTTGTGTTGGTTTCTGCTGTACAACTATGTGAAACAGCTGTAAGTACGCATATATCCTCTCTTTCCCAGCCCCCCATCCCACACCTTTATACAATTTTAAGCATAAATTTCATTTCCTGTGAGGTATTCTGATGATCAGGAAAGCAGAGATATAGTTAAGAACAACTCAAAACAACCTTAGACTTGGAACTCTCCCTTTTCAGCTGCTAAACACTAGAGGAAAGTTCTCCATTATCGCTCTCCTCTAGACGTATTTTTCTATTTTCTAAGTTCCATGTTCCATGTTTTACAAATGCCAAGCTTTGCCCATCTTATTGAGAATATAGAAACTAGAAGAACTTAATGAATCATCAAGTCCAGCCTCGAGGCCCAGACTTAATAACGACAATAGCAATAATACTACTCATGCACGCTGTTAGAAAGATTGAAGAGAAAGTGAAAACATGACTGTTACTCTCTGTTCAGGCTTTAACAATGTTTAGGAACCATTAGTCATCCTCAGTGGTCCATTTGTGAGTTATTGGATTTGTGCTGTTTTTAGAAGCCAAAAAGTTCATTTTTTCAGCATTTTCAGTCCATCTCAAGTGTCAGGCCCAACATCACATATTTCTAATTGGTCTTTAATCCTTAAAGCTGGGACTCTAAGTCTTTACTATGGCCCACTAGCTAGCTATATGAACTGCTTTTAGAAACGTGAGCTTAAACTCTCTAAAAAGCTTGTCTTAAATAACACTGGAAAGAACGAGACAAACTGACATCACATGTCTCCTGATAGTTTGCCCTCAGATGGAAATAATTCTACTTATGTAGAACTCCTGTCCCCGATGCGTAACCTGAATCTAATCATGAAGAAACATCAGAGAAGCCCAAATTGAGGGATAGTGTACAAAACAACTGACCTGTAGTCTTCAAAATGCCAGTGTCACCGGACACAAAATATTAAAAGTGGAGGAACTGTTCCAGATTAGAGTCAACTAAAGAGACATGATAACTGTAACGTGTGATTCATGATTAGACCTTGGGCTGGAAAAACACTGTAAAGGACATTATTGGCACAATTGATAAAATTTTGATTCTGGACTAAGTTCACATAGTATTATACTATAATCACAATAGTATTATAGCAATGTTAAACGTCTTGAATTTAATAATCATACTAAGATTATGTAAAAGAATAATCTTTTGGTAATACACATGTAGGGACAAAGGTGCCTGGGCTTTATAACTTACTCTCAGATGGTTAAGAAAAGCAATTCTGTATGTGTGTGTGTGTGTGTGTGCATGTGTGTGCTCACGCATGTGTATGTATACATAGGGAGAAAAAAGATGGTTGCGCTGGGCAGGGAGATGAAAAGACATACACAAGGGGATCACTGACTTGTGTCTGGATACATCAGCACGAGCAGGAACTGGGGGCAGGTGACACAAGCGTGAGGTTGTCCCTCATGCCTTTGGACACATGACTGGGTCGTGGCTGATTTGTAAACAGACCCTCTCTTCTCATTTCATTTAACTAATATTTCAAAATACTGCTAGACTATCTACAAGCCAAATGGGCAAAATGGCCTCTTTGTTGAATTCCCCGTTCTTTAAAAGGGTCAGATGTAATTGATGCTCTCAGTACTATGTGTCATGTGCCAGGCACATACCAACTCATAAAAATGTCCTAAGGCATTAATTATCACAGCCAAGGAGAGTAAAGACAGCAACTCCTGCTAATTGTCAAAATCCCCTCTGTGACTGCACACTGCCACACACCCAGTCAGTGCTTAAGAAACATGAATTGGCGATGAAAGTTACGATTCTTCCTCTTTGCAGGCTGCAGCAGTGATTAAGGAGGGGAGGACACCTCAAAAATCCTCTCTGCCTGCTCAGGCTCAAACACTCTAGCAGCTCGTGGATCCCAAGCAAGGGGTGGCCGCCCGGCAATAGCGATCAGCAATTCTGTTTGATTTAGGAAGTGCTAATCAATAACAAGTTCAACTTGGTGAACTGCACAGGCTTAATCATTTTGCATCTGGTACCCAGGACTGACACACCCCAGCTGGAAGGGAGGGAGACAGGCAGGAAAGGCGGGAAGGAGAAGTAGGGGGTGGGGGAAATGGGAAAACAAATCCATGAAAAACCCAGTAAACCGCTTTCTTGAGTTAAAAATCGTTTCAACTTTCAAAGACAAAATCTCACCCCCAAGTGAAAGACATGACTTAAATGCAAAGGCAAGCGAAGATAAACAAAAGGCCCTGTTCAGATCTTCCAGAGGTTATCCGTCATTGTCAAGGCTTTCTTTACACATCATAATGATTCCAAGCACCCTGCCAGGTGGTCTCAGATACTATTTCTTTATCTTATATTTTTCCCCCTTTTTCTTTTCTCCAGTAAACAGCAGTTTACAACACAAGGTTTGACTGTAATTTTCATCAAACTGCAACCTGTGCAGGTTTGTGAGAGACACATTATTACCTAAATCCAGCTGTAATGCTCTTTTACCTTCAACGGCCATTCCTTTTATTCATTCTGTCAGCTGTGGGTGGCAGGATAACAATTAGCCTGCAGTTTAAATTAGAAATAAACTGCAAGGGATTGCATGGAGGGTGTGTTCAGACTCCCCTCCAGTAGATCCCCACTACCCAACCCAGGCGGCTGGATGGTTTGAGGGACCCAGCTTATGCACAGAAGCAAGGAGCCAACCCCATGGAGGTGAATCTGCGGTTGAAAACCAGGCTGATGCTCCAAATGCCCGTCCATCTGAAGAAGTTAAGCACTGGCCAAGACTCAAGATGCGGGGTGAGGAAAGAGGAAGGAATATTGAGAGCAGGAAAGCTGATCAAGAATGTTCAGAACAAAAGGCCAGAGGGGAGAGCCTGGTCTGGTTTCCTGAGCCTCTGGGCCTCCCAGGGCTACAGGCTCATGTCACAGATGCCTCTGATCACCGAGAGCAAGGATGCAGGAAGGGAAGGAGAGATTTTAATGGGCCCCGAGGAGCCAGGATTCCAATGAAGAAAAATGCTGAACTAATTTTCTGAGCTATTTCAATGTGAATATTTGAAGACTAGGTCATCTCTCTTTGTGAAAATGGAAACGGATCCATTTATGTAGTGATGACTCGGCATTTTTCTTGGGCTTTGGTCAAAATTAGTTGTTTTCTGACAAAATTCAATGCTATTTCCTGTTAAAACACTCAAGAAAATAGGAATTAATCCTGTCTTGGAGACAGTATTTCATTTGGTGGGGAAACACTAGAGGAATTTCTAGGAACAAGGCAAACTTGCTTACTCTTGCCATCACTATTCAATTTGTTGTTGTTGGTAGTTTAGTAGCTAGGTCATGTACAGCTCTTTGTGACCCTATGGACTGTAGCCCACCAGGCTCCTCTGTCTATGGAATTCTCCAGGCAAGAATACTGACGTGGATTGCCATTTGCTTCTCCAGGCATTTAATGTGTTACTGCTGGCATTAGCCAAAGCAACTAGACAAGAGAACTCAATGAAGGCAAGAGAATTGGAAACAAAGAAGTAAAACTATTTCTATTTTTAAATGACCTAATAGTATACCTAAAACCCCAGAGAATTAAAAAAACACTAATTCAAATATTTATAAAACTAACATNGATCTAGAATAAGGAGAACGTGTTTTATGTGATTTCTTCATTTGGTAAATGTGAGAAGTACGTACTTTTGGGGCAGCAGCAGTTTACTTTTCAACTCTAAATGATAGTGCTTCTTGATAAATGTGTCCTAACATCCTGACTAGATCCAAACTCTATTACATGTTTTCCCAGAGCCACATCTTTGGCCTCAGTAGTCTTTGCCATGTAGCTCAGCTGGTAAAGAACCCACCTGCAATGCTGGTAAAGAATCCGCCTGCAATGCAGGAGACCCTGGTTTGACTCCTGGGAAGGGAAGATCCACTGGAGAAGGGATAGGCTACTCACTCCAGTATTCTTGGGCTTCCCTGGTAGCTCAGCTGGTAAAGAATCTACCTGCAATGCGGGAGACCTGGGTTTGATCCCTGGGTTGGGAAGATCCCCTGGAGAAGGGAACATCCCCTGGAGAAGGGAACGGCTACCCACTCCAGTATTCTGGCCTGGAGAATTCCATGGTCTATTCCATGGGGTCGCAAAGAGTCAGACACGACTGAGTGACTTTCACTTTCAGTCTTCGTCATAGTTACAATTTTTCACTTATTTGTATAATTATTTGACTAATAACATCCATCTCCTCTATGAAGCTTTAGTAAGCACCCCTAGGGCAGGGGCCATGTCTGTTTTGCTTGTCACTACACCTAATTCCTGGCCAAGTACATGACCCATTCAAGAACACGCAAAAATTACCCACTGAACGAGAGAGTATAGCTGACCCTTGAAAAACATGGGTTTGAACTGCACAGGTCTGCTTAGATATGGAATTTTTTCTCTATGATCCACCGGCTGGTTGAACTTGTGGATGTGGAATGTAGATATCAAGGACCAACTGCAAAATTACACTCGGATTTTCTCTGGCATGGAGTGTTGACATGCAATAAATGCTTAAGAAATGGTGCTATTATTATTATTACAACAGAGGAGTTATTAATGGACTGTCAACAAAGCCTGGCCTTTTCATTTACTGAATGCATGACTGAGAGGATATTTCGATTGATTGAAATAATATTTCCCATGACTTGGTGCTGTTGGGATCATAAAGAAGCATCATTCCTAGACTGTGGCAAGAACACAACAGAGCTTTGCAATAATTTATTGTCTTTACTGTTGTTACCATTTCCTCACTACTGCCTAGGTTCTGATACAAATATTTTCAAGTTGTAAATTTTAAAAATTCACAGATTTCTTAATATTAAAACTGCATTTAAACTGACTCCAAAGTAAGAGAAATAACAGAACAAGAAATGCTTTTTATGCTTTGAGTGAGTGAAAGTTGCTCAGTCATGTCCAATTCTTTGGGACCCCATAGACTGTGGCTCACCAGGCTCCTCTGTCCATGGATTTCTCAGGCAAGAATACTGGAATAGGTTGCCATTTCCTCCTCCAGAGGATCTTCTGTACCCAGGGATCAAACCTGGGTCTTCTGCATTGCAGGCGGACTCTTTACCATCAAAGACACCAGGGAAGCACGCTTTTATGCTTTAGAACTATTCAATTGTTCTTTACTTCAAAACGAAACAGTGATATTTTAACATTTTTACTGAAGGGTAAGGGGGCAGATGTAATCTTTAACAACTGACATCACAGTGAACATACTTTAAAGTGAAAAAGTGAAGTCTCTCAGTCGTGTCTGACTCTTTCGGATCCCATGGACTGTAGCCCACTGGACTCCTCCATCCATGGGATTTTCCAGGCAAGAAGGCTGGAGTGGGGTGCCGTTTCCTTCTCCAGGGGAACCTTCCTTGAAAGACAAGGCGACCGCTAACAATTCAGACATGGAAGTCAGATTTCCCTCTTTGTTAGGTTTGTCCCCCTTTGTCGCGCCTTACAACAGCCTCCCCCGAGGCCCCGAGGCCTTGCCCCAGGCCCCCGGGTCCCCTTCCTACCTCTCCTCGGCCCACTGGGTCACCTTCTGCTGCGCCGTCTGGCTGCTGTAGGCCAGGCGGTCGGGGCCGCTGATCTGGGGCTGCCTCTCCGGGGACAGCTGCTGGCGGAGCTGCTCCAGCTCCCGCTCGTACATGAGTCGCTGCTCCTCGAGGGCACTTCGCTTTTCCTCCAGGTACTGTTTCTCCAGGACCTGCACCACGTTCTGAACTGGGTCTGGTAAGCCAAGAGACAAGGCAAGGGGCTCTTCAGCGGTGACTCGACAGGCAGCGCCCCAGCCCCCAGCGCGGCTTTTAACAAGAACCGGCTCCTCCCCGAGATGGACCCTTTCAGTGTGCTCGTCTGTGAGCGGCCGACTGGGCCCGGTCAGTTAGAATTCTCTCCATTTCCTTTGTCTTAACGTTTCAGATTAAACACCTTGTATGGAAACATTCCTCACATCTATTATTGCGTTCTTCAATTTGATGAGCTCGCCCTGATGTGTAGACAGGTGGCTCAATTACAAAAAGAAGAGGGTAGAGGAAAAAGGGATGGTATTCTATCCACCGAGAAGAAAGACTCAATGAAATCGAAGGTGATTTCAGAGACAGAGCCACACAAGATGTGATTTTATGTCGTCACTTTTTAGGTGCATTTAGCCTTGGTTTTGGTTCCCATTGACAAACCCATTGACAAAGGGTTTATAGTTCCACTTTGGCTAAAAATTTGTTTCTCCTGAATTCCTCTAATGTGGGAGGAAACTTACAAATCACAGCATCTGTTTGAAAATATGAATTGAGTATATGGTGCCAACTTCTCAGGTGTTAGTAGCCAAGAAAGCAATTCACTTACAAAAACACAAGTCTACTTCTGCTTTTTTGCTTCTGCAGGTTGAGAGATGACCAACAGACATGTGGGTGAAAAGGTACTAGAAATACTAATAGACCTTACTTAAAGGGGCCCTGACTATGACTAGGGGTGGTTATGGTGTAGGGAGGACTCAGTCCTAAAGAGCTAATTGGTTGTCCCAGGACATTAGCTTGGTAACGGCCAGTGACCTGGATGCAGTGGACAAAGATTAAGGAAAGCACAGACCACGTGTACAAAAGAGAAAGCTATGACACATCTAAGTAAGGAGGCCATAATAGGGAAACAGTATATTAGACCATCTGGATGGTAAACAAAGAAATTTACCATAACGGTAAATATTTCCTTGAAGTACATAAGACCTAGGAGATTTACTTGTATTCTCAGACTAGCCTGCGATTACACACTTGCCTATTATTCAGTGCAATGTCCTATTCTATACAAATTGACTCTCATTTTAATTTCTGGGATAAGAGAAGGAAATTAAGAGGACTCGTCACATCACCTGGTGATGGATACTGACTGACTAGACCAGAAGACCCTATCAATTTGTGAAATAAGCATTCATATTTTACTGGTTTTCTATATGAGAAGAGGAGGAAAAAACAGCACTTGAGCTTAAAAAAAGAAGGTTAAAGAATACAAAACAGAGTAAAAGTAATTTAAAAAATCACTAGATATGCACAGTATAGGTGAGCTGTTTTAATAAAAATGATGACCACAACAGCAATAATAATGCTACTGTCTGTTGGCTTATGTCTCAGGGTAGAGGCACTAAATGCTTCGCATGCATCATCTCATGAAAGCCTTGCAACAAACCTAGGGGTGGGCAGCATTCCCATTTTAAAGAGGAGACAACTGGAGCTCAGAAAAGCTAAGTGGCCAACCTAAGATGGCACAGCTAATAAGCAAAGCAACAGAGCTGGGGTTTGAACTCAGACCAGAATCAATTATCTGGGGTAGGAAACAAACTTAGTAATAAATTATACTCTTACCTCCAATGTTTTCCTCAGAATTAGTACTCTGCTAAAGAACAGATGTTTAAAAAATACTGTTCTTTGCTGATGTAAAATTCTAAAATTCTTTTTTTTTTCTTCAAAGCAGAATAGTTTTCTTCATAGAGTCCTGATGTAAGAGTCCCTCAAATGTATCACCTGAAAGGCCAGTGAAAAATGGACTCCAAAAAAAACCCTTCTTACACAAAGACAGAGCATGGCTGGGCAAGACCTTCCCCACAGTGAAAACTGATATACTCCAAAGGGTTAGATGGCGTGCTGCGATTCATGGGGTCGCAAAGAGTAGGACACGACTGAGCGACTGGACTGAACTGAACTGAAAGGATTAGAACTTCTGATTCAGCCTTATAACCTCTGGAAGAAAAATTGTGAATAATATGGTACTGTTTTTTGAGAGACTTTAAAAAAATTTTTACATTTAAGGGCTAGAGAAGAAAAGTTCCTCAGAATTATTTATATATATATATATATATATATATATATATTTATTTCTCAAACAGTGATATATATATATACTTTCTATTTAGACTCTAGGTGTCAAAAAGAAAGGACAGGGTCCTCACCATCCATTTATAGGGCCCTAACTTAGTGTGTATGAACCTTTCTTCAGAGAAAGAAAACTGGAAAACACACCAATTTTCTTTTTTTTACAAAATCATCATCTAGGGCTTTGGCTAAAAGACACTGATGTCTTTTTCTTATTTCTACTTGCTGGTCAATGGTGTGTAGAAACACACATATCCCAAGTGGCTGAGGAGGGGGTTCCTCGCCAACGCACAGGTGATGTGACTGCTCATGACACAGCACCCCCACTGCTCACCAGGCCTTCTCAGGAGCCACAGATCAACACACAGATGCTCCAGAGAGCAACTCCAAGCATCCTTTCCCTCGCCTGCCAGGGACCAGCCCGAAAGCCCGGCGCGGGGACTCCGGATGTGGCCGCGATACAGAGAGTCCAGGAGAGGTACAGAGGCTGAGATTTCTTTTTACCTCTGATCCCAACACAAGTCTGGAAACACTTTTATCTTAGACATATTTGATGACATTTTCTTTCCAAATTAATTGACCTGTTTTAAGCCTTTCTCACTACACAGCACATTCTTTTTATTTTGGCCACACATCACGGCTTGTGGGATCTTAGTTGCCCGAGCAGGGATGGAACCCAGGCCCTTTGAGGTAAAAGCATAGAACCCTAACCGCTGGGAATTCCCTATACAGCATATTCTGTTTGTTTGTTTTAGAATTTAAACCTTTTATTTTGTATTGGGGTATAGTCAATTAACAATGTTGAGACAGTTTCAGGTGAATAGCGAAGGGACTCAGCCATGTCTGTACATGTATCTGTTCTCCCTATATAGCATACTCTTAAAAGGATCATTCTAACCGGCATGTCAGTCTGACTCTGTGCAAGGACAGAAACCACAGATGATCTGGCCTGCTCTCAAATCACCAGTCCACTATCAAAGAGTGTTAACAGTTTCCTTCATATCCTTATCACTTTCTTCCTCTTGAATGAACTGTTTTAAAACTCAGTGAGCCTGGAGCCTCAGGCCAAGAAACCAAAGGGGTAAGTGTTTTAGGAGAAGAGAAAGGACCTCTTTTCCTTTGGGCATAGCATGCTGCCTTCTTCCTTACTTTATTCTCTGCCTGGTACATAACTACACAATGAGCGCAAACTTCCTTGTTTGTCCTGAGAATGGGAAAGAAAGAGGGTGATGGCGTAAAGGTTGAAGGGCATTTACGTGATCCAGAGGAAAGTGAAAGTGAAAGTCACTCAGCTGTGTCCGACCCTTTGTGACCCCATGGTCTATACAGCCCATGGAATTCTCCAGGTCAGAGTACTAGAGTGGGCAGCCTTTCCCTTCTCCAGGGTGTCTTCCCAACCCAGAGATCGAACCCAGATCTCCACATTGCAGGTGGCTTCTTTACCAGCTGAGCCACAAGGGAAGCCCTGGGACCCAGAAAATTAAAAAAAAAAAAGTGACCCAGAGAATTAGAATTAATTCATATCAAGATGCCTAAGTTCCTGAATCAAAGGGCAGGATAGATCCTTTGAGGGAAAAAGGAACCTTTTAATTCCAGATGGAATAAGCTCTGGGACCCTTCACTAGCCCCTCAGCTCTTCTTTACTTTAGAGCTGCCACTGACTCTGTGAAAACAGTTGTTGTTGAGAAAAACATATTATGGTCTAAAAATACTAGGTTTGCTTTTACTCTTAATTCAAATAAACTGGGTTTCAGACCATTAATTATTCTAGAGATTTGAAGATACGCTATTTTAGTTTATCACTGGAATAATGCAGGTGACTATTTACCCAGAAGTACCATATCCTGAACTCCTGTGCTGTCGACAGAAATAAAAATACCAGAGACACTTCTTGCTGTTGGATACATGAGGAAAAGAACAGCCACTGGGTTCTAACTATTGGGAAGGCCATGGAATTCGGAAACGGGGAGGAAGGGGTCATAACTGAAAAGGGAACATTCTCCAACAAGAATTCAGAGCACCTCGGCCAGGCAGAAGACTGCAGTGTCTTCCCCATCACGTTAGATCCGGCCAAAGCATGAAGCACAAGCGTCGACAAGCAGCCCTGCTAAAAACCAGTCAAGCTCCCTCAAGCTAAAGCCAATCAGTTAAAACCTTTATCCCAGTGTTTGTGGAGGAGCTTCGTCTGAAACCACATGAGAGGGAAGAGAATCTTCAAATAGGACCACCAAGGGGACGACCACCAGGCAGACAGGCTTATGATCGGGAAGCCACCTAAGCAGTAGAGGTGAAGAGTATGAATTCTGTCTGGCCGCCAGCATTTCAGCATCGTATTGGAGCACACGGGTGTGCCCTACAGGGGAGCTCCACTTAGCAAGGGGAGTGGGTAGAGCATAGTGACGGGGAAATATTACCTTTAAATGAATGAAATCAACACTAGAGATCAAAGTCTGATCTAGAACACAAATGGATACTTACGTTAACACCATGAGCCAGGCCACTGATGACCAACTGCTCTGGCTAAGAAGAGGGAGGAATTAACAAATACTACACACTCACTGGTTATCCAGGGGGAATCATATATATATATAGATATATATATATATGATAAGCAGGTAGTGATTGGAGAAATTAGAAGTGTGTGTCATGGGATGATAGATGACTAAATGGATACCACTTAGATATTTCCCAGAGTTGGAGAACAGAGACATCCAGAAGTCTATAACTGCATCTAAAGAAATAAGCTCTCTTCTAACGGGTATTCCTTCACCTGGAGTGTGGAACTGCACTCTCCTGTCACACCCTGCACCTACTGGGGCTTCCAAGCAACCTCTCAGAGGAGACTTGCTGCTCAGGCATGTTGTTAAATGACCCACTAATGTGATTCTGTCTGAGCATGAAATGTCTGTCGGGACTCCTCCCAGCTTGGTGAGCAAGTGGCAGAGTGGGCTAGAGCTTGAGTCCTGGCTGTGGTTCTCTCTGTGCTGTGCTGTCAAAAGCCCCCGTAGTTAATCTTAATCTCAATCTTTTTTTTCTTTTTAAAATTTTTGGCCAGAGCACGGCACGTGGGATTTTAGTTCCCCAGCCAGGGATGGAGCCTGTGCCCTCTGCACTGGAAGGAAGAGTCTTAACCATTGCCATGGAAATCCCTTAATCCCTAATCTTAATGAGGTGTAATCCCTAATCTTAATGATGCTCTTTTCTGTTACTCTATACTCTACATAGTAATACATCACATTTGTTTTTTCACCTGGCCTTTTCTTGATACTTCATTTTTATAATTAAAAAGAGGGGTCCTTGAAGCTAAAAATCCAGAAATAAACAAAAAAGGTCAAAATCTTTATTCCTGCAACAGAATATCCAATTTGATATGCCAGAAATCTGACAATTCTCTAGCCACACTCAAATTCCTCTCGGAGTCATTTAAAGAGGAGGGAGAGAAAGTAACTGTTTAGAGTCTCACCATTACTATTCAGCGTTTTCATGATAACCTCCATCTGTGCAAATTCGTAGTTATAGTCTGGTTCTGAGGAAGCTTCACTGGCCGCATCCAGGTCATGCTCCGGCGGACCTGTCTCTTTTTCAAAGTCTTTCAACCAATCTCGCCGTTTCCTCTTAGGCAAATTAATTCTGTGGGGTTTTTGACCATTAGAGAAAATCAACGTGTTTCACACTCGGGTAACAGAAAAGATGGGTCAGTGAACATAATCGTGAGCACAAAGCGCTTACCTGAAGAAGTGGTTGTTTCCCCACAGGATTCTGTCCCCATGCCACAGTTGGGTGGGGCTGCACACGAGGGTGCCATTGACACAGGACCTGGGGGACATGGAAGTGGGGGACACGTCAGCTGAAGAGTAAAGAGCAGAAAACTCCGACCCAGGGGCGCAGAGGTAAGCAGGGGAATGCTTTCTTAATAGACGTAGTGTGTCATGCAGTGTCCTTTATTATTTTAAACGCTGAATGATCCTTCTAAAAATTCAGTTTCTCATTCTCACTAGCCATATGTCAATTCTCAAGAGCCCCACCTCAATGAGTGTGTGCACTATTTGCGACCCCATGGACTGTAGCCCCTCTAGGCTCCTCTGTCCGTGGGATTTCCCAGGCAAGGATAATGGAGTGGGTTGCCATTTCCTACTCCAGGGGATCTTCCTGACTCAAGGACTGAATCTGTGTCTCCTGTACTGGCGGGTGGATTCTTTACCGCTGAGCCACCAGGAAAGCCACCTTGATAGTGGCTACCGAAATGGTCTCAGCAGACAGAGAACCTTTCCATGGTCTCAGAAAGTTCTACTGAGCAGCGTTATTCTAGAATAAAACTAAAAACAGTTCCAGAGTAAATCAGAGAGAAATATAATAATATTTACTTCTTTTACTTATTACTTCTGTGATTATCTCTATCTTTAGAGGATCCCTATTCTACGTGCTTGCTTATACACACACATACACACACACAAATATACACATGAACATATCACGCTCTTACTACAATAATATAAAAAAGAAAAAGTTACGGAAACTGCTTGGTTTGGCAATGTACCCAAGCCAAGACATTAGCATAGAAGTAATTTCCACTTGTACACATGCCAGCAGTACATGGAGGAAGCATATATAAAATCTCTTTGCAGGAAATTATGTAGCCTTGTCCAGGCCACAATACTCCTACAAACTGCTGAAGAGGAACAAATCTATAAAATTACGAACTGCTTTAGGAAGCAAAGTTATCAGCAGATACAACAAACAGTTGGACTGAAGCCCCAACAACATCAAAGAAGAGCATTTCCAAATGAAGGCAATGAAATAAGTAAAAATAAAATTACTAAAACATACAATAGAGTAAAAACAAAATTCCACCAATAGATACCAGGCATATCTTAGAAAAGACTGCTTAGACTTCTACAAATGAAAAACAGAGACACTGAGTTAACACTCAATAGACTGTAGTTAAGCAGCAGGTAAGACATGCGAAGAGAGACTTGGGGAAGAGTCAAGGAAATAATGACTGTTCCTTCACCCCACGTCCTTCTCTTGCTATGTCTCCAATCCCACTCCCATCTTCACAATCAAGATCTCTGCCCACTTCCTTACCTCCTAGTCTTCCTTCTTTGTTTATTTTTCTTCCATACCCACAACTGCCTGGTACCCAAACACCCACTGGCTGTTAATGTCTTCCTAACTGCTATGTCTCACAGAACCTCTTTAACTTCTATACTGACCTCTTCTTTAAATGTTCTCTTTCTTTGGATTCCATCATTGTACCTTGCCTCACTGACTCCCCGTCTCAGCCCCCTTCATGGATTATCTTCAGATCATCCCATAGACATCGGTTTAACGCTTCCACTATTCATTCTAGATCCACTTTCAAAACTGGCAACACATAACACCCAGCTCTCCATCTTTAGTGTAGGGTCTACAGCGCTAAACCCAACGTGCACCTGGAAATCTTCACACTGATATCCCAAGGACAGCTCACTCAAAATATCCCAAACTGAACTCATTACTACTCGTTACCTATCATCCTGCAAGCCTGTTCCTCCTCTAATATACCTTGATTTAGTAGCACCACTGTTTATCTCATTTCTAAGACAGAAACTTAATAGTGCTAACTTCTTTTCCTTTACTGAGTTCCTATGCTGTCTCTGAGCACATCACTAAATCTCGCCAACTCTTAACATAATTCTAAAATATATTTTGTTCTTCACTTCTTTTGCTACTCTGCATTCCCATGACAAGAGCATATCCTAAGTCCTGCAACCCCCACACACTTTTATAGTGATCAGATTTGCAGGTTATAAACTTTAGACAGAGCACTTAGCTTCCTGTAAAATAACTGTTGTTTCTATATATCCTCCTCCACTAGGCTTTGAGTCACTATACTTGGACGCTCCCAGCACAGAGCCTAGAGCAAGCATACTGAATGAATGAACTGCTGCCCTCAGGGTATAGGAAAGGAGGATTGGGCAGGGTGCGAAAAAAAGTAGGGTAAAAAGACTTGGAGGTAAAATCAGGTATGAGGAAATCTCCTGAATAAGATCATGTTCAGATATAGAGTTGAAAGAGAAAATGATTAAATTGGCACGTTGTGTGTGTGGTGCATGTATGTGTACACACACACATAATTTTGTCAATTAAAAAAGTAGGAAAAAAACTCCAGAGCTTCTAATGTGGGGTACAACACAAAAGCTCAATTTTATTTGAACTTGGAATAAATAAAAATTAAGGCATAATATCATTTTATCATTAAATATGTCAACAAGATATCACTTTAACACAAGACCTACACATTTCACAAATCACGCATGCCAGTAGCTTCAGTCTCGGGTTTTCATCACTTGGAAATGTACACGGCTGATATTAACAGAATAATTTGACAAGAATGTAGTTTTCTTCATAAAAATGTATGTTCTGAATTATAATGCTGTGTGTTAATGAATATTAAGACTTCATTTTATACGTGCTTATAAAATAACTGAAGACATCATTTAGTAGAAATTAAAAAGTAAATATATTACCCTGTCAATTCTCAAATTTTTACATATTATAGCTTAGCTTAGGAATTCTTCATATAATGGGGTTATCTGATTAATAACTGCTTTTGATATAATGCATTTATATCAAAAATAAAATAACTAACTTTATTCAATACTTATGTGTGTCAGGCACTGAGGGAAGTGATTTGTATGTTTTGTCTACCTTTAGCCTTATTTATCACATGAGGGAATTGAAGATTAGATAAAAGAGGTATCTTATCTAAGATCACCCAGCTAGTGAAGGCAGAATCAGCCACCTGGAAGCTGGTGCTCTAAATTTTGCTTACACAGCTCTCTACAAGCAGAAAGCAAAAGCTAGTGTGGCCTTAACTTCAGTAACTGAACAAACAGAAAGGGGCAGTCTAGTCCTGAAAATGAGGCACTTAAGCTATTTAAGGTACTTTTAAGGTACTATGCCAAAGCCTTTGACTGTGTGGATCACAGTAAACTGTGGAAAATTCTGAAAGAGATGGGAATACCAGACCACCTGACCTGCCTCTTGAGAAATCTGTATGCAGGTCAGGAAGCAACAGTTAGAACTGGACATGGAACAACAGACTGGTTCCAAATAGGAAAAGGAGTATTCCATTCTGAAGGAGATCAACCCTGGGATTTCTTTGGAAGGAATGATGCTAAAACTGAAGCTCCAGTACTTTGGGCACCTTATGCGAAGAGTTGACTCATTGGAAAAGACCCTGATGCTGGGAGGGATTGGGGGCAGGAGGAGAAAGGGACGACCGAGGATGAGATGGCTGGATGGCATCACAGACTCAATGGACGTGAGTCTGAGTGAACTCCGGGAGTTGGTGATGGACAGGGAGGCCTGGCGTACTGCGATTCATGGGGTCGCAAAGAGTCGGACACGACTGCGCGACTGAACTGAAGGTACTTTTCTTTTTTTTGTTCTTCCCTAGTATCTCTTTATTTTTATTATTTTAAAATTAATTTTTATTGGAGTCTAGGGCTTCCCAGGGGGATTAGCAGTAAAGAATCCGCCTGCCAAAGCAGGAGACAGGAGTTTAATCCCTAAGATTCCCTGGAGAAGGAAGTGGCAACCAAATACTCCAGTATTCTTGCCTAGAAAACTCCATGGACAGAGGCGCCTGGTGGGCTACAGGCTATGGGGTTTAAGAGTTGGACAGGACTTAGCTATTCAACAACGATGACGGCAATAGTTGCTTTACAACATTCTGTTAGTTTCTGCTGTTGGCAAGGTAAATCAGCCACGTGGATGCATATATTCCCTCTTCCTTGGATCTCCTTCCCATTTAGGTCCTCACAGAGCATTAAAGTAGAGCTCCCCACGCTACGCAGCAGGCTCTCATTAGCTATCTATACGGTACTTCTCTTACCGTGCATTTTCTTTTGGAGTGAGGCTGACCTCTCCATCAGAGCCAATGTCGATCTCACAGTGCTCAGGCTGAATTCCTATCCCAAAGAGCTGGATGTCCTGAGAGGTATCGGCACCTACCCTGGTGTGGTCCTGGTAACAGATTGTTCAAGGAAGAAACACCTGTATTTGCAGGTAACTCAGTAAAAGTTTATCACAGTCAATTTGAATAACCCAGCGGAACATGGATAACAACATTAGGTGAACCAGACAGGAGATGTGAGATCTGGTGCACTGTAGGTCAAAAGCTTACCTTAACACTCTAAATTTAAAACATGTTTAAACACTATAGAAAACAACAAAACAAAACCCTAAGCAACAGTGATTAGCTATTATTTTAGAACATAAAGAAGTCAGATTTGACAATAGAATACCTTGAGCTCCAATTTTAACTTGATGACTATTTATGTGATCATGGTGAAGCCATTTCATTCTAAGCCTGTTTCACCTCCCACCTCAAAACCAAAACAGTATTATGATCTAATGAATAGGATTCTTTCTCAAGAATCACCTGAATTAACAGTGAAAGTCTTTGAGAAAAGCTATACAAACTCAAGAACCACTGAAAATAGTTTCATGGAAAATCATATTTTCAAGTACACAACTTTTAAAATGATAAACAGTTGAGTTGCTAATACTAAATTACAGAGTATTCATGCCTGTGGGTTATACAGTGTACACATTAGCATGATTCTTTAAGTACTTCAAAACTCAGACATGTGAGGACTGTGATTCCTGGTGATTAGGCCCAGTGTGCAGCCCCTTTGCTTGTTCTGTTGTTCTAAAAATCATGCAGTCTCTGTGATAATACTTCCCTATTCAGATTTCAGAAACAATCCTTACCACTTCATCCTTTCTTAAATGAATAGATCTTAGTCTGTGAGTGGACTCTCAATAAGTCAGGGGCTATTTGTGTCATGTTTGTTTCTGAAAAAGGTAGAACAACAAGGATTCTAGAAGACTGAGGCTCCTTTCTTCAGGTCAAGCTCATTCTCCACTGCATTCTGCATATCCAAGAGGCAGCTCGGAATCTCTAATGAAGGAGTTTGACAACTGCTGCAGCGGCCCCTGCAGTATGGTCAGTGACATGACCTTGAGGCCACAGGGCCAAACCCCAAAGCCCACACCCATCTCCACACCTGAGGGTGATCACGGGACCAAGAGTTACTTCCTGAGGACGCAGGTTTAGAAGGGATGGACACAGGAGAACCCTAGGGAAAAACCCTAGATGTGTAATTTCCCATCAGAGTCCGCTTTAGGCTTGTGCTGACCTCAAGATCCCCTTAGGATTACTCAGAAGCATAATGGTGACTCTCCAGAGCTTCTCAGAATCCTGTTGCCATAGCCAGAGATCACCTTGACACCCTTGGTGGCTCATCCTCCCCCTCTGAAATCAGCCCAGCTAGGCAGCCCCAGTATAATATTGGCTGGTCCAGCAGTTTGTTGAGGGTCTTTTCATAACCTCCTATAGAAAAGATGTTTGGCCAACCCAATACAAAACAACTAGTTTTCGCTCAGTGGTAACTTGACTGAACTACCATTCCTCTTACTTTTAATGAGAGCTAAGCTGGATACAAAAAGTAAAATCATGGGGACAGGTACCCAGACCCAAGTGGGATTGTACGTGAAGAAATAAAGGTGGCAACTATCTATTATTTTACTCTCTTACCTTTAAATAATAAACCAGAAGTTCGTTGAGAGCAGGGTCTGCATTCAGGTTGACCAAGTAGCACTTGTCATCTCCCACCTTGATACCAGAAGTCTCCAGGGAAATCCCCATGCTTTCAAGTTGCCGCTGCCTCTCCTGTGCGGAGACAGACAAAAGCAGGAAAGCTCTGTTTGTTGCTCGAGTCAGGAGATGACCTATGGAAAGCTGAAGTCACTATTTCTGGGGACAATGCCAGTGAAATGACACATTCTACTCAGCTCAACCAAGTTTCTGAGCGTCTGAGACCTGTGACACCTTGTGTCAGTGTCACAGGAGCACCGAGGGCGAACCAGGTACCGTCCTGCCCTTAAGGGGCTTCCAGTCCAGTGGAGGAGATAAGACCACATGCTAGAAACGAAAAGAGGAGAGCCCCGAGCCTCTGAAGAGGAACACCATGCTGCAGGGCTTCAGAGGAGAGAGATTGTGATGGGTTTATAGTAAAGGAAAGGCTTCAGGAAGAGAATACATTTGAGATGGTTCTTGAGGCACAGGAAGAATTTCAAGAGAAAGAAACAGGGCAGTTGCAAGGTAAGGGCAGAGGAAAGTATGGTAAGGACTCAGGACGCCTGGATGAAGGTGTCAAGAACCCCTAGTCCAAGGACCCCAAGTATATAACACAGGGAGCTCTGCTCAATGTTATGGGACCCTGGATAGGAAGGGAGTTGGGGGAAAATGGATACATGTATAAGTATGGCTGAGTCGCTCTGCTGTGCACCCGAAACTGTCACAACACTTAATTGGCTATACCTCAATGTAAAATAAAAAGCTGAAAAAAGAAAAGAATCCTTAGTCAATGTGGGAAAGTAGTGGGAGATGGGGCTGGAAGAGCAGGCCTCTCCTTTCTGCAGAGGGCCTTGAATTCATTCAAGTTATTCCTGAAATGTTTTTTGTGTTAGGTACTAACCTAGGGCTGGGAATACAAGAGCAAACAAAACAAAGTTACTTCTTTCACCAAAAATTATATTCTAGTGGAAGGACACAGACCATAACAAAAGAGACAAGTAAAATACAGAATTTCCTAAGGTGATATGTGCTATGAAGAAAAATAAAGCAAAGCAGGAGTTACAGAAAGTTAGGTGTGTGCTGGTGATATCTACAAAAAACATATAAGCAGAAGGCTGACCCAGGTCCCAGTTACTGATTTCCAGCTACCTGACTGGGGTGGTTCAATGCTTCAGGTGGTCAATGAGATGAAAATGTCCTGAAATGCACAGTGTAGAATTCATATCTCACACAAACAGACACTTACACATGTGTGCATGCTCAGTCCTTGCTTTTTAATCTCACATAAAGTTCATAACAGCATTTTCTAACGAGCTAAAGAGTCAAACACATTGAAAAGCCTATGGTGTGCTATATATTATAAATTCTCTGCCAATGCTTTGCCAGGTGATCTGAAATCACAGATTTTTGTCTAAAATGTGAAAAGCAGGACACATTAAAGATGATTCCTGTACCGTGCCTGCACAAATTCTGAACTCTCTTCTAGCAAACACAGGGACCAAGCAGTAATTGATACAAGACAATGAAATCAGTGTCTAAAAATGGATTTTGGTAGGCTCTAGTTCAGCAGAAAAAGCTCCTTAAGGCTTTATTTTTTTTGCTGTCTCAGGTCTTAGTTACAGCATGCAGGGTTTTCAATTGCAGCACGTAGGCTCTAGTTCCCTGACCAGGAATTGAATCCGTGTCCCTGCATTGCGAGCACGGAGTCTTACTCAATGGACCACTAGTGAAATCCCCTTAAGACTCTTTGAGGATGACAAGTAGTTTTACAGAAAAAATGGCAAATGAAGAAGAATCACTATAGCACAGGGAACGATACTCAATATCCTGTGTGATAAGCCATAACGGAAAAAAGTATTTTTAAAAAGAACATCTATATGTGTATAACTGAGTCACTTTGCTGTATGGCACAACACTCTATGTCAACTGTACTCCAAAAAAATAATAATAATAATAATAGAATCACAATATTTTAGGCCCGGGTTATTAAACTACCTGTGCAATTTCTTCTGTTTTCCTGAGCTTCTCTTCCCAAGTCACTGTTAGTTCTTTTATCAGCTTTTCAGACTCTTCAAGCTTCTCTTTCAGTTCAGGGGCCTTCATAGCCTTTAAAATGAAAGCAGAGATATCTGATTTTCTCATTTTTTCCACCATTATGTATAAGACAATCCCTTATTGTCGTCCTTAAGAGGTTTCAACTGTCTGTTGGAAGCAATTAAGCCACACACTGTCAGGGGGGGTTTTTAGATCTTTCTTAATCAAATGATATGAAAGAATAAATGGCTGCTCCTCTTAATGCCAGAAAAAGAAATTCCAGTGCCCTGAATTAAATTGATATAAACCATCCCAGAGTAATTTTATCCATCATACTTAAATTTCACATTTGAAGACCTCAAAGATGCTAAAGTTCACCTTCAAAATAGCAAAGTATGAGAACAAATTACTTGACTAGATTTCTTTTTCAATAAAACAAAGACCAACACAAATCGCTAATAAACACATCCCAGTTATATTAACCTACCAGGAAAGGTAGAGACTCTTCTCAATCATTTTAAAATTTGAGTCTGGGCCATTTGAACTACTTTTCTTACTGATGGTAATAAACTTAGCATGCTTATTACTCACTTGGAAATAGGACATCTAGTTAAAAGGGCAGTAATTTCCCTCTGTTTGCTCAGTGAGAATAATTAAGAGGTCTAAATATAGACATGCAGCTTAAGAAATCTTGGGGGGCCTTTCCTTGGCCCCCATATGTTTTTAAGACATTCTGTAGTAACATGAGGCTCTGCAAAAGATAACCCTACAAACAAGAAAGATGGCAGAACTCGGATTGGAAGCTGAAGTGGTGATGATGTAGGTCTGGCTGAGGATGTGTTAACTGTCTCACTGTGTTAACAGAACCTGAGAGTGACATTTAGTACTGGGCCCAAGAGGAAGCACACGAAAATTCTATGTGAAGGCTGAGCACCAAAGAATTGATGCTTTTGAACTGTGGTGCTGGAGAAGACTCTTGAGAGCCCCCTGGACAGCAGGGAGATCAAACCAGTCAATCCTAAAGGAAATCAACCCGAATATTCATTGGAAGGACTCATGCTGAAGCTAAAGCTCCAGTACTTTGGCCACTTGATGCAAAGAGCTGACTCATTAGAAAAGATCCTGATGCTGGGAAAGATTGAAGGCAGGAGGAGCCAGGGACAACAGAGGATGAGATGGTTGATGGCATCACTGACTCAATGGATATGAGTCTGAGCAAACGCCAGGAGATAGTGAAGGACAGGGAAGCCTGGCATGCTGCAGTCCATGGAGCTGCAAAGAGTCAAACACAACTGAGCTACGACGCGAACCTGCTGTGGTTCCTATGGTCTAACCCTTTGGCCAGGCATTGTTCTGGCTACCAGGCCTGGATTACAGGGTCACAGCAGAAATGCAAATTCAGAGACAGAAGGGAGGACAGAGATGAGCCACCTACAAGCTCGAGTCATCACGCTCCTCCGAGGAATGACTCTCATCACAGTTTATCAGCATTTTAATTTTCCAGGTGTTCTACTACCCTTCTTGGCATCAATGAAAACCAAATTAAGCTTGAGGCACTCAGTGATAATTACAATGATAATAAAAAAGAGCACCATTTATTGAGCACTTCCCATGGGCAACTCATTGTGCTAAGTGCTTTCCAGTATCTCTGTTGTACTAGGGATAAACACAATTAATAAAACATGCTTCCTGCACTTGAGGAACCCGTGGCCCAGGAGAGGAGAAAGACATTTAAGCAAACAGTTACAATGCAACTCCACGATCAGCAGTAGATAGAATCTTTAGGTCCCTAGCTCTGACCTCCCTTTGTTTGTGGGGTCAGAAGACAGCAGTGTGAAGGAAGGTGAAGCCTTGGGTACACACCCGAGTCCTGGCAGGCAGAAGCATGTAACTGAAGTTGAGGCACTTGGCCTCCATCTCAGTGCTGTTCCTAGTGCAGTGAGACAGTGCCTCCCCTGGCAACAGCTACTGGGAAGTGGGTATGGTTTGGGAAGTGGGTATGGTTATGAAGTCTGGGTAAAGCCAAGGAAAGATGGTAACAATATAAAAGTGATTTGGTTCCTTGTCAGGATTTGATACAAATGAACAAAATACAAAATGAACTACTCCTAATGCTAATTATTCTTGACCACCTTGTCTGCCCGACTTAATAACGAGGTGATACAGAGCTAAGCTCTCTGAAAATGGCAAGGCCACGTGGAAGTGTCATCTACAATGTTAGTCAAAGCAGCACCTTTGGGTCTTAGGATTTCACACTGGGAGAGTGTGAGGGGCCATCTGACTGCCTGAAACAGGCAGTGGCAGCAACTCTCTTAACCGTCTGCTCCCTTGACCATCAGTCAGGCAGTGGCAGCAGCTCTCTTAACCGTCTGCTCCCTCGACCGTCAGTGCCTGGGATGCAGCCTTGCGTTTCATGCTTGTTGTCCTCCCGGTGCTTAGCACGGAGAAGATGCTCATCAGCTCAGCACTGCTGAAGGACAAGAGGGGAGCTGAACTGCGAGCGAGCTCGTCTTCAACACTCAGACACCAGGAGCCAGGGAGCCTGGATCACAGGGAGCACCAGGCTCGCCGTACCTCAGCCTGTGAGAGCTGCTCCCTCAGTTTCTCCACCTCCTCCCGCAGTTCCCGGATGACCTTCGCGTTGGGATCCTCATTCACCACGGCATGGTTAACGATCCTTTTGGCCCGATCTGCATATCTCAGCGTGGAGAGGGTCTCTTCATAGTTGTCTGCTGCTGGGCTAATGGTGGCGATCATGGAGGTCTGGCTGTTGCCCCCCAGATTGTCCTGCAACATATTATTTCAAATAGCATCTTAGGAAACAGGGCCTGTTCCAGGCACAGGGCAAGAGGGAAGCGGCAAATGTGTGCAGATGACCTCTGTGAAGAGAACCTGATGTGGAAACGGGCTTGTATTTCACAAAAAATTTTGTGACAAGAGGAATGGTGATCTCTCTCTATTCACATCAAAGCACAATGCCTGTCGAACAGCATTATAATGGAAAAATGGCAACGGGAATGAGTCTTCGTCCTTCCGTGTTTAGGGATCATAGTAACACTACTGTCAGAATTTCGCGTGTTGTCTTTGGTTAGCTTTGCACACATCTCTCAGCTGTCATCACTGAAACAGCCAATCTCTAGTTGGAAAAGAACACGAGAGCAATGAATTACCTTCAGCAGCCAAGTGAGGACTGAGTCGCGATAAGGCACAAATTTGTTTTTACCCTGCCAGCTGCCTGGTCAGCCAGCGATGAGATAACCAACCCCAAGGTTGTAAGTGATCTGCCAAAAGAAAAAGAAGAAAATTAGTTTTATGGAGAATTTATTTTGTTTATATAATAATCCTTTCAGGTACTAAGTATAAAATTATGCAAAACAGTAAGTCCCTAAAGTTGATCTCATCAAGTCTACATTTGTGGAGAAGCTGAGAAAATGAAAAATAAAAAGTAATTCCCTTAGTTTAAAAGAATGAATTTAGAATCCCTGTAGAATCTATTTTGTTCAAGAGACAGGAGCTGTGAAACATTTCAGAACCTGGAAACATACATTTAAAAAATTCCTGGAGAGAATTATAATTTACTCTGAATATTATGTTTAAAGTCTCAACCATCTGCTCTTTTGAGTCTAACCAGGACTACTCTGGCCTCTGATTTTCTAGGAGTAACTCTGTAACTTGTAAAGCATACTTCCACCATAGGTTACAAGGTATATCCTGTTCATCTGCTTAAAGCTGGAAGCTTTTTTCAGTGTGGAGTTACCACGGTTTAAAAAACAAAGAACCACTCAAAAAGAATCCTAGAAGCCTTCCCAGGCCT
Organism: Aepyceros melampus; assembly: GCA_006408695.1. NCBI lineage: Eukaryota > Metazoa > Chordata > Mammalia > Artiodactyla > Bovidae > Aepyceros > Aepyceros melampus. The sequence continues at coordinate 95,408 of SJXQ01005238.1, forward strand.
ACTGAGTCACAACCAGTTAAAGGTACCTTTAGCCGATTCACGTGCACATTAAATTTTGAGAAGTGATGGGTGAACAATACCCAAAGGGATATATATACATTCAGGTGCCAGGCCTATGAGTTTCAAAATGGTGCTGGGTCCAGCAGCACCAACACGACCTGAGACCTTGTTAGAAATGCACTATCTCCAGACCCATGTAGACCTACTGAGTCAGGAAACTGAGCTTCAACAAGCCTTCCAGAAGATTCTAATGCAAGTAGAGTCTGAGAACCACTGGTCTAGGCTAATGAGCTTCCCCTGGTGGAAGTGAAAGTGTTAGCCACTCAGTCATGTCCAACTCTGTGACCCCATGGACTGTAGCCCACCACGCTCCTCTATCCATGGGATTCTCCAGGCAAGAATACTGGAGCGGGTTGCTGTGCCCTCCTCCAGGGATCTTCCTGACCCAGGGCTCGAACCCACATCTCTTATGTCTCCTGCGTTGGCAGGCAGGTTCTCTACCCCCTGTGCCACCTGGGAACCTCCACTGGTGGTTAATACATATTCTCTGTACTTGGAAAAAAGATCACCATAGAAACAACAGATTTGTGGTGGTGAAGAATGAAGGACAGCCTCACATCATAGTTAAGTACCAACTGTTCTTTTAAAAGAAATCAGCTGGACTCCAAGTTTAGCAGCCAGAAAAGATCAGTCTCAGGACATCTCTCGGGACTGCTAGGAAGGTAACATGATACCACAAAGACAAAAGGTTTTGTAAATGATGAAAAAATTAAATGCTACTACTTATTTATAAAAACCAGGAAGATCAGCAGGGGACTAGAGGTTAGCAAGTGAAAGACAACATAGCTTTCTTCCTAATGTTAACAGTAAATTTCCATTAAATAAGCTGAAAGGAGTAAAACCATATTTCCCACAAAATAAAATTCTCCAAAGGTGAGTCACTGGAGAAGTCAGTGAAATACAAAGCAATGCCAAGAGGCAGAAAATGAGCCAGAATTTTACTAACTCACACCCATTACTGCCAAGTGACATAAAGATGTACATCATAATTGACAAATTTAAAAGTTAAACAAATCCACCCCAAGAGAAATGAAAACATATGTCCATACGAAAACGTGCACAAGTTTTTCATAGCAGCGATGGTCACAACAGCCAAAAGTGTGGAACCAGCTCAAATGTCCACTGAATAATGAAGGGAAGAATAAAATACGATGTGTCCTCGCAGTGGAGTGGTATTCAGCCGTATGAGCGGAATGAAGTTCTGACATGTGCGATAACAGGAAGAAATTGAAAATAATAAGAGAAAGAAGCCAAACACAAAAAGCCACTGTCCTGGGTTATATAGTGGCCCCCACCAGCCAATTCCCGTCCAGCGGAGCCTCAGGTGTGTCCTCTTTTGAAAATAAGGTCCTTGCATCATTATTGGGTTAGCCAGAAAGTTCATTCAAATAGGTTCACGTTGTTAAATAAAGTTCTTGGTGCAAATGTCTCTTACTTTTCTTAAAGCTGAATGAGGAACTTCCCTAGTAGTACAGTGGATGAGAATCTGCCTGCCAAGGCAGGGGACATGGGTTCAATTCCTGGTCCAGGAAGGGAGGTTCCCACCCAATGGTTAACAATTTTAAGAAAGAAAAATGTGCGTGACCTATATGAAATAGAGGAAAAAAGAGTTCAATATAAGGCAAAAACACATTTCTGCCTAGATAAAGAATATAGGGCATTTTTTCACATTTTGCAACTATTGAAATGGAATTCTCATTTGGAAGCAATCCTTTTGACTGTTCCTCATTTTTAATACCCAAATGCAGCAGAAAGTACTTTAATTCATACCATCTATAAAGAGCTCAGTGACTCAAGGGTCAATATCAGCAACTCTGAGGTTAACAGTGGTCCTACAGCTCTACATAGCTGAACAAGTTTATATACAAGCTCTATATAACTGCACAAGCCAACAAAGGTCCATCTAGTCAAAGCTATGGTTTTTCCAGGAGTCATGTATGGATGTGAGAGTTGGACTATAAAGAAAGCTGAGCGCCGAAGAACTGATGCTTTTAAACTGTGGTGTTGGAGAAGACTCTAGAGCATCCCTTGGACTGCAAGGAGATCCCACCAGTCCATCCTAAAGGAAATCAGTCCTGAATATTCATTGGAAGGACTGATGCTGAAGCTGAAACTCCAACACTTTGGCCACCTGATGCAAATAACTGACTCATTGGAAAAGACCCTGATGCTGGGAAAGATTGAAGGCAGGAGGCAAAGGGGACAACAGAGGATGAGATAGCTGGATGGCATCACCGACTCGATGGACGTGAGTTTAAACAAGCTTTGGGAGTTGATGATGGACAGAGAAGCCTGGCGTGCTACAACCCATGAGGTCGCAAAGAGTCGGATACAAATGAGCAACTGAACTGAACTGACAGCTCTATATAACTTGCTCATTTAGAGAAGCTTATCACTCATAGAGGCCACACTCTTTACTAACAGTGTGCACATCCTCAAAACAAGAACTTCATCTAAACCTATTATGGTCTCCTTGGAAAAAAAACAAATAAGCTGCAGAGTGAGTGGGACTCAGTGATGACTGAGAGGTCACCAGATCGCCAGTGACAAGGGGTCCATGCCAACACCCCCTACCAGGTCGACCTAGAAGCAGGACTGATCTGGGGGCTTCCAGAATCCTAAAAACCATTTGAAAATTCAATGTCTAAAAGTTGAATACCAGGCTTATCTATTTTAATGGGAATTTTACATCCAGGGATCTTAAAATATAACAAAATCACTAATTATGGATCCTGCTAGTCCTGTCGTCTCAGCCTGGAGGCAAATGAACAGATCACAGATATCAGAATGGATGGGAGTTTCTTGGTCAATTTTAGGGGCTGAAAAGGAATCTTTCTAATTCTAGCAGATCACTGTTCCTTTTCTGAACTTGCTGGAGGTATAGATAGTGTGTGTGCATGCATGCTTAGTTGCTTCAGTCATATCCGATCCTGTGCTACCCCATGGACTACAGTCCGCCAGGCTCCTCTGTCCATGGGATTCTCCAGGCAAGAATACTGGAGTGGGTTCCCATGCCCTTCCCCAGGGGATCATCCCGACCCAGGGACTGAACCGGTGTCTCTTATGTCTCCTGCATTGAGTGGCGAATTCTTTACCACTAGCGCCACCTGGGAAGCCTGGAGATAGTGAGGAAGCTCCTAATCGGTAAATCTCTCACCATAAACTCTTGGCCACAGTGGTGGGGAGAAGAAGGGAGAGGGGCTGTCTGGGGAGAAAGGAAGACTTAAGCCAGGAGATAACATCTATAAACATCTATCTATAGCAAGGGAGAATTCGGGACCAAAAAGAAAGCAAATAAAACTTGGGTGGATCAAAAGCAAAATAAAGTAACTCATTGAAAAAAAATTGTCATATTCCAACTTTTTTTTTTTGCTTTTCTTTTGTCTAGTCAGAGCTATGGTTTTTCCAGTAGTCATATATGGATGTGAGAGTTGGACCATAGGAAAGCTGAGTGCCGAAGAACTGATGCTCTTGAACTGTGGTGTTGGAGAAGACTCCTGGGAGTCCCTTGGACTGCAAGGAGATCAAACCAGTCCATCCTAAAGGAAATCAGTCCTGAATATTCATTGGAAGGACTAATACTAAAGCTGAAGCACCAGTACTTTGGCCACCTGATGCAAAGAACTGACTCATTGGAAAAGACCCGGATGCTGGGAAGGACTGAAGGCAGGAGAAGAAGGGGATGACAGAGGATGAGATGGTTGGATGGCATCACCAACTCAATGGACAAGAGTTTGAGCAAGCTCTGGAAGCTGGTGATGGACAGGGAAGCCTGGCATGCTGCAGTCCATGGGGTTGCAAAGAGTTGGACATGACTGAGCGACCGAACTGAACTGATATCTTCCTTAAACCTAGTTCCCTTGAAACTCTAATCATCAGATTCCTTTCCATAGGAGCAGATATGCTGTGATGTGAGTTACCTGTATTGTCTAGGATGGATTTCAAATTTATTTTATCATGTTTCCAGTTACCTTTTTCTAAGATCATAAGTGTAGTACTTATGAAACTTTATCAGAGCCAAGTGTGTATTTCTCTTTCTATAGACTGTGACCACCTTAGTAGCAGAGATGACTGTGCCTTGCTTACAAAAAGCACGCATTCAATATTTGCCAAGTTACAGGGAATCCAGAATATACTGAAGAACAGAACATGAACCTCTTTCTAGAAAGGACTAATTTAATGATGGTTTTGGTACACTCTATGGCTATTGGCCCAATACCCATTTTCCCTTTTCTCACTTGCTAACAGACACTTGAATATGCTGGGAAGCACATGTCAAGCTAAGAACTCTACAGAGTCCTCTGCAGCTTGGAGAAGCCATGAAACACAGTTCTGGCCAATGAGATGCAGAGAGGGAGACATTTGTGGGAGGGGCTTCCAAGCAAGTTATAGTTCTCTGGATAAAAAGGCACATATTCAGCTTATAGAAGCTAGAGGTCCTTTCCCATCTTGTTTGGAACAAGATGTGGATACAATGCCTAAAATGGTAGAGCTGTCTTGGGGTCAGGAGAGCCACATGAACACACACTAAGGTTAGTACAGCTGTGTGCCTGACGGCATTTCAGAGGTGCTGGACCAACCTCTGGACTTCTTTTTTAAGTAAGAAGGATGAACTCATCACTTGGTTGCTTGTTTCAGTTGCTTGCTGCTGCTAAGTTGCTTCAGTCATGTCTGATTCTGTGCAACCCCATAGACGGCAGCCCAGCAGGCTCCTCTGTCCCTGGGATTCTCCAGGCAAGAATACTGGAATGGCTTGCCATTTCCTTCTCCTTCTGTTGCTTGTAGCAGAATGTAATCCTTGGCTTTTACAGAATTAGTTGAAAGGTGATCAAGTTAGTGGCATTGAGTTCACCACTCCTCCTCAGAAAGTCCCCACTCCTTACGGGAAAGGAGAAATGCAAAATGTGGCAAATTATGGGCAAAGAACAGCACCATCATATACAGGACAAGAAAGAAAACAGTGATATCTATAGTATGGGCCTCATTTCCACTTATCCAGTGACTGATGAAATCATTAAATTCAATGTTCATCCAATGAGTGTCATTCCCAATCTCATTTCCATTCCAATGAATGTGCTATAATTAAAAAGCCTGTCCTAACATTTCCAAAAACAGGTTCTTTTGCACATTTGTTCTGGACACATTAAAATGTTATACCTAGAATTCTGACATCAAGTAAAATCAAGAATGACAGGGTTATATGAGATTCATTGCAGGTTCTCAGAGCTTTTAGCACTGGGAATCTCCAGAGGAAGATTTGTTGTTGTTTTTTAAATATTAAAAAATATTAATTTTATTTATTTATTTTTGGCTGTGCTGGGTCTTTGTTGCTGGGTGGGCTTTTCTCTAGTTTCGGAGAGTGGGAGCTACTCTCTAATTGTGGTCTGTGGGCTTCTCCTTACCGTGGCTTCTCCTGTGGTGGAGTACAGGCTCCAGGGCATGTGGGCTCAGCAGCTGTTGCTTCCTCAAGAGCTTAGCTGCCCCTGGCATGTGGGATCTTCTAAGACCAAGGAGCAAACTCGTGTCTCCTGCCTTGGCAGGCAGATTCTTTACCCCCGAGCCACCAGGGAAGCCCTGAAATACTTTTAAATTTATTTGGCCACGCTAAGTCTTAACTGTGGCATGTGGGGTCTTCAGTTGCAGCATGTGGGATCTAGTTCCCTGATCAGGGGTCGAATCGTGCCCCCAGCATTGGGAACATAGCGCATCAGCCACTGGGCCACCAGGGAAGTCCCTCTGGAAGAAGGTTTTATAAGTAATCTTTCTCAAAATTATTTATAGGGGTCATTTTCTCCCTAGAGCCACCTGAGGAACCAGTATTTCACAAGAATTCTTTGAGAAAGCCTAAAATGACAAGGGCACATTGCCCCAAAGATGTGGCTGCCACCTTCCCAGGAGCAGATCTTTGCTGTGTCGCCCATGGGTCTCTTTGTGTTAAGATATGTGGATATCTTTCTTCACATACGGGGACCATTCGATGTACAAGTGGTAAATTAACAAGTACCACCACCTGCCCTTGAATAATGGACAGAAGGCAGGCCACTTTTACTCTTCTGAGATACAAGCTCAGGTCAAGTTATGCAGGCAAAACCCACTGACATGAGGTTTCCAAGATGAAATCAACAAGCGTCAGGAAGGGTACTCAAGAAGAAAAAAAGGACTGGATCACATGAAACATTAGAAACACTGTCCTTAAAAGTTATGACAACATAAATTATAAGACAGAATCCTAGGGATAACATGTATTAATATCCCTCGAACAAGTGTTCAGTAGAACCCATTTTTTAGAAATGTTTGGTATATACCCTATTAACCGATAGAAAAAAGACTGGGAAAGATACTCGTTAGATGACTACTGTTGGCATTTAAAGGTTCGCTGTTGCTGAGGATAAAACAGAACCATCTTTGGTGACATCCCTCGGGGTATGAGAGCGTCCCATGATATAAGTGAATTCCCAGAGAAGCTGAACAGCCAGGCTCCGGCAGCAGGGAAAGACATTGTCCTTCACCCCCAGTAGAAGGGTGAACAGAAGACAGTCCCAGGTGTGTCCTCTGCGAAGAGAGTCTCCAGACGACCCCTCCCTCCCCAGCCCTGAACAGGCCACGGTGGAGCAGCCACACAGTGCCTCGGCGCGCCACGTGAAGGAATAACGTGCGCTGTAAAGCTCTTAAGAGCTTAAGGAGAGATGGAGCTCTTAAACCCACAGCCCATTAAGCAGACACTAATGTCTGTGTGAAGTCCCCGCCAGGTCTGCTTAAGAGGATTATTTGTGTTTCATCCGAAGAAACCCCCATAGGCAGCCGAGAGAAAGCTCAGGAAACATGTCAGAGAGTTCCTCCAGTTTAGCCCTCCACGGGGCACTGACGTTAAGGCTTAGAAAGCCATTTGTGGAACTAATGCGCAGCAGTTTTGATACATTATTTATTTTCGTTACTAGGACACACTTACAGAGAGCTTCCTACAGGTAGGTCTGTTCCAAGTGGGTGACAAGTCATCACTAATTGAATCCCCACCAAAGCCCTCCTCAGAGTGTTTCCTCATCCACATTTTACAGGTGAGGAAACTGAGGCACAAAAGGGTCACACCCTCAGTTTCTGTAACTAAGAAACTCCCGTCTCCCCTCTGGGAAGCCTCCCAAATCTTCCGGCCGTGTTGTCATTCATGTCCCCACCACACCTGGTGTGTAAGTTTTATGGCACTTAATGCATTAATATCACTCCCTCCTCCTCCACTCCACCACCAAAGATCTCCCTCCCCACTCGACCTTGAACTTCCCGAAGCCAGGGCCTCATTTTAGTCACCCCTTTCTTCTTATGCCCCAGTCAGTGTTTGACACTTATTTGCTAGCCGGAGCAAAACAGTACAGGTCCATTTATCTCTTATCTGATAGCCTTAGGGCCACGTTTGTTTTGAAATTCAAAATGTTTTTGAATGTTAGAAAGTTCAGCGCATACACTTTTACATATGACCACCAGGGGGATCTGGGACAGCAGCCCATAGTAAAACCCATGAACATTTCTATAGCTAACGTATGAATGGCCACATTAAATGAGTAAATAAAGCCCATATGTGAGGATAAAGACCTCATCCGAGCTCAGATGAGGGCTCACCAACAAGTGAACTATGAAGGAAACAGGAAAAGCACTTGGTTTTCAGAGCACTTTGGCTTCCCTGGTGGCGCAGATGGCAGTCTGCCTGCAGTGCGGGAGACTGGGGTTCGATCCCTGGGTCAGGAAGATCCCCTGGAGAAGGAAATGGCAACCTACTCCAGTATTCTTCCCTGGAGAATTCCATGGACAGAGGAGCCTGGTGGGTCATGGGGTCACATGGAATCAGACACAACCTAGTGGCTTCACTGTGGATTTGGGGCCCACAGGTAAAGGCCTCTTTCTATGAAGGTCTCTCAGAGAGCTGTGCAGACCTCAGGGCATGGTCATCCTGTGAAATGTCCCATTAAACCAGTGCCCACGTGGAGAGCTGGAGGACGCCTGGTGGGGACCTGGATCCGTGGTGGGTGACTGGCATACATGGACCCACTCAGGGAGCTGAGAGAGACAGGTGGAGGGATGAAAACAGCCCTGACTGAGCTTCAGGGGAAAGGGTTCAGACGCAGCTCCACTCCCTTCAAGCCAGCTATTTTGGGAAAAGCACAAGACCAACTTGGCAGACACCCATGGGCTGGTAAATGTGTCCTAAAAAACACAGTTTCATGCTTCAGTGCTGGGTGATGGCATACTTCTAATGTGCCTTTTGCTTTTTCAGATAAAGTATTAGTAACTTACTGTATCTCAACCTCTGTGTTCCTCTTCGAGGGCAGTGATGATGCAATAAGAAATAATCACAGAGGTAGCGGCTCAAAACCACACAAATCATCTATGGAGGCTGGAAGTCCAGAGCGGGTTTCTCTGGGCTAAAAGTTTCCTTGCTTTTTCCAGCTTCCACGGGTGCCCCAGTCTCTTGGCTCATGGCCCCTCCCTCCACCCACATGTGAGCAGTGAGCTATGAGGTTTTTCTCACCCCACGTCACTCTGACACTGGCTCTCCAACCTCTTTCACTTGTAAGGAGCTCTGTGATTATAACAGACCCACTCATTTCACATGCTAGCAAAGTAATGCTGAAAATTCTCCAAGCCAGGCTTCAACAGTATGTGAACTGAGAATTTCCAGATGTTCAAGCTGGATTTAGAAAAAGGCAGAGGAACTAGAGATCAAATTGCCAACATCCGTTGTATCACAGAAAAAGCAAGAGAATTCCAGAAAAACATCTATTTCTGCTTCATTGACTATGCTAAAGCCTTTGACTGTGTGGATCACAATAAACTGTGGAAAATTCTTCAAGAGGTGGGAATACCAGACCACCATACCTGCCTCCTGAGAAATCTGTACGCAGGTCAAGAAGCAACAGTTCGAACCAGACACGGAAAAACGTACTGGTTCCAAATTGGGAAAGGAGTATGTCAAGGCTGTATATTGTCACCCCGCTTATTTAACTTATATGCAGAGTACATTATGAGAAATGCTAGGCTGGATGAAGAATAAGCTGGAATCAAGATTGGTGGGAGAAATATCAATAACCTCAGATATGCAGATGACACCACCCTTATGGCAGAAAGTGAAGAAGAACTAAAGAGCTTCTCAATGAAAATGAAAGATGAGAGTGAAAAGGCTGGCTTAAAACTCAACATTCAGAAAACTAAGATCATGGCATCTGGTGCCATCACTTCATAGCAAATAGATGCGCAAACAATGGAAACAGTGTCAGACTTTATTTTTCTGGGTTCCAAAATCACTGCAGATGATGACTGCAGCCATGAAATTAAAAGACACTTGCTCCTTAGAAGGAAAGGTATGACCAACCTAGACCTTTTTAATATGCTGAGACATATCAAAAAGCAGAGACATTACTTTGCCAAGAAAGGTCCATCTAGTCAAAGCTATGGTTTTTCCAGTAGTCATGTATGGATGTGAGAGCTGGACCATAAAGAAAGCTGAGCACTGAAAAATTGGTGCTTTTGAACTGTGGTGTTGAAGACTCTTGAGAGTCCCTTGGACTGCAAGGAGATCAAACCAGCCATCCTAAAGGAAATCACTCCTGAATATTCATTGGAAGGACTGATGCTGAAGCTCCAGTACGCTGGTCACCTGATGCAAAGAACTGACTCATTGGAAAAGACCCTGATGCTGGGAAAGACTGAAGGCTGGAGAAGATAGGGACGACAGAGGAAGAGATGGTTAGATGGCATCACCGACTCGATGGACATGAGTTTGAGCAAGCTCTGGGAGTTGATGGTCAGGGAAGCCTGGTGTGCTGCAGTCCATGGCATCACAAAGAGTCAGACACAACTGAGTGACTGAACTGCGCTGAACTGACCCAAATACTCTTCTCATTGCAACATCTTTAACTTAATCACACCTGCAAAACCCCTTTGTGAGGTAATGTATGCACATGTTTTTTGGGGGGGCAGGGAGGCAATATTCCGTCAGCAACAAAGTTCCTCTTGCATCCCCACATCTAATGTGCCAGACACATAGCAGAGGCTTGCTCAGCTTTTATTCATATTATATCAATGTATATGTTCAACCATCTGTTTCCTCATCTTTAAACAGAGAGAATAAATACATATAATGAACCTCACATGAAACAATGCATATGAAAGTGTTCCCAAACTAAAAAGAATCCCCCAAATGTAGGTGTCTCACAGATTAGCAGTAAAGAATACACCCATCCATTTGTGAAAGAGTCAGGATAGAAGGAAAGACAGCAAGATGCTAAGAGACATCCATTCAATTCATTAAGTCATAATGGAAAAGAGCCAGTAGCTGGAATATCTAAATCATGTTATATGTGGCTTTGATGTAGTCCAGTTTGCGACACTATATAATTTAGTGTCCAAATTGGGGGGTGGGGCACTATTAATATTTCTTCTGGGACAAATGTATCAATCAGGACTCTTCCAGGCCAATACAACACTTGGGCAGCTCAGTGTGTGAGCCTTGGCTCTGGAGCCAAACTACCTACAACCAAGTCTAAGATCCACGCTTAGAGCCTTGTGACCTTGGACGTATTATTTAACAGCTCTCTACCTTGGTCTCTCGTCTGTAAAATGGTGACGTGAGGCTCAGATGAATTATTACATACAGAGTACACAGTACAGTGGCTTGGATACAGTCAGAGGTCAACAGGAGTTGGTGCTCCTTACACGTCAAGGCCAGCCATACTCTAAAGTTTCCACGACTTCAGAGAACTCCCAGTGTGTTCCCACAAGTGCAGCCACGGGCAAACAGCTGGCGTGGCTGAGCGCCAGTAAACAAACCTCCAGGAGGGGTGACAATCTTTTCTTTGGTGCCTGCTTCCTCACACCCCCATTTCTGTTTCTCCATCCTGGTACTTGCACTCATTTATTTTTTTCTGTATTTTTAAAACTTTTTTATATTGGAGTACAGCCAATGAACAATGTTGTGTTAGTTTCAGGTGGAGAGCAAAGGGACTCAGCCACACCTATACACGTATCCATTCTTCTCTAAGCTCCCCTCCCATCCAGGCTGGCACATAACACTGAGCAGAGTTCCCTGTCTTGCACCTATTTTGGAATGCAGAGCTGTATGCCAGTCTGGGCTCCTACAATGCTTTGTCATGGAGCAGAGAAAAATCCTTTGTTATCAGAGCAAGAGACAGAATGACTGGAAGTTGACCCTCTGAAGCAGCAGCCTGTGCAGTGAGCACAGCTACGTCCGTTTGATAGAGGGGGTGATATTCCACCATTACTTTTGCAAACTTTTGTGAGATTACAAAGCGCTAGTGCCATTTTGCAATGAAAGCTGCACAAAGATGTTCCTGAATCTTTTACCTCTTGTCCCCTTCTGTCCTAAACAAAACCTCAAGTTACTTCGTTTTCATTAATTTTTTCTTGGAGTATAGCTGCTTTACAACGTTGTGCCAGTATCTGCTGTATGGCAAAGTGAATCAGCTATACGGTATACATATAAACCCCAACTTATTATGTCTCAAAAGAAATATACAAGTATAAACCATGTTTCTTTCTGCTGAACCTGAAATAATGATTACGCTGTTTACACAAGCTATAAAAATAATAGCTAGAGCCATTAATATTTCTCAGCGCATACTATGTGTCAGGCATTGTTCTAAGCACATTCCGGGCACTTAATCTCCAGCAATTCAATGAAGCAGATACTGTTATTGTCCTCATTATACAGATGAGAAAAATGAAGCACACAGAGGTACATTCACTCGCCCGGGATACATATGCGTCTAGTAAGTGGAGGAGAGGCAGGAATGAACCCAGGCAGTCCTGCTCAAGCATACACGCCTAAAAGGGCAAACTCTGCTCCCTCTCATGCTGGGGAAGACAGACAGAGGCCCGGTTTATCAGGGGCGTCCTTGGATAGCACATCCCAAAGAACCAGTCCTTTGGGACTTCCCTGGTGGTCCAATGGCTAAGAGTCCACCTTCCAATGCAGGGTATGCAGGTTTGATCCCTGGTCGGGGGAACTAACCCTACATGCTGCAGCTAAGACCAATGCAAACAAATAAATAATTAAAAAATAAAAGAGCAAATCCTTCATCTGTGCCTTTGCTGTATCTTCCACGTGGAAAGCCTTTACCTCCTGTCCACCGGGCCAGCTCCTACACACCTTGTACCCCTCAGCTCTCCTTCAGCCTTCACCACATCCCTGGGCACGCTACAGGCACTCAAGGCAAAGAATGAGACTTCAGGATGGCAGTTATTATATAATTGTTACTTTTGGGGGGAAGTTATTGTTTTTGTTGTTTAGTTGCTAAGTCGTGTCCGACTCTTTTGGGATCCCACGGACTGTAGCCCGCCAGGCTCCTCTGTCCATGGGATTCTCCAGGCAAGAATACTGGAGTGGGCTGCCACTTCCTTCTTCCAGGGATTTTCCCAACACAGGGATCAAACCTGCATCTCCTGTACTGGCAGGTGGAGTCTTTTACCACTGAGCCACCGGGGAAGACAAGTATTAGCCTTATGAAGGGATTTGAAGTAGATTTTCTGAGTTCGATCTAAGATACGATTTGATTTATAAAACTGCGACTTGCATTGACCTAAGATTAATTACATTATACAATGATATTCTGGGCGTTTGTATGGACAACGTTGAGCCCGGCTACCTTGTGCTATTTCACTTAAATAAACCTCATGCACCTCAACAGAGGCAGGCTGATGTTTTTCTTCAACCCAGTTCACTAAAGCTACACAGACTCTGAATCACCTGTGATCAGAGCCATCTGACCCCTGATAAGGGGACCAGTTGCCCCAGACACACAGGAAGCTGGTGGGATGTTTACCATGGGAATCGCACAGGCCCCTTACTTGTTAATGTTGCTGCCTTCTTTCAGGCGCTCTCCCGCAGCTCCGGTTTTAGACACTCTCTCGCTGCCCGCCAGGTCCACCAAGCTCACCTTGCTCACCTTCTCCCCTGAGTTCTAGTTGTGGGAGATGAGAGAGAAACAACAGACACACGTGAGTGCAGCAACCACACAGACACCTACGTAGACGTCAGCACCACCACTGAAGCCATCCTGCTTTAAGGAGGCAAACTTGAGAAGATTTTAAATGGTAAGAAGAGTTCTTTGGACTAGCAGTTTTAGGGTAAAAATTAAAGTTGGTGTGGCAGCCTGGGATTCTGTTCTGTGGCTGGGTAGCAAGGGCACTGGCCTTTCCAGAATATATTTAGAAAGCTGGAGCTTTTATGCATCTATGAGAACATTCCAGGACATGAGGATTCCTGCACATTCAGGTCAAATACCTCACTTTTTTTTTTTTAAAGGCTATCTTTAGGCTGAATGTCGTGGTTTCCTCTTTCATATTCTTTAATGACTATGAGGTAAACCCAGCTGTTTCTAGGGGAATTTCACTATGGAAGGATACATGTTAAAAGTGGTACGGTGAAAGCATCATGGTCTTTAGAGAGTTTATACAAGGATTCCAGTTTTTTAACATTATATATAAAGTTGTTGCTTTGTTTAGTTGCTAAGTCGAGTCTGACCCTTTTGCAACCCCATGGACTACAGCCTACCAGGCTCCTCTGTTCATGGGATTTCCCAGGCAAGAATACTCGAGTGGGTCGCCACTTCTTTCTCCAGGACACCTCCTCGACCCAGGGATGGAACCCACGTCTCTGCACTGGCAGGTGGGTGCCTTACCATAAAGCCACCAGGGAATCCCTATATATATAAACTAAGGCCTAACAAATCACATGATGTAAGCAGAGTAGCTGATCCAGTAAGCAGAATAGCTGGCTTAACGTTCTTGGGAACCGAATCCAGCCACGGAGCGGTCCACCCAGGCAGGTACTGTGAGCCCCTTCATCGTCACCCAAAGTTCTACCCAATCACTCACCCCAGACTGCAGGTCGTACAGCGTCTGCGTGATGACGATGTTGAACACGGCGTGGGAGCGGCTGCTTTCTTCATTCATGTTGGTTGCAGCTACCGTCCGAGACTTGTTTCCCTCAGACATCAATGACTCAATGTCCTAGACGCAGGCACAAGAAAAACACTATGAGCAAAAAACCCCTCAGAACAGCGTCCTGCCCTCCCGTGGATGTATTCCTTATGATGCATTCCTTCACCACCCTTGTGTGTAAACCTCCCACCTCTCTTCTACAGAGCTCGGCTCAAACTCCCACTCCCCCTGCGCTTTCTAGTGGATGAAATGTTTCACCCATTCCTTCCAAACTGCAACTGTCCTCTTTCTCTGTTGAGTACCTATTTTTCCCTCTGCAAGTTCCTAAGGAGAAAAGAGCTAACATTTACTGTGCTCAGATACTCAATAGCAATGATGGCCTTATTTTATCCTCTCTTGCACAGCTCTCTTCTGTATGATTAGTAGCCTCCCTTCTCCAACAAGGGGCTTCCCTGGAGGTTCAGATGGTAAAGAATATGCCTGCAATGCAGGAGACTTGGGTTCAATCTCTGGGTTGGGAAGATCCCTTAGAGAAGGGAATGGCAACCCACTCCAGTATTCTTGCCTGGAGAATCTCATGAACAGCGGAGCCTGGTGGGCTACATCCATGGGGCTGCAAACAGTTGGACATGACTGAATAACTAACACTTTCACTCACTGAATTTCCAACACTGTGGCTCTCCCAGGACAGGGAATTTTCCTTATTCAACTCTATACAACTTGCTTTAGAACACCAGAACCTAGGACTCGTAAACAATGTTTGATGAATATTACAAAAGAAGTATTTACCTGATTATACATACAGGGCACTGAAGTTTATGGAGGTCAAATAACTCCTCCCACATCTAATAAGAGGCAGTTTGCTTTTTAGTCGCTAAGTCACGTCCGATTCTTTTGTGACCCTGTGGACTGTAGCCCAACAGGCTCCTCAGTCCATAGGATTTCCCAGGTAAGAATACTGGAGTGGGTTGCCACTTCCTTCTCCAGGGGATCTTCCTGACCCAGGGATTGAATCCACATCTTCTGCTTGGCAGGCGGATCCTTTACCACTGAGCCACTTGGAGAGCTCAGTAAGAGGCAGAACTGGATACAAATCACGGATATCCCAGCTCTTACTAATAAGTGACAGGAGGAGATGGTCACTGGTCCCAGTGACCCTGAGCCAGGCACCTAAGCAAAAGTGCTGACTTTGCACTTTTCCGCCAGAGGGGTCTTTGTTGATTTCCGGATCTCACTGATAACGGAGTGATAACTGTCCTTTATTTCTGATTTAAGCAGTACTAAAACTACCTACGTTTAAATGGCTGAAGAGAGTTACCTCGCAGGTTAATTTTAGTTCTACTGAGTCTAAAGTGATGCACAGACAAATAACACAGAGACAGCACTTCTAAGTAGACGGATGTGTTTACTCATTTATTGATCGGCATTCTTTGGTAACAGATAGTGGTTTCTTTTATGGGATTCCCAAAGCAATGACAATAAAAATACAGACAAAATATCAAGCCAGGATGTGAGAAAGCACAGAAGTCAAGGAGTAGGAAAAAGAAACAGATCGGTCAACAGCGGGAGATCAATTCAGAAAAACAGAAGAATCAGAAGAGTGAAAAGCAATGTAAACTAAGATCAAAGACACTGTCAAAGAGAAAGGGTTGAAATAACTACCAAATAGTGTTTACATCTGTCCAGAAGGACATCACTGGCAACCTCAGGGAGAAGAGTTTCAATAGAGTATTATTCATGAAAATATTCAGCAACCTAGGATGCTGGGCCCACCAGCAACACTGCAAACCCTTCAAAATCAAGTGGCTTGAAGACTGTGATTAAAAGCCTTTATTTTCTGTTTGGGTTGGTTGATACTGGGTTTCTGAGACCATGAATTTTAACAATATGCTATAAAGCATTCACATAAAAATATATTCAACATGATCTATACACTTCAATTTACTGTCAGCTTTTAATGTCTTTTTTTTTTTAATGACACTTACCTCAAAACTAGTGACAGCCAGTTGGGATAAACCATCTACATATGGTCCCAAAACTTTATGCTCTCGAACTTTAAGAGACTGTCTACTCCTTCAAGAGAAAGGAAAAAGGAATGAATGAATCATACCCAACCTGGAGCTTTTCTCTCTAAAAGAAAACGTACTTGCAAAAGTACTCAGAAGTTAAGATTGCAATTTCAAAAGGATTTTTCTTTTAACAATCAAAAACTACTTAAAAGCTACTTTACTTGGATTAGCAAAACAGCATGCCTTATGAGGAATGTCTTTTATACTCTGATTTCTATTTAAGGTAACATATTATTTTAAAAATTCTATCTCTACTCCCAAACTAAACAACCAGCACACAGAATACTAGGTTAGGCTAACTTGTTTTAGTAGATGAACTTTAATTTCACATGGAGTGGGGAGAGGGGAGCGAAGCAAAGAACAAACAGAACTGAATTTAACCTTCGGGCTATTTTATAAGTAAACATATTCTCAATAAGTAATGTCTTACAGTTTTAAGCAAGAATTGAACAATATTAAAATGTTTTACTTTTAAGTTACCTTTTCATATTAGGAGCACTGATTTATGCTGATCTGTGCTGACCATTTTATACAAAGAATGATGTTACAGGAGAGCAGTTGTTTGTAGTTAACTGACATTTATCCGATATTGAGAACTGGCTCTGCTGGTCAAGATTTTAGGACTCTTGAATTTTTAAATGGCAAACCTGGTTTGGGACCCACTTGAAGAGCTTATCAACAGACAACTGAGATGAAAAGTAAAACTATATATATATATTATGGCCTTAATGCATTATGTCACATATTTCACGGCATCAGACACTGATCACTTTTTCAAATCAAGAGTCAATGCCTAGCATCACTCAAGTGTGGAAAGAAGAAAGTAACAATGAACACATTCCTAAATCTAGATCTTGCTCCCTAAAAATTTCTCAATCTTAATCTCACAACTCCATAAAGTAGGTTTTACTAACTTTAAGCTTGAAGAATGCAATATGACAATGAGCAATTCTGTTGTATTCGAAACAAGGGCACACCAAGCGCACAGTTTCAAGGGAGCTGCCTAGCTGCCCATGCCTCCAGAGCCTGGCTCACTCTGTTCACATAATCAGAGATTATCACTGTTCGTGGGCAAGAAAAAGTAAAGCAAGCACAATATTAAGTCCTTCTGATGGTGTCTAACATTTGGAGTCTTGTACACCACTGGGGGGAGTGTAAATTGGTACAACTATTTTGGGGAACAGTTTTGCAATACCAAGGCTGAGGGTTCCACAGCTTGTGACCTACAATTCCACTCCTAGATGCATTCCCTAGAAACGCCAGCATTTGCACACCAGGAGGAATGTATAGGAATGCTCAGAGAAGGACAGTCGTGGTAAAAAATGGAAACCACAGGAATGAGAGGAGATAGAATAAATAAATTACGGTATCTCATACAATAGAATAACAAAGAGCAGTAAAAATTAATGAATTACTTCTTCATACATCAGAACAAATAAATCATTGAGGGGGAAAGTAGCAAGTCATCAAAGGACAAATGTATTATGAAGCCATGTACAAGTAAAAACTGTGCAAAATTATGCATAGACTCTTAAAGAGAAGGAAAATAATGAGCAACATAAAAACATTCCACTTATTAAGCCAAATGGTGAGCAGAACAGTCATTGATTTTTATTATTCTTTATATCTTGTTCTTGCCTAGAGAATCCCAGAGACGGGAGAGCCTGGTGGGCTGCCGTCTATGGGATCACACAGAGTCGGACACGACTGAAGTGACTTAGCAGCAGCAGCTATCTTACATGTAATACAAATGTTCTTTCATATGCATTACACAGTTATTAGCTAAAAGTAAAAACATTTCCTATGACTCCGTCACTTCCTTGCCATCCATAACTTTTATCTTATACCTCTGACTATACCCTTGATTATACAGCTGCTGAAAGCATTTTAAAAATATTTTTAATGACATGAGAAAGTATTCATCATATTATATAAAAAATGCAGGCTACTGAATTGTATTCAGAGAAGAACCTCAACACACATACGACATATCCACTGCATAGATCTGAGACACCAAAATGCATAAAGTGTTAACATCAGTTATTTCTGACTGATGGGATTATAGGCCATTTTTATTTCTTCTTACACTTTACCTACTTTCTAAATTTTTATATATATTATTCTTAAATCAATAAAAATTTTAATTGAAAGGTAAATGGCCCTTTCCTTCCTCTATGAATCAAACTCATCTGGTTTTTATCACCTAGCTTTTAAAAAATACAGATGCCTGGGTTTCCTCCTGGGTCTACTGAATCATCAGCCCTAAGCGACAGGCTCAGGCCAGTGTCACATTAAAAAGCCTCCGAGTGATTCCAATGAACATTCCTGGAAGAGAATGGCTTGTCTAGGCCGGGTCGCTCAAAACCTTAGACTGCTTTACCTCCAATTTAGAGCAGATGGAAAGACCACTGTGTCATTCTTAACTCAACAAATAAATATGAATAAACCATAGTGGAAAAAATACCAAAACAGTACAAACAGTTGTCTAAATGGCATAGGTAAGCAACTTTATACATGAGCGTAGGATAAACTATGAATCCCGGGTGTACCGACAGGCTTTAAGAAGCTGATGATCTCTCAGTAAACGATCTGAAACGGGAGTGGTGACTGAGGGCTTCAAACACACAAACTCACTTGCAACTTTAACTTCAGGATCATTTAAAACTACTACCCCCTTTACAAGGTTTATGTCAACCACTAACTTACCCTTTGGGGTCTAAAAGATCCCGGACCTTCTCATTATAAATTTCCATAAGGATACTTCCACTTTAAAGGTCTGTGACTCATTCTGCTCCAGAGAGATCCTTTGAAATAAAGCACAGCAGAGCCTTGGGATGAGGCCTCGCTGCTCAGCATTGCCCATCATGGAGAAGGATTTTCCTGAGCCTGGAGAAAGGTGAGCAGAATGAGAGGAGGATGGAAGAAGAGGCAACATGTAACGTTTCAGACGTACAAGTGTGTCCTGCACATTGGCCAAGGTCACACAGCAGAAGGAGACAGACAATCTGGCCCCCAGAGCCAGGCCCTCGGACACCAGAGTTACTATTCCTTCTATTACACTCCTGACCGCCAGTCTGACTTTTACTGTGAGACCCGGAAGGGTACCTCCTTTACAGATGGATGCGTACTAATGTAGGTACTACAAATACGTAATCTTTAAAAGTCTATATAGTAA
The DNA here is from genome assembly GCA_006408695.1 of Aepyceros melampus. Taxonomy (NCBI): domain Eukaryota; kingdom Metazoa; phylum Chordata; class Mammalia; order Artiodactyla; family Bovidae; genus Aepyceros; species Aepyceros melampus. Next base: position 114,659 of record SJXQ01005238.1, read on the forward strand.
AAAGGAACTACTGTATAGTACAGGGAACTCTGAGATTATGTAATAGCCTAAATATGTATAACAATTATTTGGCTGGACACCTGAAACTAACACTGTTAATCAACTATACTCCAACATAGGACAGAAAGTCTCAAAAAGTGCATAAATATCAACTATACATCAAGTAACATTAACATATTTGACCCACAAACTATTTCACACTTTTGAAAGTGCTTTGCTATATATTCTCCTTGATGTCCCATGATGTGACAATACCCAGTATTATCATTTAATTAATTTATTCCAACTTTATAGTTGAAATGATGGGTGGCTCACAGTGTTAATAGCTGAACCACTAGTCTAGTTTTGTTTAATAACCTATCATCACTTCTATATCCTGGGAAAGTCCTCTGTATAGGATGATAGATACTAAGAGTTTTTCTACAGTTTTTCACTATAACATTTGTACTAAGAAACTGGTAATTATTTTCCTAGCTCAAATACAGGTTAAAGCTATAATTTAGGAAAATGACACTTAATAGTTTGAAACTAGCATGCTCACTAACACTTAAATTACTTCATTCCACAACTGTTGAACCTTCAAAAAGATTACTTTTGATCATTAATTCAGCTAAACCTGTAAAGTCAGAAGCATTTTTCTACAGCTTCCCAAAGTGTTTTCTATTTCTATGTTTTAAGAAATGTACATTTACTATCACTGACTGTAAAGAAAAGCAGCTACTTACCTGTCTGTCCATATGCAAAAATGCAAGCATTATACCCCTGAAAGGCTTTCTCAAGAATTCCTTCCCCAAGGCACTTGAAAACCACTTCTTGACCTAAAAAAAACAAAAATAAAAAGACTGATTTTCCTTGACATATTTGTATTAGTAACTGAGCCCCAGTCACTAATAACATTCTCTCAATCCAAAAAAGATGTTAAGTGTATTGCATACCTACTATGTGCAAGGCTGTGGATTAAGAGCATAATGAATGCAATTTTATTATTTATTCTTCTACACTATAACTCAGTACCTGGGACAATTTATCATTCTACCCACTGCTTCCCTCTAAGACATTTCTCTAAGTTTCCTGTCCATTGTCTGTGGGTCATATGGAAGCATCATTTGAATTCAGTTTAGTTCCTTTTCCTGAGTTAGTATGAAAGCATTATTCAATATTAACTTCCTTGTCTTCCCACCTGGATTCTGAGCTTTTGATGAGCAGGAACCATGTTGTCCACATCTTGGTATGTGTGTGCTGCTCTGCACCTAGCGTGGTGCTAAGTACGTGGCAATGTGCTGAGAAACCATTCATTGCTGGTAGAGGGGGTGTGCTGAGCACAGGTAACCCACATGTGTTCCCATGGGGATTAGGGAACAAGTTCTCACCTGTGAGTCTTTCTACAGCTCACTGCGACTCCTAGGGGTGTTTCATCATGGACTATTTATGTCATGTAGTGCCCAGCTGAAGAGTAAAGGTGTGAAAATCTTTTTAAACATTTAATGAGGCATTTACTGCCTTTTAAAGTTGATGTCTTTCTAACATGCAATCCTCACCATAAAGAGAATTAAAGTGATTTTCTCCTTCCTCTGTGCAGAAATTACTGGTTGAAGTACCTCTTTCCTCTACCGGAGCTCCTGATGATGTCAGTCCACAATCTGTTTATCTCTGTAATCCTAGTGTCTAGTATGAAATGCTTAATAAATGTTTGTCCAGAGAATTAGTCAGTTTAATCATTTTATCCAAATGACAATTCCTTTTACATTTGGAAATAATGCAATATAACATAAGCTCTTGGGTGTATGTTTTTCTTTCATGCATCTGATTTTAGCAGTCTCATTATATTATGACATATCACAGCTGCAGAAAGGGACTCAAATTAAAAGTGTAAACATAAAACAGTATTTTCAATCATCAGGTTGGCAAAAAAAAAAAAAACCCACACAACACATGACAATATCCAATATAGCTGAACTGAAGAAATAGGTATTTTCATAAACTGTTGATGGGAGAATGAATGAATACAGCCATTCTAAGGAAAAATTCACAGTACCAAGAAAAAGGAATATGTCCTGGCTCTCTGGCCCACTATGGGGCATCTGCCCTAGAGACCCACTCCCCAAGAGACCCCCAGTAAAAGGATGTTCACACAGCATTATTTATAATACTGAAAATTAGAATCAAGTTAAATGCCAATTAATAAGGGAGTAGTAGATACATAAAATGTATTTTATATGATGGAATATTTAAACACATCATCTTAAAAAAACAAGCAAAACAAATCTATGTGTTTAAGCAATGCTAGAATTCAAAAGCATTGTTGAGTTCTTTAAAAAGTCATGTTCAGACTGTACATATAATGTAAAAATTTATGTCCAATAGTATGTATGTGTGTTCTCTATGTGTGCTAAAGTTAAAGAAAAAACTGGATCAGAAGAAAATATGCCAAATTTATATAAACTTATTTCTCAGCTTCTGAGTTCTACCAAAGAGGCATTTAAAACATGTTGGTGGAATATGTGGATTTTTTTCCTAGAAGATTATAACTGTAAGGGGCTTCCTAAAAATAAGGGTTAGGAAGACTACCTAAAGACTATTGTATGCCCACATACACAAATACATGGAGAAGAATAAAGTACTGTCAAAATTCTTATCCACTAAAGCACATTTCCAAAATTGCCTTTATTCAAGTATAAGAGTCTTGTGCTCATTAAGAAAATATCTAGAAACTGGAGCCTATTATACAGAGTAAAGTAAGTCAGAAAGAAAAACATCAGTACAGTATATTACTGCATATATATGGAATTTAGAAAGATGGTAATGATGATCCTACATGTGAGACAGCAAAAGAGACACAGATATAAAGAACAGAGTTTTGGACTCTGTGGGAGAAGGCGAGGGTGGGATGATTTGAGAGACTAGCATTGAAACATGTAGATTACCATGTGTGAAATAGATCACCAGTCCAAGTTTCATGCATGAAACAGGGCACTCAAAGCCGGTGCACTGGGAAAACCCTGAGGGGTGGGATGGGGAGGGAGGTGGGAGGGGGGTTCAGGTCGGAGGGACACATGTATACCCATGGCTGGTTCATGTCAATGTATGGCAAAAACCACTACATAATTAGCCTCCAATTAAAATAAATTAATTTTTTAAAAAAGAAAGTATCTTACCCACCCTGTTGCCAATCTTTCATATCCAATGATTTTTTTTTTCTCATATATTTGCTCAAAGGACTTTCCTTATTCCACATGTATTCCCAAGGCCCACAACAAAACACAGGCTTAAAACTGCACCTGAGCACGGTAGTGCAGAATTACACTACACCCCTGTAGCGTAGGGGAACGAAACGCAGCTTCTGCTCAGGCTTGTGCGACCTGATGGTGGTTCCTAGCCAGGACCCAAGTGCCATCAAAAGCCTTCAAAAAGCACCGCTTTCTTGGCACAAACAGATGAATGGAGCAATCTCGTTTGATCTTCCACACTGGTTAACCAGCCCCGAGAAAGGGAATGGGGTGAGGGTGGGGACAAGATGCTTTAAGACTTGGCTGGATCAAACATCCTGACCGTAATTCATGATTTTGACTCATATTTAGTAACTTGAAAAAATAAAAAAGCAAGAACTCGACTCGATGAAAAGGACTTAACTGCGGAGAAGCACTGTGGTCAAAGAGCTTTTACTCTGTTTCACGGAGTTTGAAGTCATTAACTCATCAAGGATTTATATCTGTTCTTTTATCAGGGAGTGAGATGGAATACTTTCTGGTTTCTGTTCTGATGCTGAGTTGGCTGGAATTATGAGGGATTATTTTCTCAATGTTTTTTTTTCAAGGCCAGGTCACGAGGTTTCATTTACCTTGGTAAGAAAGGCCTTTTTAAACCAAAGGTCATTAACAGAAAGAAAAAAAACCCACCCAAGAATGAATGCTATATAGAGATCTATATGAAATAGGTTTATGATGAATTAATTGATAACAGCAACTCAGGGTATGTAAACTCAAGTTGCAGTAAAAATAACAAATGATAAAAGAATGTTCCAGGTAAAAATACAAGAATAAATTTCAGGTTGACCTATTTCTAAATTATTGCAAATATTAAGCAGGATACAAATTAACCTACTAACCTGTATTATTGTTGCTATTTAGTCGCTAAGTTGTCTGACTGTCAGCCAGGCTCCTCTGTCCATGGGATTTCCCAGGCAAGAATACTGTAGTGTGCTGCCATTTCCTTCTCCAGGGGGAAGAGGTCTTCCCCACCAAGGGATTGAATTCGTCTCCTGCTTAGCAAGTGGATCCTTTACCACTGAGCCACCAGGGAAACCCATTAAACCTACATACCTTTATTATTTATGTTAAGAAAAACTAATTTTTTTGTCCACTGCTCTGTTTGCAGTACAATTTACATATTCTATCTATATCGCTGAATCTGTGCAATACCCAGATATGGTAGGTATGGATTGTGATCAATAGGAGATGAGGGGGCCACTAAGAAAGTGTAAGTCATTTGCCCAAGACATGGCCACCAGAGAGAGGCAGGACCTGGGTCTATGAGTGATGACTCCCAGATGGACCGAGGCCTGTCCATCATCAGTGACTCAGGCTGCATGACCCTGGAAATCAGTTACTCTCATCTCTGGTTTCCATGGTAATTTTTTTTTTAAACAAACTCTCAGAACGCATTACACTCCAGTACCTTTTCCCCCACATCTTCTACACCATGAGATGAGCTCCTTTGAAAACAAGAACTGTGGCATCTTAGCAGAGTACCTGGCACACATATGCACTCTTAATTACGGAATTGTCCCTGGTGACATTGCTGTTCTCGGATTAATGTGTATTTTTTTTTCAGAGAAAACTTTTATTTAAATACATTATAAACATAGCATGAGTAGATCGTATATGGAAGCTGAAAAGCCTTCGGTGCTACCCAGACTCTTCATCGTCTAATGTGTATTTAAATGGGGGCCCCTTTCCTCATTAGTGATGGCAAAAGTTTCAAAATACTGTTTGTTGAACTTAAAAAAGTTAATTGTAGGATTTACACTTTGGTCAAAATACAGCTGTTTCTGAAATTCCAATGAGCCCCAAAGACCACAAAAGTCTTTGTTGAACAGGTAGCTAGGGTGTGAACACACATGTCGACATCATCGTAACTACTAATTGAATAATTTTGATAAAAATTACAGATTCTACTGACACCTACATTACCTCCTAGTCATTAAAACAAAATCTATGTGACTGAAAAAAATAGATCAGTCTTTTTGATGTCCACTAAATGTACACGTAAGTTTTCCAAGAAGTCAAGGTCTTTTAGTTAAGTACTTAGTTACATTTGACAGACAGAATGTAATTCAGACTTACTGTATTTCATAAAGTTTTGGTTATAACTAGGAAAGGAAAAAAACTGGGAACACAAAATGGAATATGAAAAAGTAGAAAACAAGTGTACTCTGTTTCTGAAAAGAATCTTTCTTCTTTCTGTCTTTAAATAGCTACCCCCAAAGCACAATTTATAAAAGAGTAAATACAAAGAACCATATTGTAAAGTCCATGGATTTTTACAAATCTAAGCAAGGCTGGATTCTAGCGAGACTAGAATCCATTTTATCACTATGGCTTCATGTCTCGAGGGAAATTTACTCTTAAGACAAGAAATAATGAACACTTTCCCTGTTCAACAAAAATACATCAACATTATATTTTTTAGTAGCCCCACTTAGTTTCTGCTGTTGCCTTACTGAGGCAGTTTCCTATTAGAGATACTCAGGCTGTTTCCTTTTTCTTTTTTTCTGCAATATTTACCCTTACATATTTATCTATGTACACTTTTCTATGGACTTTACTAGGCAAAACATCAAAACCATTGAATTACTAGCTCCTCTAGCAACGCAAGAGTCTTTTTTTCTACAACTTCAACAATGCTATTACCATTTTTCCTGATTTTGATTAACAGAAAAAGCCAGCTCCTTGCTTTGTTAGATTAAAATTTTCCTTTCCTTAGTTAATTGTCCATTTGTATTTACTCTTCAGTAAACTGATTGAGTCCTATGTTTACTTGTATAAATCAATTGATTTAGTAATTGCTTAAGTATTCATTCAAAAATGCCCATCATATATTAAGGATATTAACCTTTGGTCTGTCACATGTTGTACATATTTCTCCCAGTCTGTCATTTACCTTTCAGTCTTATGTTGTTCTTTGTCATACAAAGCTTTTGGTCTTTCACATTCAAATCTCTTCTTTTCCTTTATGATTTTCATTTATGGTATACATTACACTTTCAAAATCCTTCTGGATTATCATTATCCCAAATTACATAGCTATTCACACATTTCTTCTTCTAGTCTTATTTTGGTTTTTCAAGTTTTATTTCCAAACTTGAATGCTACTTATCAGCTGTGTAACCTTGGGCAAGATCTCCTTTATTAATAAAATGGGAATAATACTTGTTCTCTTACTGAATTGCTGGTGTGATTTAATAAGGCAGTACAGTAAAGCACTTACCAGAGTGTCTGGCCATTGTAAGTCTAGAATATATTTTAGCTAATATCCATAATTAATATCATCTCTTAAATTTTTAACCAACTAAAACTAATTTTGGTATAAAGATGGAGGTACTCATCTAATTATTTTTCCTTAAATAGCTCCTCCATCTTTGCAACAAATCTGTGAGACAATCCAATCCCATTTTAAAGATAAAAGACATTTATTCTTAGAAAAAAAAATTAGGAATCATTTGTTGCTATTTCTCAGTGCCTCTAGGGGTCCCACTTTCAAAGTTTTATGATGGTGTACTCACATGTGAGAGAAAAAAGCGAGCATGTAAACAAGTGTGTGTGTGTGTTCTGGGTCATAATGAGAAGAGGAAGAAGGAACAGCATCATTAATTATTCGGAGCTGTATATGCCAACCCAGGTTGTCCAATAGAGGAAAGATATTTACCATTTTTTAATAACATTAAGATATCTCAGAAAGGTACAAGGAAAAAAGCAACTTAATAAATCATATCAATAAAACTAAACAGAAGTATTCTCTACAGAGCTCCCCCCCTTTTTTTTCTTTTTTATTCTGGTGCCTTGTAGCTTGATGAATCCCTGGCTAGGGTTCTACTTAATCAATTGTTTGGTTTGGTGACTGTCAATCACCACTGGTACAAAAAACAAAAATTAAAAAAAAGCCAAGACTGTCTCCCAAAGCCTAAAAATTCCACGTAGTGCCACATGCTCTTCTGCCCTCCTCAGCATAATCAGTTTTCCATGACACATGAACAGTGGCTACACTTCACTCTGTGATGGACAGAGAATATTAACCATCAAAGACCCTTACACAGTCGAGTAAGGAGAGTCTGGTTTATCCAAAAGTCTGAAGGTGTTTGTTTTTACTTTGTTCCTTTCTAAACACAGGAATCCCTTTTTTTCAGTACAGGAAAAAGCAACCTGTGCACTGCTTTTAGAAGCTTAGTTAACTAACAACAACAAAAAAGGGAGCTGCTTATGCTGGATGGTGGGAATTGGGGAATCCATGAAAGATGCTCTACTCCCACCCTTAATGTTTCCTGACTCCAGTTCACAAATGGAATGAAATGCCCTTGTCTAGGAGAATGAGTGTCAGCCCAGAAAGGAAAGCCAGCAGTCCCAATGGAAGCAGAAGGATCTATGACAATTTCTTTCTGTCCCAGACAAACCACACGTAGGCACAACTTGGTCCAACCCAAGAGCCTGTGGCTTTTCCGCAGGATCCCTGCCCAACAGGAGACAGTCACTCTGCCAATGCCAGCTCCACGTGCCAGGTGCAGGGAGTCCACGGGGCAAACCTGACCTCACTTGTTCAGAACCATGACCAAGATGCCAATTTCCTCTGTGGGGCATATGATTAGACGCCTATAACTGTGTGGACAAGTCTTAAAACACAGGCATGCCCGCAGCAACCCACAACACAATGTCAGAACTGTAGAGAGGGCTCCTGATTGGAATTTCTGCAAGCCAAGTCACAGAAGACCTGACCCACCCAGCCCTGACTCACACATGGTACAGACCTCTGCATTGCTAACACCCTGAGTCTCCACACTTGTGCACAGCCTGTTCCTCCTGGGAACAGCAGTAATGGCCTCAGAGCTACCAGGCATGCGCACTGGGAGCTGAGGAAACAAGGGAATTCTCTCTATAGCAGGGCCCTGGTACCGAAGTACAGAGGAAGAGAAACCAGGGAGAGGGAAAGCGCATACCACACATACGCCAGCTCTGCACAGTGGCTATGCTCTAGGAAAGCGAGAACAAACTAAGAGGGCATGACCTTGGGACTTCCTAGTGGTCCAGTGGGTAAGACTCTGAACTTGCAATGCAAGGGACACGTGTTCGATCCCTGGTCAGGGAGCAAAGATTTCACATGCCAGGCAGCGTGGCCAAGAAAACCCCCAGAAACTCAAAAAGGGCATGTGCATGCATGCTGAGTCACTGCAGTCGTGTCTAACTCTTTTGCAACCCCATGGACTGTAACCCAGGAGGCTCCTCTGTCCATGGGGCTTCCCAGGCAAGAATACCGGAGTGGGTTGCCATTTCCTTTTCCAGGGGATCTTCCCAGCTCAGGGATCAAACCCGCTCTCCTGAGTCTTCCGCACTGCAGGCTGATTCTTTACTACGGAGGCACCGGGAAAGCCCCAAAGAGGGCACAACCTTGCCTCATTCACAGTCTGCCTCACACAGATCAGGGCTGACCAAAGCACTCAGTCTGGAGATCCAGGGTTGGACACGACATAAGCACAGAATGTCTCTAAAGTAGTGACCTGGAAGAGCAGTCAGAATTTTAACACCATTTTATCACTTTAAACAGAACCTCCAGTCTTCCTTCTTTCTCCCATCTCTTTTCTCACTGGAGTTAAAGTGAAAAAAAAAAAAAAAACAGCAACATATATTTATGACCTGGAATTCCTGGGCTTGCACGTTTGGGAGGGTGTTTTTCCACTCCTAACCGAGGCTGACAGCCCTGGCGACTGTGACGAGTCTGGACTTGGCAGGTGGCACGGCTCCCAAGCCAAGCACCTGGACGGGGTGGGAGCCGTCAGGCTCCACACACAAACCCGAAGGGGTCAGGGCTGCATTTCGTAAATCTCTCCCTCAATTAGCACAACTCTCAGAAACGGTCATGGGTAGAGGCCTTAAACCTGGTTGACATTAAATGACCCCAAACTACAGACTAGATAGGGGAACTAGGGCTTTCAAGGCTTGACTTCAAGGGTGACATGAGATTTAAGTTTTAGTCCAACTACAGAAGGCTGCCCTCGAGGGGCTGGGTAAGATCCAGGACCCCGAGAACCTAGGCCTGGAGCGTCAAGGTCGACGCGGGCCGTCTTCCACAGTGGCCTCTGGGAGCGGCCAGCCCCGCAGCCCGCAGCGGCCCTCCTCACAGCGCGGCCTGGGTGACTCACCCGGACAGACGTGCCCAGCCCGGCGACAGCGCTGGGGCCCGTCACGAGCTGGCGGTGAACTCAGCGCCTTTTTCTGTCGCCTGATAAAGCGGCTGAGTCATGGGGGAAGGAGGGTCAGGCGTCGGGGCCCTGGAGGAAAGACCTGTGGGGCCCGCCTTGGCAGAAAACACATTTTGGAGTCATTTTCAGGAGGGTGCTTTCACAGTCACCAGCTGCTGAAAAAGTCACTGTGTTTCATCCCCACCTGCTCGCCGGTTTGCCACAGTCTCTGACACAGAGGCAGGCCTGACTCAGTTTCTCTTCTGGACTGTGGGGTGCATGGGACTGACAGCCCTTGAGGCGAGGGGAGAAGAAAGCCAAACCAAACACAGGCAATCAGGATTCCAGAGAACTTCCGACAGGAGGGAGAAGGCGAACCGTATTATTCCTGGCTAGATGCCAAGGCAGAACACTTCCACAGTATGATTTCCTAAGCACAGCCTCCTGCTGGGATGAGAGAAGAGAGAGGAGGGCCCAGGATTGCAGTAGAATCCACAAAGTCCTCACGTGTACTTGTCACGGACCCAAATCCACCCTTACCGCTGCATTCAGCTCTCCTACAAGTAGCAGGGCCTCTCTGAACCTGTTTCCTCTTTTGTAAAATGGGGCCAATATCAGATTCTACTGATTGGGCATTTTGACAATTAAATGATCTGCTGAGGTAAAGGAATGAGTGCAGTGCTGGGAACCTAGTGCTCAGGATTCTAATGTCTATTGTTGTTATTATTATCCACCCCATAAACGCACTCAGCTAAGTTAAGCGATCTCTCTGGGTACCAAGGAATAACTCTAGGGCAGGGTTCCCCATCCTCCAGGATCTAACGCCTAATGATCTGAAGTGGAGCTGATGTAACAGTAATATAAATAAAGCACATAATAAATGTAATGTGCTTGAATCATCCCGAACTCCCTGCCCAGTCCATGGAGAAATTGTCTTCCATGAAACCAATCCCTAGTGTCAAAAAGCTTGGGGACTGCGGCCCTAAGGAATGTGTATGCGTGCTCAGTTGCTCAGCATGTCTGACTCTTTGCGACTCCATGACACCAGGGTCCTCTGTCCATGGAATTATCCAGGAAGGAATACCGGAGTGGGTTGCCATTTTCTCCTCCAGGGGATCTTCCCCACCCAGGGATCGAACCCACATCTCCTGCATTGCAGGTGGATTCTTTACCTCTGAGCTACCAGGGAAGCCCCAAGGAATAGATGTGGACAAAGAAAGGAAAGCAGAAGGTGGTAGGGTTGGGTGGGATTAAAAAATCTGGGAGTAGAGATGAGAAAAAAGAATACACATATACTCTTTTAAAAAATTTAACAGTATCAGCCTAGCCTACTCCAAAAAATTTTTCTTAACTGACCTTCACTTACCCAATTTTCTGAATTAATGAACAGTCTCTCTTCCCCAGTAAAATACACTGGGGCATGCCCGCTGCATACTAAATCATCCAGCTGGTAGACAACCCTCTAGACTCCCACCAGATGAGTTATGTTCTTACAAAGGGTCAGTTGTGTTTGCTCCCAGACTGGCTTATATCAGTTGCACTTCTCCACAATTACATAATTAACACATGCAAAAAGGGAGTTGCTAGTTTTAAGAAAACAAGGTTGGATGCTTAGGGACAACTTGATAAAGGCGAGTCACTAAAAGAACTGTCAAATTAGGAATGGGTGAGAATTTGGAAAGACAAAGAAAAATCTAGAAGGATTCTACAGTCAGATTGTTTCATAAACATCTTTTTAAGATGGCATGCTCCACTTCCAGTGAGTCTCTAACTTTTCACATAGTCAAGTACTATTGCTTCTCATAATCACAGGGAAAACTTCCACAGTTTTGACAAACTTAACAGCTAACAATTATTGAGTATTAATTCTATGCAAGGTACTTGCTGAGGGTTTATATACACTTGAATATTTCTTTAAAAAGAATACAATATGCTAAAATGAATATTTTGGAACTCTGCTTAAAAAATTGGTTTTATTTTGGCTACTGTCACTTTTTAGAATGCAAATTTTGATGCACAGTTAAATAATGAAACAGAAATTGTTTCCACCTCTGAGCACATAAACTTTCCCATCAAGAGAACAGACTCAGACATGGCTACTCTCCCCACAGAGATTGCTAGGGGGCACTCAGCCGGCCCCTCATGGTACAAAGAAATATTAGCAGAACAAGAATCAGATGAAAAACATTTGTCCTGAATTGCAGGGTATTACAAAAACTGAAAACACAGGCTTCAGCAAATCTGAGCAACATACCATATGGTGAGAACTGTTATATAATTTCTAAGTAAGTCAACAGTTTAGACTCTCAGGTCAGGAAACATTCATGTCCACATAGATTGCCCAGAAATGCCATCACAGACCAATTTCTATTTGGTATGAAGATTTATAGAAAAACAGGTTTATGAAAAGTATTCTCCTAATAGGAAGAAAAGTGAAACCAAGGTTACTGGAAGTCATTGTTATTTACCAACTTGACACATTTTAGGCATATGATAAAAAATGTGTTGGTTTATGGCCAAGAAGTCCTTAAATGAAATTAGCAGTGATTTAAACATTTACAAAGACCTATCATCTGTTATGGTGCTCTAAAATTTCACTATAATAACCTTTTTTTATTACTGAAAATAATGGAGAAGTAATGGTTTTCTTAATAATGGGCCTTCAGCAGGATCACTTGACTTATACTGACTTTTTAATCCCGATGTGGATCTATGTTTATGTTTATATATTCATGGGCTTGGGAAGGGGAGGAGAAATGGGTTTAGGTAGAAATGCCATGTTTTGAGTGCCTAATTCCGCAGGTTACTTGTTTGTTTGTTTTTTTAAGCCCTGTCACAAAGGTTTTTGCTTAAAGATTCAGAACAATGCACAGACAAGCATTATTATGACTCACTAACCAAAAGGTAGTAATAAGTGATAATATAATTAAAATGTGCAATGTCTCAAAGCATGATTCAATGCAATTCAAACGGCTTAACAAACAAGCCTTTGATTTGCCTCTGAAAAGTCCACTGCAACAGCTGTGCGGCCAGCATAAAATGTCTGATTCATGTTTAATCCGAGAGCTGGAGGAGATCTGAGACCATTCTAAGCCATAGATCCTCCCTCTACAGATGAAGAAAAAGATACTCCCAAAGTTTAGCAGTTTGTGGCAAAACCAGGTCTCATAGATACCAGCACGTACAATGCATTTTCTCTCCAAAGGACTGATGCTACTATCCTTACTACTGCTACAGCGAGATAGTGATAAAGATGATGATAAATATTAAGTGAGCTTTTCCTATGGTTTAAGGTACTTTACATGAACAGGTCATTCAGTTCTCAAATCAACCTATGGGAGCAGGATTAATATAATTATGTAACCCTAAGAGGAAACAGAACTCGCCTGAACTGACACAGATAAAAAGGTGCTGGAGGCGGGATTGGAACCCAGGCAGTTTGATTTAAAAGCCCACACGCTTCCACCACTCCGCCCAATCCAGTGCTGTGCCCTTAAACCTACTAAAGAATTACAGATTTCTACATCAGCCTGAGAGTGGAAGTTCTTGCTTGGTGTAGCAGCCTTTAATAAATAGAGTAACATAAAACATAACTTAGAATTGAACATTGACACGCCCCATGAAATCAAGAACCTCCCTTTGCTCTTTCAGTCCAGGCACTCATCTCGCTCCCTCCCACCTCCTCTCTGCCCCCCGAGTTTTGAGAGCTGCCTCAAGAGCTCTGATCAGTATCAATGATGCCATTCTTTATTGAGCCTGACAAATAGGTCGGTTTCAGGAACTATGTGCTTCCCCTTCTCCGTTTCCTCTATGCCCAATCAAGAGAATGAATGCTTCTATCTTAATGTTTCCATTCACAATTAAGACAGAATTGCGTGTTTTTTTTTTAAACTAAAGAGAAAAGAAATCAAACTATAATTCAATATAAAATAAAACGACTATATGGTGGAAACCAATATGATATTGTAAAGCAATATCTTCCAATTAAAAATAAATAAATTTTTAAAATAAATATTGAATTAAAAAAAAGTAAAATTAGTACAGAAACCACTCAACTAATCTACTAGCAATATATTTAGTAGGCAGATTATTTGCAATGAGTGTCAAAAAACCTAAGAGAGTGGTGAGCAAGAATTTTACTGCTGAGGTGGTCACAGCATTTGTACAATAGGAATGTCTAAAGAATAAGAAATTTTCTCCTCACACTTTGTAAATAGATGCTACTCTGTCAATCAGGAAAATCCTATTTCAGGCTAATTGGAACATGGAATTTACTGTGATCATGCAAACAAAGATTTAGTAAAGTTTAGGCTATCAGTATGTTTCCAAAGAATTTTTATCTATTTATATATTCATCAACATACTATAGGTAGTGAAAAGCTACAGAAATCTTGACTTTCACATTTGAATTTTATCATCTGTACTTAATAAAGTTATTTCCAGTAGGAAAAAACTTTACATTCAGAGGCATAAGTGATACATTGCAGAACACCAGGATGGTCTCTATGGGTAGTTAATGGAGGACATGATTGTAGAGATGTGGAAAAGGAAGAGAAAAACAATCTTCCTAAAACATTCTATTAACCACATCACTCCAACAGCCTCTTTTTTTTTTTTTTTTTTTTAACAGTTCTTAGCCTAGCTTTTTAAAATTTCCTGTTATCTGGCTTCACTCAACATGTACGAGTAAATCTCTCACTGACTCCCCATAAGATGCATCTTCTGCTTGGACCGGTGTTACACACCAGCTCACTTCCACTTCTGCACCCTCACTCACGAAAAAGCCAAATGAAGTATTTGCGGGCACCTTCCACTGGCCAGCTCATGCAGTTACCTACGGAACCCCCATAACAACATCCAAGTACTATCATTGACATGCTTCCCATTTTACAGAAAAGAAACTATAGCTCAGAGAGATTAAATTGTCTAAGAGAATCAAAGCAAGCGTCCTGAGACTTAAACCAGAGCGGACTTCAGAGTCCACATGCTTTCCTTGACGCCATACGCCTCCTCTCGTCTGGATGCCCGCCATACTGTGCATGCGCTCAGTCCTGCCCGACTCTCTGCGACCCCATGGACTGTAGCCCGCCAGCCTCCTCTGTCCATGGGATTCTCCAGGCAAGGGTACTGGAGTGGGTGGCCATTTCCTCCTCCAGGGCATCTTCTCCACCCAGGGATCGAACTCCCATCTCCTGCATCTCCTGCACTGGCAGGTGGGTTTTTTTCCACTGAGCCACCTAGGAAGCCTGCCTTCCATACTGCCCTTTGGTTAAATCTATGCTAAACTTTTATGTCCAGTTACAGTCCCACTTCCTCTATGATTTCTTCCCAGGCAACTTCAGTCTTTCCAGATTTTGCCTCTCCTTGGGCTTTCTATAGTACTTAAAATCTGTAAAATTTTGAGCTTAAATATTATCTCCAAATGCTTGGAGATTTTATTTGTTTGTATTCTTTGGCTTTCCAACTTAGGTTTTAATTTCTCAAGGGCTTCCTTGGCTGCTCACACAGTAGGGGTTTAATGAATATTTAAGGAACTATTCTGAATCTTTCTGGCTTCCTGGGTTAAATAAGAAGAACAATCACACCAGGCTGGAGCACAGAATGGATGGTAGGGAGACAGGGAGCAGCGGGTAGGGAAGGTAGATGGGGTAATATATTAATAATAAAGGACCTTAAATGTCACCCAAGGAGTATAGATTTTATCTATAAGTGATGAGGAGTCCTCTAAAGTATTTGAGAATTTCGTAAGAGTTTTAATCCAGGGAGCTAATCTGACTACATCCGGAATAATATCAATTGAACAGAATGAGAGACTGTGCTTTGTATAGCCATAGCATTTGTCCTCATTTGCTTCTGTCACAGTATGAAGTGTTTTATTTAAATCCAAAAGCACACATCCAGAATGAAAATACACACAGCGCTAACAGTCAAGACAGACTCTGTAGAATATATTATCTAGCATCCCAAAGGACTAATAAAAAGACAAATTAATTACAGCCAATGTTAAAAATTATTTATTCACAGTAATAAAATACACTGCTGAAGTTGCAGGAATGATGTTTGGAAAGAAGGCTTATTTACCCAACATGAGCCCTGGAAGGAATTTTCCAAATTCAAGATTAACTTTTGAAAAAGCTATATATCAAATAATTTCTCAGCAAATTTTCTTTATGTGGCAAGGAAAAGGTTATCAAGAAACAAAATTTCCTACAAGCAGATGACTTCCTTTGCCTTCTAATCTTTTACGATCTACAGCCTCTCCATCATCCTCTTGCCCTTTCACTCAGGAAATGGAAAAATCATTCACCTGAGATTCTTTTTTTTGAACATTTATGTATGTATGTGTGTGTTTATTTAGCTGCACTAGGTCTTAGTCAGTCATGTGGACTCTCAGTTACAGCATGTGGGATCTAGTTTCCTGACCAGGGATGGAACCTGGGGCCCCTGCACTGGGAGCTTGGAGTCTTAGCCACTGAACCACCAGGGAAGGCCCAGCTGAGATCCTCATAAGTAGAAGTAAGGAGAAAATACTCATTAAGACGATGTATTTAAGAAAAGGGGTCACAGTCAGAAGGAGAGGAATGAAGACCTCCTCCAGTAAAACAAGTGCTTCCCTCTTGAGCTTATTTTAACTCCTAGGAAAGGTAAAGATTCACCTGTGATCACAAATAATAAAATTATTAATAGCAGTCATTTGTATTTAACGAAGTAGGGATAAAATGCCTCAAAAGGAAGGAATAGTAGCAAAATGTGGGGCCGGGAGGCCATGTTTCCCTGAAGAAAGAAGAGCTTAGTTCACATCACCACTGACTACTCTAGAACATTCAGGATGTGAGAGGGTCCTGAAAACCAACAGCATCTGTGCTTTGCTTGTTTAAATGAGCACAGCATCCTCTACAAGTCAGAGATGAGGGAAGACAGGACACATTCAAACTCCTTTTTGTGTGATAACCACAATACAGCTTGAGGTGGTTCCCCGTTATCTCTAATCCTTGGAACACCTCTAAAGATACTTCATATCCCTTTATAGGTGAAGAACCTGAACCTTAAGGAGCTTGGGGGCAGGGAGGGGGAACCTGTCTTCAGTTTCTTAGCAAGTACGTGGCTGAGCCAGATCCTGAAACCAAATCTTACTGGCTTCAAAGCCCACGTGCTAGAATTGGAAAGAATGAGTGCAAATTTTATGGAAAAAACAGAACTCTGGAATAATTAAAGAAAACAGACGTAATGGAAGAAGAGGCCAGAGGCCCAACATCAAGTACAGAGAGACAATCAACTTACCAGCATATTTTGTAGTGTTAGATTCATCCATGGACCAAAAGCAATAATCAAATGCAAATACCTGGATGAAAGAACAGAATATTAAGCTTAAAAACTTATTAACTTCCACGAGTAAATCAGACTGAAAAAAAATTCACTGATGAGGATGTCTGCTTCTGTCTGATTTAAAAGAACAAACAAAAACCAGAAGTCTGATGCTTTATTAACCCTGAAGTTTCTTTCAGACTAAACTGGCTATTTTCTTGTATTACAAGAAATACAAGGTTATTTGCTTGTATTAGAGTAAATTGTATATGAAAATTGCTACTTACTCCATATTCAAACAAGCAGACCTTTAGCCAAAATATTTTAAATTATACATTTAGTGAGAAAAGACAATGGCTTCTCTCCCAAGTCTGCAGTTTCAGCAAATGCTGAAATGATGGACCAGGTAGACCTTCCATGGTGGACCGTCCATGGATTCACAAGAAATACTAGAGTGATCAATTTTCACTGAAATCAGTCCCACCTAACTTTCCATGACCCTATCATTCTAGCATAGCTAAAGATTTGTCAAAACTTCCCACATTTTCAGAAATCTTAGGCTCCCAATCCTGGGTCAAGTATTGTTTATATATCAATTCACTCTTGCATGCTTAGCTTTTTGTATAGTTACTGAATGCCTACTATGTACTAGGAATGGTTGATGCTGCTCTATCAGTTCAGTTCAGTCGCACAGTCGTGTCCAACTCTTTGTGACCCTGTGGACTGCGGCACTCCAGGCTTCCCTGCTCCATAAGGACACACCTATAACTGCTGTTTTCTATGCATATGACCACCACTCATGTTCCAGCCATCTTTATCACATACACAGGGCAATGCTCCCCAAAATACGCACCAAGGGACAGCAGTTTCCTGAGACACTCCATGAAATAAAGATTACACCATGTTGGAAATGGTACATATTTTCCCTGTTTAAGATTTTCTATGCAATTTTTAATATTAAAGGTACTGAAAAGTCTTCAGCAAATAAAGCCATTTTTTAAAAATTCATTTTTATTGGAGTATAGTTGCTTTACCATGTTGTGTTTCTACTGTACAGCAAAATGAATCAGCCATACATATATGGAAACATACATGGGGACATATATCCCCTCCCTTCTGGACTGTCCTTCCCATTCAGGTCACCACAGCACTTTAGGTAGAATTTCCTGTTCTGTACAGTATGTTCTCATTAGTTATCTATTTTTCAGATAGTATCAACAGTGTGTATGTATTAAATATCAATCCCAATCTCCCAATTCTTCCCATCTCCCCTTTCCCCCTTGGTACACTTCAGTATTCTTGTCTTGAGAACCCCATGAACAGTATGAAAAGGCAAAATGATAGGATACCAAAAGAGGAACTC
This sequence comes from Aepyceros melampus, assembly GCA_006408695.1. NCBI lineage: Eukaryota > Metazoa > Chordata > Mammalia > Artiodactyla > Bovidae > Aepyceros > Aepyceros melampus. Next base: position 132,772 of record SJXQ01005238.1, read on the forward strand.
CCAGGTCATTAGGTAGCCCAATATGCTACTGGAGATCAGTGGAGAAATAACTCCAGAAAGAATGAAGGGATGGAGCCAAAGCAAAATTAATACCCAGTTGTGGATGGGACTGGTGATAGAAGCAAGGTCCGATGCTGTAAAGAGCAATATTGCATAGGAACCTGGAATGCAGATGGTGACTGCAGCCATGAAATTAAAAGACGCTTACTCCTTGGAAGGAAAGTTATGACCAACCTAGATAGCATATTCAAAAGCAGAGACATTACTTTGCCGACTAAGGTCCGTCTAGTCAAGGCTATGGTTTTTCCAGTAGTCATCTATGGATGTGAGAGTTGGACTGTGAAGAAGGCTGAGTGCCGAAGAATTGGTGCTTTTGAACTGTGGTGTTGGAGAAGACTCTTGAGAGTCCCTTGGACTGCAAGGAGATGCAACCAGTCCATTCTAAAGGAGATCAGCCCTGGGATTTCTTTGGAAGGAATGATGCTAAAGCTGAAGCTCCAGTACTTTGGCCACCTCATGTGAAGATTTAACTCATTGGAAAAGACTCTGATGCTGGGAGGGATTGGGGGCAGAGGAGAAGGGTATGCAGAGGATGAGATGGCTGGATGGCATCACTGACTCAATGGACGTGAGTCTGAGTGAACTCCGGGAGTTGGTGACGGACAGGGAGGCCTGGCGGGCTGTGATTCATGGGGTTGCAAAGAGTCGGACATGACTGAGCGACTGAACTGAACAAGTTTCTTATTGCTGAGGCTGTTTCAAACCACCGCAGTTGAGAAGTAAGACTTTCTTGTGCCCACCTCCACTGTAGAAAGGAGGCTTCACTGAGTCCTTAATGACTTCTTCCCTGGTTCATGAGGCCATGGTTCCACACCAGGAGAAGCAAACTGAAAGAATCTCATATTTCTGCCCCTCCTTCATGAAGTTCTTGGTGAAAGTTCTTAGAGTGAAAGTGGCCTCAGAGACCAACTTGATGTCTTCCCTACATTCAGATCTAGAGCCCTGGCTCAGAGATTTTTGTTTGGGGAGAGAAGATAAGCCTGTCACAAAATAAACAGCTCTTCATCTCTTCCTAAGGAACTTTCTTTGTCTAACTAGACTGAAAAAAATCAAGTCTAACTGCACTGCCAAGAACAGTTGAAGTGGTGAAAGGCAATTGAGATGAGATTCAAGACACAACTCAGCAGTAGCCAAACTAGTTTGCAGAAGAGAACCAGGGAATAATACAGTTGGAATAGTGCTCTGATGTTCAGAATAAAAATGAAACACTAACTTCAGAAACTATTCATTCAAAGGAGCCAGAATGAATAAATCAGTTTGTAGAGCAATTTATACCCCCAGGTATTGTTAAATGCAACAGAATAATTAGCTATCAGCTAACGGGGTTTACCTGCTGAATGTGATCGGGGAAAGAGAAGGAGAGAGTCCAGCCATTATCACTGTCATCCCTGGGTGCTGTGGGCATATCCAAACTTGTGCATCCTCAAGGAACAACATCAGAGGCTGAACACTGGAGTGGAAGTGTTGGAAATGACACTAAAATAATCAGTTTCTAAACAAATAAACAAGCAGATAGCAATAGCCCCTCAGGGGATGGGGCAGTGAAAGACAGTATCCAGAATTTCTACCATATATTATCAAAATGCCAACTTTTAACAGTAAAAAATTAGAAGCATGTAAAGAAATAGTAAATTATATTTACTATTTCTCATAGCTCATATAAGAGAAAAAAATGAAAGCTACTGAAAGTACTTGTGAGATAGATCAGATTCTAAATTTATGAGAAAAAGACTTTAGCCATTATAAACATGTTCATGGAATTAAGGGAAATTATGATTAAAGACGGAGAAGGCAATGGTTCCCCACTCCAGTACTCTTGCCTGGAAAATCCCATGGGCAGAGGAGCCTGCTAGGCTGCAGTCCATGGGGTCGCTAAGAGTTGGACATGACTGAGCGACTTCACTTTTACTTCTCACTTTCATGCATTGGAGAAGGAAATGGCAACCCACTCCAGTGTTCTTGCCTGGAGAATCCCAGGGACGGGGGAGCCTGGTGGGCTACCATCTATGGGGTCACACAGAGTCGGACACGACTGAAGCGACTTAGCAGCAGCAGCAGCAGCATGATTAAAGAAGTAAAGGTATAAATGCAATTTTATATTAAATATAGATGGTAAATAAAGATGTAGAATTTCAAAAAACATTGTTTTGGGGTATAGCCTATTAGTGATATTGTGACAGTTTCAAGCAAACAGTGAAGGGACTCAGCTATACATATACAAATATCCATTCTCCCCCAAACTTCCTTTTGATCCAGGCTGCCACATAACACTGAGCAGAGTTCATGTGCTATATAGTAGGTCCTTGTTGGTTGTCCATTTTAAATACAGCAGTGTGTACATGTCCTTCCCAAACTCCCTATCAAAGTGTAGACATTTTAAAAATAATGAAAGAGACTTCATTATTGTTATTGTTGTTCAGTCACCCAGTCATGTCTGACTCTGTGACCCCATCGCCAGGCCTCCCTGTCTCCCAGCCTAATGAAAGACTTCATTAGAGGGGCTTAATAATAGATTTGAACTGGCAGAGAAAGGGATGTGATTTTGAAGACAGATTGATTGAGATTATGTAAGCTGAAAAACAGGGAGAAAAAACTGGAAAAAATGAGCATTTCAAAGAAATGTGGATAACCACTTTATGTATACGTAATGGGAGTATCAGACAAAGGAGTATAAGTAAGTAAGTAAGTAAGTAAAGTCACTCAGTCGTGTCCGATTCTTTGTGACCCCATGGACTGCAGCCCACCAGGCTCCTCAGTCCATGAGATTCTCCAAGCAAGAATACTGGAGTGGGTTGCCATTTCCTTCTCCAGGGGATCTTCCCAACCCAGGGATCGAACCCAGGTCTCCAGCATTAGAGTATAAAAAATATTAAATAGTGACTGAAAACTGAAATATCTATGCTGATATAAGAAAAAAATAGACTTTAAAACAAAAAAAAATTCCTAGAAATAGAGACACTTTATAGTGATAAAAGTCAATCCATTAAAAACATGTAAGTATAAACATATGTGCTAATAGCAGAATACCAAAATGCAAAAGAGTTGGAGACTTCCATACCCCACTCTCAGTAATGGAAAGAATAAACATATCAATAAAAAGTAGAAGAATTAAACATTGTAAACCAACTAGATTTAATAGACATCTATAGAACACCAACCCTAACAACAGCAGAATATATATCATCCCAAATGCACACAGAGTATTCTCCAGGATAAACTATAACAATAAATCAAACTTCAATAAATTTGAAATGATATAAATAATACAAAGTATGTTTGTCAGTCATAATGTAATAAAATTAGAAATCAATGGCAGGAACAGATTTGGGAAACTAACAAAATGTGGAAATTGTATGATACTTTCCTAAATAACTAATGAATTAAAAAAAAATATCAGATAGGAAATTAGAAAATACCTTAAGAGTAATGCAGATGAGGACACAGCATACCAAAACATATGGGATGAAGTTAAAGCAGGGAATGGAGAGAAATATTTAACTGTAAATATTAACTATGCCTATATTAAGAAAGAAGAAATATATCAAATGAATACCCTAATCTTCCCTCCTCAGAAACTAAAAAAAAAGAAGAAAGGAAATAAAAAAAGACAATAACAACAACAAAAAAAGGAAATAAAGCCTAGGAAAAATAAGGGCAATTGATAAAGCTAAAGCTGGTACTTTTAAAAGATCAAAAAATTACAAACATGTAATTGCCAAGAAGAAGATAGAGAAGAAGAAAATTATTAGAATTAGAAACAAAAGAGAAGACATTACTACTGACCCTACAGAATTTAAAAAGAATTACAAAGAACTACTCCTAACAATTGTACACTAACAAATTAGATAAATTGGACAAATTCCTAAAAACTGACCTAAGGAAGAGGCAATCTGAATAGATTTATAATATATTAAAACAGTAATCAATAATCTACTTACAAAGAAAAACTCAGTCCCAGATGGCTTCACCATTGAATTCTATCAACATTTAAGCATGAATGCTAGTTAAGAGTCAGACATAACTGAGTGACTAACACTTTCCACAATTCTTCACAACCTCATTCAAAAAGTGAAGAGAAGAGAATGCTTCCCAACTCATTCTGCAAGGTGAGTATTACCATGATACCAAAACCAAAATCATCACACACACAACACAAATTATGAACCAATATCTATTATGAATATAGATGTAAAATTCCTCAACAAAATATCAGCAACCTCAAATCCAGCAAACATATTTAAAAAGTTAAACATCATAATATACAGATATTCCTGGAATAACTCTCTAGCCACATAGAAAAAAATGAAGTTGAACCCTTTCTTTACACTGCATAAAAAATTAAACTAGATCAAAGACTTAAATGTTAGAATGAAAACTATAAAACTGTTAGAAGAAAACAAAGGGGTAAATCTTCATGACCTTAGATTTGGCAAGGAATTCTTGGATATGACACCAAAAGACAAGCAACGGCAACAACACAAAAGTAGCTAAATTGGACTTCATCAAAACAAAATATCTTCTGTGCATTGAGACTGTCAAAAAATGACACCTGGCAGAAAAAGAGGGAATATTTGCAAAGTTTATGCCTAATGAAAGGCTTGTTTCCAGAAATTATAAAGAACATGATCTCAGTAATAAACAAATACTTAAGTTTTTAAATGGGTGAAGAATCTGAATAGACATTTATGTTTATCCAAGGAAGCTTCACAAGTGGTCAAAAAGCATATGAAAAGATATTCATATCATTAGCTATCAGAATAATACCCATATAGGATCGATGGCAACCCACTCCGGTGTTCTTGCCTGGAGATCCCAGGGATGGGGGAGCCTGGTGGGCTGCCATCTATGGGGTTGCACAGAGTCGGACACGACTGAAACGACTTAGCGGCAGCAGCGGGATCACTAATTCCAAACAAGAACTGGTGTAGACTTGAAGAAATCTGACCCCTCATATTCTGGTAGAAAATAAAATGGATCAGTCATTTTGAAAAATAGCTTTGTCGTTCTTCAAATCATTAATGCAGTTACCAAATGACTTGAAAAAGTCCATTCCCAAATATGTACCAAACAGAAAAACACATTCATATTGAAACTTATACATGAAGGATTATAGCAGCATCATTAACAATAGCCAAAATGTGGAAAGACTCCAAGTGCCCATTCATCTAAAAGTTCTGAACAGAGAAATTTATAGGGATGATAAGTGTGTTACTAGTTTCTTTGTGATGGAAAAATGAGGCATAGAAGTTGGTAGCTAAACCATATAGAGTTTCTTTTTGAGGTGATAGAAAATACTGAAATTGACCATCGTGATGGTTGTACATGTTTATGAATATACTAAAACCCATTTACTTGTACACGCCATAACAAAAACAACTGATACATCAACCACATATAATTTTTGAATAACTGTATTATGAAATAAACCAAATACAAAGTTAAAAACAACCAAGCAGAAGATACATTTTAAAAAGTTTAATAGAAATCAAAGTTTACTATTAACAATCTATAAATGACTTCTACAAAGACAAAGAGCAGAGAATTGAAATGGCATTTGACAGAAGAAATCTGAATGTACATCTTATGAGAAGAATCTCAGCTTCAACAAATAACCATGAAATGTAAATGTTAAATAATGAGACAATTTCACACTCCTGAGACCAACAAAGTTAAAGACCTTAAGAACATCAATATTGGCAATAAAGCAGTGAAACAGGAACTCTCATTCAGTTTAGTGGGCACACAAGCTGGCACAATAATTTGGAAAGCTATCTGATCAAATCTTATACCCTATACTCAGTTCAGTTCTGTAAGTAACAGTGTGTAAAAGTTATATTTCCTAAAATAAGCACATGAACTGAAGGAAACATATATAAGAATGTTCACTGAAACACTGCTTCTTACTTCTAAAATATGGAAAAAATACAAATGTCCATGTATAAGAAATTCATGGTGTATTTATCATGAGGCATTAGACAATAGTTAAAATTAGGAAGAAGGATATATATGCCAGTGAAGATAAGTTTTAAAAAACACATTGAATAAAATCAAGGCAATTGCCAAATGATACATATTTAAATAAGCTTTAAAATCACTCACAAATAAATAATGGTCCATAAATTTAAGCACAAAAGTAAATATAAATCTGAAAGTAAAAGCATAAAAAGATATGGGATTGATAAGCATTGAATTAATAACTGGAGAAGGCGATGGCACCCCACTCCAGTACTCTTGCCTGGAAAATCTCATGGACAGAGGAGCCTGGTAGGCTGCAGTCCATGAGGTCGCTAAGAGTCAGACACACTGAGCGACTTCACTTTTACTTCTCACTTTCATGCATTGAAGAAGGAAATGGCAACCCACTCCAGTGTTCTTGCCTGGAGAATCCCAGGGACGGCAGAGCCTGGTGGGCTGCCATCTCTGGGGTCGCACAGAGTCAGATACGACTGAAGCAACTTAGCAGCAGCAGCAGCAGCAGCAGACTTAATAATTATTGCCATCACAGCAGAGAAATTCAGTAAATAGGGTTGGAAAGGTGTTTATAGTGAGAATATTGTTTTTAAAAGTCCAAAGTAAATGTGTCATAATGTTAGGATTTAAGGGGAAATCAAGGTGAAAAGGTAGTATAGGATGGAATCATGGGCACATTCTAAACCAGAATGCTTTGGTTGAGTTTTGCCCTCTGTAACTGTAATCTGTATGACTTTATGCAAAGTATGTAACAAATCTACATTCACTTAGAAAATGTGGAATAGTAACAATAGTACCACATCATAGGAGTGTTCTGAGAATTTGATGAGTCAATATGTATTAAAATTCAGAGAAGAATGCTTGGTATGTAGTGTGTTTAATATTTAGATTTGTTCAAGATGCACAAGTAAGCCTCAGTATTTCTTTTTCTATTCTGCTTTCTGTGTGGTTGGACTATCTCACAATAAAAATACCACTATTTTCTAAATTATAGCAGACTTTACATGGGAAGAAAAGGCAAAGAGGACCTACTCACAGGGACACATTTGATATAAGCTGATTGATCCATGCTACACAATTCAGATTTTTTAATTTCTAGGAAGTAAAAGTTAACTATGGGGTAAAGTTCTAATAATTATGGAAAATAGCCACTTATTGAGTTAAAAAGTATTTGTTAAATGTATTCTATTTGTCCAGCTCTATGCTAGGCAGCAGACAATTTAAAAAAAATCAAGCAAAACGAATCGCCAGTCCAGGTTTGATGCAGGATGCTGGATGCTTGGGACTGATGCACGGGGATAATCCAGAGAGAGGGTGTGGGGCGGGAGTGGGGAGGTGGGGGTCGGGATTGGGAGTTCATGTACACTCATGGCTGATTCATGTCGATGTGTAGCAAAACGAATACAGTATTGTAAAGCAAAACAAACTAAAAAATAAAAATTAATCAAAAGCAAAAAAAAAAAAGAAAAAAAAAATCTTCCTTATCTTTTTTATTGCATCTTTATCAACGCTTGCTGCCCTCTGCTCGAAATGTGCTTGGACTATGTTACTTTTACTTACCTTTTCTGAAATACTACTTCCTAATTGTATGTTCCACTGCCCCTGCCCCTGTATTTGTTTTAGCCACCGAGGACCTTGGTGATCTGACTCTGGCCTTTCTGATCTTTAACTGTAGTCTTCTTTCACCTATAATATTCTCAGTGATGGTGTTCATATTTGGCTGAAAGCTTTCCAGCTTATCTATGGATCATAAGTTTTGTACCACCAAAGTACCACTTTGTGACCCTGTGACTAACTCAGGGAAAACTTGCCTATTGGGAATCCTTAACATACAATCCATTTGGCAGCCATTCTAATGGCTGTCGTAATGTCAGAACAGGGAGCATCTCGAGCAAGCCAGGGGAAGACTTGTGTTGGTTTTCTGGCTCTGATATATGGCTGGCTGAACATATGATGGTATGATGACATACCCAGAAGGAAAGAAAGAAAACAATGAGAATACCTACCTTCCCACCTCACTGAGTTGTTGAGAAGGTCAGACAATAGTTGAGTGGTTTAATATTAGTCACCTGCTTGATTAATTCCACAAATATATTTTATGATCCCATTTGCTAGAGTAATCCATGGAGAAAAAGGGCAGTTTGACCCTTGTAGTAATCAGAGAAGTTGGTTGTTTCATTGGTTGGTTTATTTCTTTTGTTTGAAATTTTTTTAAGTGAAAATAGAATTTGTTTTTGAGGAAAGTATGAGATTTCTGTAAGCTGAGAAATCAGGAAGAGGGGCAAAGGAAGGAGTGGTATGCAGAGAATAAAAGCTCAGAAGCAAGATGAACTTGACCTGAAAAAGGGGGACTATCTGCTTGTTGGAAACAGAAGGTTACTCCAGGGAGCAGGAAAGAATAGGAATGGGGGTTAGATAAGCAAAGTGCATGCTGTTAATATTAAAAGTTTACTTTGTGACAATTCAAGAATGACTTCTGATAGTTGATACTGAGAACCCTGTTACTAGGAAGTAGCTTTGATTTGAATCTTCAAAGAGAAGAACTAGAAATTTTATTCTATCAATAGAGATAAGAAACTAAATCTTGAAGATATACCTTGAATCATCAGATCAGTAGAAGATATATGGATGAACTTTCAACATGACAGAGTCTCCTTTAGAGCAAATACTTACATATGTAACTAAACAAACAGTTTTAAAAACAATGGTATATGTTTTAGGAGAGGAAAAGAAACTAGCTGTTAAAGCTTTCAGCACATCTTTTCTGGAGTTCATGGAGAGAGAGAGCCCTAGGGCTGTCTACAACTCCCCAACAAGCTCTTGAAAATAAGACTCTTCTGTGATTTAATAACACCATTTATGGGAAACAAAACTTAGCTTTTTTAATACTAGGAGGATGGAGGTAGGAGAATAAGTTGATATTCAGTGAGCATTTCATTATCTTTGTGAAACAAACATGTAAATAATCATTTATTTAATTTCATATATATGGAGTAGGCAGGGGAGAATGTAAATCCTTTTCGACATGAAGCTTGTGGTTGTAAAAACCCTCTTACCCTACCCTGTGGTCTCACTGACACACTGCTGCTGGAGTGAAAATATTCTACCAATTCCAATAGACTGAAAATCAAAATAAACAACTTAATCACATGATGGGTGTTTTTGAATGGCTTGATGAATTGTAAAGGACTCATCATATGTCTGTGTTTCCATACTCCTTAAGACTTCATCACTTGAAGTACCCAATGTAGTGAGATGGATTCAACAAATAGCCAGGAAACATCATGTTACAAAACCTAATATCTTTGTTCTCTTCATCCCAGATCAGGACAGTGAAATGATCAGCATTGTGACAACAAAGTTGCTCTATTTGTAGTGGAATGTCATGCCTAGCTCAAAACTTGTATTTCAAATCAGGAGATTAAGAAAGATTGGTTGAAAAATAGTCAATTATTCTTTAGTTAACCAAGATGGGGAGTTTTATGTTTCTGGATGTTGTAGGCTTTTAGAAGACAGAGCCATAGCTATCCAACTTAGTGGTATTCCATTCAAAGGGAAGACTAAGTAAAAGCTTTATGAAAACAGTGAAAATATAGTGTCATGTTACTAAAATGAAATCATTTTGTAAATTACTTTTCCCTGAAAATTGGCTGTTGGACTTTGTATTTCAATCAGGCAGTGCATTTTTGAGCTGTTTTGACATTTTAGCTATGGATGGGAGAGGGGAAGAGAAAGGAAGAGAGAGAGGAAGAGGTAAGATGGAAGGTGGGGGGGGAGGAGATGAAGGAGAAAACAAAGAAAAAGGAGGACAAAAGGAAGAGGAATAAAATGGAAGGAAGAAATAAGCAAAGGAATGAAAGAGGAAATGAGGTATAGAACTTTTACAATTAAACAAATATGATTTCAAAAGCTTTCTTTCAGGAGCTTGTTGACATATCTGAACAAAATGGTAGTTGGAATTCTTCTTTGGAAACCATCATTTCATTTCTCATAAAAGAAAACCAGACTTATTCCATTATATGCTGTTTTTTAATAACAAAATTGATCCACCATATTCATCTATCTTCATTGTGAATTACTTTTTTTTTCCCCCTAAAACTCAGTCTCGGCTGGTCTTTTGGAGGGAGGAGACAAAGTAATGTGAAGGTATTACATGGAATTTTCTCTGTGTCTGCTGAAAAGGAGAACAAATGGGCCTACTGAGCAAGAAGGCCAAGGAGAAATGCAGGTGGAAGGATGTTCTCTCCTGGACTTCTTACAGCTCTCCATTTCCCATTTCCAGAAGTCCATTGAGTTCTGAGACATCTTTGTAGATTTTATTTTGTATTATCCCAGGTGCAAAAGGTTTGACTAATTCTATTTCTTAGTTCATGACACTTTCTTATAGGTGGATGTGAGGCACCCTCTTGTTTTGTGAATGTAAATGTAAGAATGTAGGCAAAGTATGTATTCATTTCATTCTTATTCTCCATTCCACTTCTGCTTACTCCCATAACAACCACTCTGATAGAGAAATTGTTAGTCCCTTAGTCATGTCTGAACTTTTGTGAGCTCATAGACAGCTACCTGCCAGGCCCCTCTGTCCATGGGATTTTTGAGGCAAGAATACTGGAAAGTGAATCCAGGAAAGTGGTCACTCCGCCATGTCTGACTCTTTGCGACCCCATGGACTGTAGCCTACCAGGCTCCTCTGTCCATGGGATTTTCCAGGCAATAGTACTGGAGTGGATTGCCATTTCCTTCTCCAGCGGATCTTCCTGACCCCAGGATCGAACCCAGGTCTCCCACATTGTAGACAGATGCTTTACCGTCTGAGCCACCAGGGAATACATACTGGAGTGTGTAGCAATTCTCTTCTCCAGTGGATGTTCCTGACCCAGAGACCAAACTTGGGTCTCCTGCATTGCAGGCAGATTCTTAACCGTCTGAGTCACCAGGGAAGCCCTAATTAATATATGTGCTTGTGCTTAGTTGCTCAGTCATGTCCAACTTTTTGTGACCCCATGGACTGTATCCCACCAGGCTCTTCTGTCTATGGGACTATCCAGGCAAGAACACTGGAGTGGTTGCCATGCCCTCCTCCAGGGAATCTGTTCCATTGTCTATATTTCTGTTTTAGTGCCAGTACCATACTGTTTTGATTACTATACCTTTGTAATATAGTCTGAAGTCAGGGAGCCTGATTCTTCCAGTTTTATTTTTCTCCTGAAGATTGCTTTCAAAATTCAGAGTCTTTTGTGTTTCTATACCAGCTGTAGAATTTGCTGTGCTAGTTCTATGGAAAATGCCATTGGTAATTTTATAGGAATTGCATTAAATCTGTAGATTGCCTTGGGTAGTATAGTTATTTTCACAATATTGATTCTTCCAATCTAAGAACATATATCCCCACGTGTATCCCTCTATCTGTTTGTACCATCTTTGATTATCTCTGAGAACTCTACTCAGTGCTCTGTGGTGACTTAAATGGGAAGGTAGTCCCCCGAAAATGGGATATATGTATACGCTTAGCTGATTTACTTTGCTGTAGAGTATCCCAGGAACAGGGGAGCCTGGTGGGCTGCCGTCTATGGGGTTGCACAGAGTCGAACGTGACTGAAGTGACTTAGGAGCAGCAGAGTAGAAACTAGTAGAACATTGTAAAATGACTATACTCCAATATGCAACTATTTTAAAAGCTCTACTTAGAGAAAAAAAAAAAGATAACAAACATTTAATCCAATAATATTAATATGCAATGAGTTTTAAATAGAGACTCTTTAGGATACCATTCCTTAAAATATGCAATAGTCATAGTACATCTGAGTCTGTGCTATGTACAGGAGTTTGCTTTTCTGGAATTTGAAATTTGACTCATTGTTGGATTTTTGTACTCTAATATGTGATACAGCATATCAAAATAAATTGTAGTTATTCCTTTTCAAAGAATACATAAAATGAGAAAATTCAACTAGATTGCCTGACAGAAGATGATTTCATCCCAAAACTAATAATATTCATTGTTCAGTTCAGTTGCTCAGTCATTACCGACTCTTTGCGACCTCATGAATCTCAGCACAACAGACCTCCCTGTCCATCACCAACACCCGAGTTCACTCAGACTCACGTCCATTGAGTCGGTGATGCCATCCAGCCATATCATCCTCTGTTGTCCCCTTCTCCTCCTGCCCCCATTCCCTCCCAGCATCAGAGTCTTTTCCAATGAGTCAACTCTTCACATGAGGTGGCCAAAATACTGGAGTTTCAGCGTTAGCATCATTCTTTCCAAAGAACACCCAGGACCCAGTCTCCTTCAGAATGGACTGGTTGGATCTCCTTGCAGTCCAAGGGACTCTCAAGAGTCTTCTCCAACACCACAGTTCAAAAGCATCAATTCTTTGGCGCTCAGCCTTCTTTACAGTCCAACTCTCACATCCATACATGACTACTGGAAAAACCATAGCCTTGACTAGACGGACCTTAGTCGGCTAAGTAATGTCTTTGCTTTAGAATATGCTATCTGGTCATAACTTTCCTTCCAAGGAGTAAGCGTCTTTTAATTTCATGGCTGCAGTCACCATCTGCAGTGATTTTGGAGCCCCAAAAAATAAAGTCTGACACTGTTTCCACTGTTTCCCTATCTATTTCCCATGAAGTGATGGAACCGAATGCCATGATCTTCATTTTCTGAATGTTGAGCTTTAAGCCAACTTTTTCACTCTCCTCTTTCACTTTCATCAAGAGGCTTTTTAGTTCCTCTTCACTTTAGGCCATAAGGGTGGTGTCATCTGCATATCTGAGGTGATTGAAATTTCTCCCTGCAATCTTGATTCCAGCTTAATATATAATAAATCAGTTGGGAGAATGACTAAAAATATGAGGTTCAATTGACAATTCAAGGGAAAACTCTAAATTACTTAGATACTGACTTCGGAAGGAGAAACTTTTTAAAGTGTATTAAAGGACGTAAAAGATGAACTAATTTAAGTTCATTCTATCACCATAGGTAAGAAGGTCTAATTTTGAAAAATTATTAATTCAGATCAAATTATCTTAGAATTTCAAAATAACTTTTATCAAAATATCAGCTGGAATTTTGGAGAAACTTGACAAATATTAGAAAATTAAATAAAAAATTAAAAATGGGTTCATTAGTAATAAGTTAACATTGAAAAATAAAAGTAAAAAATGGGGATTTGCATTCTAGATATTAGGACTTAAAAGGCATTGCAAAAAAAAAAAATGTTCTGTAGTCCTAAAGGAACAGACACATATAATTATGGAACAGAATTTATTATTCATAATCCAACTCATATAAATGTATGTGTGTGTGTATGTGTGTGTGTGTGTGTGTGTGTATATATATATATATAGGGATTTGTTAATCATATGAGGGCCAACACTAATCAATGAATGTAGGACAAGTTGTGGAGTAGACAGTCTCAGAGACAAGCTTCATCTTTTGGTTGGATTCCTGATAAAAAAATATACACTAAAGGTAAAACAAAGTTATTGGGGGAAAATATACTAACTTTTTCTCCTAGTATAGCGAAGAAACCTTAAAAATCCTAAAACTCAGACAGTGGATCCAAAAATTGACTCTTGTATCTTTGTAATACTTCCCCTTTATAAAAGTAGAGCAAAATAAAATAAGCTTGAAAGAGTTTCTGTTATGTTCACCATTTTTATCCTGTTATATCTACTCTGAAAAGATAAGCTGTGTTACCTTCAAGAATATGCAGTATACTGAAATAGAATCTGAGGGTCTTTAAAAATTGAGAGTCATAAAGTGAATGCAGTATCATTGGAATGATACCTTAATGATATCTTAACTCTGAAAGAGACCAACGACCCTGATGCTGTCCATACAGCTGGAGCTCTAGATGCTTCCTGGACCTGCCTATGTTTCCTTCCTTAGCTTTGGGGATTTTTCAGCCATAATTTTATCAAAAATATTTCTATTCCTGCTTTCTTATTCTCTTGGGGCCCTTATGAATGTTAGTACACTTGCTCTCAACCTAGAAGTTCCTTAAGCTCTTCTCATTAAAAAAAAAAAAAAAAATTCTTTTTGCTGTTCTGATTGGGTGATTTCTGTTATTCTGTCTTCCAGATTGCCTTATGTGTTTTTCTGTATCACCTAATCTGCTGTTAATCCCTCCCTTGAGTGTATTTTTTCATTTTATTTGTTATATTCTCTAGTCCTGATTTCTTTTTTCATAATTTCTTGTTAAAATTCTTACTGTGTCTGTTTAAACTTTCCCTCAGTTCAATTAGCATTTTTATTATTGCTTTGAACTTTTAACAGGTAAATTATTCATCTGTTTCATTCAGGTTTTCTCCTCAGTTTTTTTCTTGTTCTTTCATTAGAAACATTTATCTTTCTTCTTGTTTTATTTAACTTTCTCTTTTTCTATGAAATTAGGTGAAACAGTTGCCTGTCACAATCTTCAAGACATGTCCTTATGTGGGAGTATCCCTATTTAGTCCATCTGTGCCCAGGGACTTTGGTGGGAGAACTGGATCTAAAGTGAGCAAGGGTTATGTCTTCCACTCGGGGAGTACTAGCAACCATGGCTTCGTTAGGGCTTGGAGAGGCTAGACCACAGCCAGGCGCAAACCAGGGCTTCTAGGCCCAAGCCATCACAACCCTGTTTTGGGTGGGGGAGGGGAGGACAGGACCCTAGGGACTGGAACAAGAGTCCTCAGGCAGTTGGGTTTCTCCTGAGTGTGATGGCTGTCTCCACCTTGCTTTGGGGCACAGCCAGGACCTGAGGGCTTGGGGCTGCTGTTCTGTGCTAATTGCATTTTTTCCTAAATGCTTTAACCAAACAAGGCTGGGTTGGTACCACACTACTGAGCTTGTTTCAGTCCTTTCCAGGTGTGCCCAGGGACACATACTCTGGTGATGGGGGTCTCCATTCTCAAGCTAGTTTCACTCCCTGCTGAATGTACACACTGATGCACACACTGCCAATGGCCACAGGCAGGTCCACAGTCAGAGTCAGCTCTGTTCCTTCGAAGTATACATACTGTCATTGGTAATGGCAGCCTCCACTTTAGTGGGGAGCATAGCTGGAGCAAGAGGAGCTAGAGCAGGATGGCTGGGGAGTGGCTGGAGTTGTCCTGGCATATGGCCAGTGCCCCAGGCAGTTCTCAATCTGCTGCTTTCACATTGGACATGGAGCAAGAAAGTTTTTTCACAGTCTTCAAGAGCAGTCTCAGTTTCTCACAGCCCCTTGGTTATCCTCACTAGTTTCCACATCAGCTACGAGGGGGCTCATCATCCTGGTGTTGGACACCAGGGTTGGTGTGTCTAATGTGTGAGTTGAAGCCCATGCTTCCTCTTATTCTCTAAACAAAGAAGATTGTAATGGTGAGTGATGAGAATGTCCTAACACAAAACCCTTCTGCAATACTACTTTAACAGGTCTGTTTTTTTTTTTTTTTTTTTTAATGGTTGCAGAGTTTTTCTTGTGGGATCTTAGTTCCCCTAACAGGGATTGAACCCAGGCCCTTTGTAGTGAAAGCACTGAGTCATAACTTCTGGACCACCAAGGATTTCCCAATAAGTTAACATTTTTATTCTTATTCTGGATTGTTGAGCTTTGTGTTCAGTTCAGGCAGTTCAGTTGCTCAGTTGTGTCCAACTCTTTGTGACCCCATGGACTGCGGCATATCAGGCTTACCTGTCCATCACCAACTCCCGTAGCATACTCAAACTAATGTCCAAGGTATTGGTGATACCATCCAAACATCTCATCCTCTGCTGTCCCCTTTTCCACCCTCCTTCAATCTCTCCCAGCATCAGGGTCTTTTCAAATGAGTCAGTTCTTCGCATCGAGTGGCCAAAGTATTGGAGTTTCAGCTTCAACATCAGTCCTTCCAATGAATATTCAGGACTGATTTCCTTTAGAACGATCTGGTTGGATCTCCTTGCAGTCCAAGGCACTCTCAAGAGTCTTCTCCAACACCACAGTTCAAAAGCATCAATTCTTCAGTGCTCAACTTTCTTTATAGTCCAAATCTCACATCCATACATAATTGCTGGAAAAACCATAGCTCTGACTAGACGAACCTTTGTTGGTAAAGTAATGTCTCTGCTTTTTAATATGCCAGCTAGGTTGGTCATAGCTTTTCTTCCAAGGAGCAAGCTTCTTTTAAATTCATGTCTGCAGTCACTATATGCAGTGATTTTGGGCCCCAAAAATAAAGTCTGTTACTGTTTCCATTGTTTCTCCATCTATTTGCCATGAAGTGATGGGGCTGGATGCCCTGATCTTAGTTTTCTGAATGTTGAGCTTTAAGCCAATTTTTTCACTCTCCTCTTTCACTTTCATCAAGAGGCTCTTTAGTTCTTCGCTTTCTGCCATAAGGGTGGTGTCATCTGCATATCTGAGGTTATTGATATTTTTCCTGGCAATCTTGATTTCAGCTTGTGCTTCATCCAGCCCAGCATTTCTCATGATGTACTCTGCATATAAGTTAAATAAGCAGGGTGACAGTATACAACCTTGACGTATTCCTTTTCCTATTTGGAACCAGTCTGTTGTTCCATGTCCAGTTCTAACTGTTGCTTCCTGACCTGCATGCAGGTTTCTCAGGAGACCAGTCAGGTGGCCTGGTATTCCCATCTCTTTCAGAATTTTTCAGTTTGTCGTGATCCACACAGTCAAAGGCTTTGGGGTAGTCAATAAAGCAAAAGTAGATGTTTTTCTGGAACTCTCCTGCTTTTCTGATGATCCAGTGGATGTTGGCAGTTTGATTTCTGGTTCCTTTGGCTTTTCTAAATCCAGCTTGAACATCTGAAAGTTCATGGTTCATGTAGTATTGAAGCCTGGCTTGGAGAATTTTGAACATTACTTTGTTAGCGTGTTAAGGTAAGGTAAGGTAAAGTCACTCAGTCGTGTCCGACTCTTTGTGACCCCGTGGACTGTAACCTACTAGGCTTCTCTGTCCATGGGATTCTCCAGGCAAGAATACTGGAGTGGATTGCCATTTCCTTCTCCAGGGAATCTTCCCGACCCAGGGATCGAACCCGGGTCTCCCGCATTGGAGGCAGACGCTTTAACCTCTGAGCCACCAGGGAAGATCTTGTTAGCGTGTTAGATGAGTGCAATTGTGTCGTAGTTTGAATATTCTTTGGCATTGCCTTTCTTTGGGATTGGAATGAAAACGGACCTTTTCCAGTCCTTTGGTCACTGCTGAGTTTTCCAGATTCATGGCATATTGAGTGCAGCACTTTCACAGCATCCTCTTTTAGGATTTGGAATAGCTCAACTGGAATGCCATCACCTCCACTAGCTTTGTTTGTAGTGATGTTTCCTAAGTCCTACTTGACTTCACATTCCAGGATGTCTGGCTCTAGGTGAGTGATCACAACATCACCGTTATCTGGGTCATGAAGATCTTATCTTGTATAGTTCTTCTGTGTATTCTTGCCACCTCGTCTTAATATCTTCTGGTTCTATTAGGTCCATAACATTTCTGTCCTTTAATGTGCTCATCTTTGCATGAAATATTCCTTTGGTATCTCTAATTTTCTTGAAGAGATCTCTAGTCATTCCCATTCTGTCGTTTTTCTCTATCTTTGCAATGATTCCTGAGGAAGTTGTTCTTATCTCTCCTTGCTCTTCGAAACTCTGCATTCAAATGGGCATATCTTTCCTTTTCTCCTTTGTCTTTAGCTTCTCTTCTTTGCTCAGCTATAAAGGCCTCGTGAGACAACCATTTTGCCTTTTTGCATTTCTTTTTCTTGGAGGCGGTCTGATGGTATTTATGTCATAATGACAAAGTTTTTTTTTTTTTTTTTTTTCTTTTCTGTAGGCTCCAGAATAGCATCTGAATATTTATTTGGGTACAATAAGGCACATTTCTTGGAAAATGACTTCAGTTTTAAGGTGGCTGATTCCATATATTGTATTCCATATATGTTGACTGTGGAAGTGAAAGGGACTCTTGTGGAAGTGAAAGGGACCACCTTGAACAGCTAGCAAGGTGAAGAAAGTTGCTTAGTTTAGATATGCTAGCTACAGAGCCTTATATAGTCACTCAGTGCTTCTAACTTTTGAAGTTTATCTTTTGTTGCTTTGACAACTCCCAGTGGCAAATAGTTCATGGATCCCAACTCATTCAGGTGGCTGTTCTGTTGTAAAACTGCCCCAGGTACACATAATTTACCCCCTTGTTCAGTGACAGTATCTTTCCTCCTTTAAGCCAATTATTCATTGATTCAAAAGTTTTCGTCAGTAAGAGTATACTTAATACCCACTTAAAGTCATTAGTTCACATTCTGATTTCCAGAACAGCAAAAAATGAAGCTTTTTTTTTTTTTTTTAATAGTATCTCATAAGACTTAAAATAGGGGTATGATTTTGGATTTCTATTATTTCAACCATGGCTTGCTTATCCAACTTTCTCCATCTTGGTTTTGTTCCCTGGATTAAATGTCCCCCTTAAAATATGGCACCCAAAACTGAACAACAAACTCCGGATGTGGTCTGAGTTACAGAGGTTAGGAAAGTGATTACTAGCTATAATTTAGAAAAAGAGCTTGTACTAATGCAACCTATGAATGTGAATTTTTAAAGGCATCTGCCACATACTGATGGGTCTTATTAAAGTTGTGGTCAGTTAAATCCTCCAGATCTTTTTCACATGATTTTCTGCCAAGCCAAGTTTCTCCATCCTGTATTATACAATTAGTATTTGAACTTTTATACAGAATGTTGCATTTATCACTATTAAATTTCATTTTATTGGAATTTACTTGGAATTCCAGCCTGTCAGAACAATTTTGAAGGTTGATTGTTATATTTATTATCCTTTCCAGTTTTGTACCATTCAGATTTCATTAGCTTCCTTTCTGTGTTGTCACCAAAATCATTGGTAAACAGGCTTAATGAAGCTGAGTCAACAAGGAACTAGCAATAATCTACTAGATGATGGAGGTGAAAATAAATTATTTGGGTCTGATCATTAAATTCAGTTAACCCACTTTCACCCAGCTTGCATTTCATCATGTACATTAATTTTGGAGAATATATTGTCGAACATTGTATTTAAACAAGCTGTTTCTTCACATTTACCTTGATTGACCAACTTTATGATATTATTTGGAGGAAAAAGTTTATTTGTTCACTATTGCCTACTATGTTCCAGGCATTATTTTATATTAGAGAAGTACTATATAGACCAATATGAAAATTTTGACTTTGATTGCAGCAAGAAAGCATTAAAAGTTTATTAGGCACAATAAAATAATCAAGCTTTAACTTAGATTATTTTGACTCTGTGAATAGAATGGATTGGGAGTTGGTGGTGGATAAGGGAGCCTGGCATGCTGCAGTCCATGGGGTCGCAAAGAGTCAGACATGACTGAACAACTGAACTGAACTGATAGAATGGATTATAGAAGAACAAGAATGGAAATAAGGAGCCCAGTTAGGAGCTATAGAAATTAATGGAAGGAATACCTACCTCTGGGTATAAGACAAGTTCTCCTGATCCTGTCACTGTCACTGATGGCATGAGTTTTGGAGAGACATTCCAGCCAGTCTGAGCTTCCTTATGAAGTGAAGGATTAAAGGAGCTTTGATAGTTTGAACAAAACTTGTCAACTCTGATATTCCACATATATGCAATTTGATCATCACTATTTGCAGGAGACCTGAGTTTGATTTCTGGGTCAGAAAGATCCCCTGTGGAAGGGAATGGCAACCCACTCCAGTGTTCTTTCTGGAGAATCCACATGGACAGAGGAGCCTGGTAGGCTACAGTCTGTGGGGGCACAAAGAGTAGGACACGACTGAGTGGCTAACACTTGATTCGCTTTACTTACTGTCAACCCCAGAATGTTTCTTGACTCTTGACAGTGTGACTGTGCTTCAGTTTCTGAGGTACACACCCTTCCCTTATTTCAAAACTGAGATGTCCACTGTTGTATGTGATGCTTCAAAAGTTGTGAGGACTAGATATTTGCAGTAACTTCTGCTAGACTCACTTCAAGTAGGTTTGTAGGTATTAGTTTTCTTTACTAACTCCTCATTTGGACATCACTCTCCATTTGACATAATTTTTTTTTCTCTCTGAAGACTTTATTCCTTGTTTAGAAAGTGCTAGCCACTAAGTCATGTCCAACTCTTTGCGATTCCAAGGACTGCAGCCCACCAGGCTCCTCGTTCCATGGGATTTTCTAGGCAAGAATACTGGAGGGGGTTGCCATTTCCTTCTCCAGGGGATCTTCCTGACCTGGGGAATGAACCCAGGTCTCCTGCATTGCCATCTGACTTCTATGAAAGCCTCTTATCTAGAAGGCCATAGAAAATTAAGAGTTGAATAGTTCTGCTTTCATGTTCTTAGCTATATAGTTGGATTTCTTGTATATTAATATCATTATAGATGCATTTGCTGCTGCTACAGCTATCACTGGGGCGAGATATATAATGCATAATAATGCATATGTGCATGCTCACTTATGTATGCCTCTTTGCAAGCCCATGGACTACAGGCCACAGGCTCCTCTGTCCTTGGAATTTTCCAGGCAAGCATACTGGACTGGGTTGCTGCTTCCTCCTCTAGGGGATCTTCCTGACCCAGAGATCGAACCCCTGTCTCTTGTGTCTCCTGCATTGTCAGGCAGATTCTTTACCACTGGGGACAGATAGGGCACTAAACAAATGGGCAGATTTCAGCAAGAAGCACTTAAAGAGTGCTTCCTGCTACACTGGTCTACCCACAGGCTAGGAACAGTGTCTCCATCTTCAGGAAGAAGTTCAGCTTCTCTTGGCTTGTATCATCATCACCTGCATCAGCAGCAACATATTGTCCCTGAAATCCATTAATGTGTAGTATATGTCTGGCACTGAGCTAAAAGATTTATGTGCATTATCTCATTTTATAGGGCAGTTTATTCAGACATCCACTCATTCATTTGATTACTATTTATGGTGCACCTCTGATGTACCAGATATCCAGCAAGCAGTAGGAGGCAGGGGTAAACCAAGCAATCGTATTTCCTGTTTCATGTTATGTGCTGCCTAGAGGGAAAAATAAGGAATAAGCAGGTGATCACAATGAAGTTGATAGTATTTTTTTGAAATTACAACATCTATTGGTGCTCGTAGGAGATGGACCTACTAAATGAATCCAAATTTTGCTGTTTTCTAAATATACCAGGAACTCTTATGCTTGAAGATTATTGATCTCCTGCTCCCATTTCCTAAGGTCTTTTTCTTCTAGATATCTACATGGCTTATCTCTACAATTTATTCACTCCAATAATACCTTGATAAGTAGAAGACTTTGTCTGCATTCTGCTTAATGATGTAACTTAGCTCCCCATTGTTTTCTATCTCTTTAGCCACCTGATTTTTCTTCATAGAATTCATCAACTCCTGAAAGAATATGTATGTCTCCCTTCAACCTACATCTCTAACAAATACTTTGAATGAGAAAAGAGACTTTGGTTTATTCACTTTCATTTCTGGAGTACTGAGACCAATGTTTGGCACATATAGGTTCCTTGTTCAATAAATGTCAGTTCAATGATCAATTGATTGAAAAAATAAATGAATGGGTGAATTGTTACATGATAGTTTAGGCGAAAACCTCAAACTTGTCATGCTATGCCCTAGTTCAGGCAGGGAATACAAGAGACAAGTGTCTTTGGCTCAGGAAATGTTGATTTTACATCTGTGTTGGAAGGTGGTTGTATAAGTCTAGGGTTCCTGCACAAAGAGAAAAAAAAAATAATGTTGATCAACCTTATAAACAACTAAGAGGCAGAATATTTATTACAGACAAATGTTGAGCTGATTAAATAATGTTTGCATCTCTGAGTGAATGAGTGCAATGCTGGTATGTTTTCCTTATGTCAGATTATGTGCAATATTTCTATGTCCTTGTGTCCTGTGAGCTTGCACCCCTTCTTGGCCAGATCAGTGCCTCTTATCTTTTTCTTAGCCCTCTTTCTACATATATCTGGCCTAGATTCTGTCCTCCAGAGTTAACAGGATAGGAGGCCTATAAAAAGAAAGATCCAAAGTCAAATAGCAACTAGGGTCACAGAGAGAGAATTATGGATTAAAGAATGGAAACACAAAGAAAATCAGCTGAATGAGAACCAGTATGTGGTCTTAAGAAAGCAGCACTGGAGAAGGGGTGGGAGCCAAGAGCAGTCTCTTTTTCCTAGGCACAAACTGACTAGAAGGCAATCCAAATTGTTGGAGAAAGATTATATCTAGAGAGCAGAATCAGAGGTGGTGCAATCAGTGAGTGAAGAGACAGTGGATCATCAAAGGGAAAGGGAAATCTGGCTTTAGGAAATCAGAACAGCACAAAAATAAACAGGTTCATCACAAAAGCTGCAGGGACACCAGTAGACCACCAAGAGTATGTTAGTAATCAGGAGGAAGAGAAGATAAAGGCCTAGGGTTGGGGGAGAAGGTGGTCTTGTAGGTTGAGGGTATCCCAGAAGGATCAGCAGAGCCTGTGTGATGTCATAGTAACCCCTCCACCCTAATGGGTCCTGTTTTTCTTCTTCCAGTAACAAAGCCCTCTGTCTATCCTAACACTTTCTGCAGGTGGTGATGTGAAGTGCCCTAGCAGCAGTATGGTTCTCAGGAACCACAGAACAACTGACTAAAAAATATTCAGACTCTTTCATGGGTCTCATGAAATATAATGCAAATTCTTTTTACAAAATTCTCCCCAAATTTCAGCAATTCCAGTATTTATATGTGAACAGGGCCCCAACTTGTAGCTTCATTGACCTATGACAGCTAGAAGTGAAGGAATAGTGGGAAATTGTACCCAAAGAGTGATTTTTGATGTAGATTTACAAATGGAGTGTCAGCAGCATAAGAAGTCTTGGCAGGTAAACATCAACATGAGGCCTTCTAAGTCCATTCCTTGTTTCTTCCTTTAAGAAATATGAGATCATGTTCAGTGAATCACCAGATGGAGAATTTGTTCAGGCAAAATGGCTTTGCAAGTTCCCTTGTAAATCGCCTCTGGCTTCTAAAAAACAGTAGCAAATGTGCCGAAGACTGAATTAGCTAGAACAGAAGTTTCACTTTTTCACTAAAGAATTATTTGGGCCTGAGCTAAAATCTGGACTCCTAGAGCTGGAAGGGATGTGAAAAGAGTCTGTCAGCCAGGCTTCTGGTTTAAGTCCGAAGACTTAAATTGCTTATGGAACTTGGAGCAGTGTGAGGACCCCTCCAGACTTGACAACCTTCCTTGAATCTGTAGGGATTTGGGACCTGTGGGATGTGGATGCTGAGGAAGCAGTATTGACCTTGACATCTACAAACTGTGAAACCTCTGACGAGATTCCCCAGTAGCCTGAGAGTTTGGAAGAGGATGTCCATTTAAAAATAGACAGCAAGAGATGAGACTCTTAGAAAGCCAGAGGTTAGAACTTCTGTCTTGCTTTCCACACCTTTCAAACCTCCTAGGAAATGACATTTGATCAAAGAACCTTCAGCTAAGTTGAGTGAAGGACACTGTCCAGATTAAGAGATTTAGTGGGCCTTCAAGTGACCACTGATCCTCAGACCACTGTGTAAGCTACAAGGCATGCATCTTGAGCATATTAAGGATTCTGAAGAGTGTTCAGGAAAGGAAGGCCTTTCTAGAGTACTGTCTTGGAGGCACCCCCTAATAGGGTACGCCACAGGACTCCACAGTCAGGGTTTGCTCAGTGAGACCCTGCTAAAGAAAAGGCTTCACTCCTGCAGTAGAGAGAGGAATTGATAAAGTCACTGGACATGGTGGGAAAAATTCTCCGTTGGCTATTTTCCAGCCTTACCTTTCAATGGCTTGGATGAAAATCAGGACATTGAGTCAAAATTAGACAGTAGAGCCATCCTCCCCAGATTTACTGAACTTTACATGCATTTCTTTTCTTGAAACTAACGCTTGCACTCAAGAGGGAAAGAAAAAGCCTGGGGGGATCATGGAGTGTGTGCAATTTAAATTTTTTTGCATTTAGTGACTTGTTCTGACTAGGGAAGGATTCAGGTATTTGGATAATTTCATAAACCATTGACTTTTTAAAGAGGAATATGAAGAAACATATGCCAATTGAGTTAGAAGCTGGGCATAGCTGTGAGATAGATATTAGTCTCTTTTACCAAAATGTGGTTTATGAGGCTTTTAATAGAGATTAAATTGGTGGAAACCAGGTTTTACCTTATTACAGATTTGATAGTTTCTACATTTATCTCCCCAATGTAATGCTGAACTGTTGGGCATGAGGCGGAGCCTGTAACTCTGCATAGATCACCAAGTTCCATTCTAGAAATCAGAAATGACATTCTCTTACATAAAAATCAAAAATAATTCATCAGTGATTATTTTCCTCTATACACACCCGCCTGCTGTCTCTGTTTCTACTAACGGCCCTAAGGACCCTAGAGTCTAAATTGGGATCACTTTTGCCTTTATGGCCAATTCCCAATCTGGGTGTTCTTCACTTGCCAAAATTCTACCCATTCAATGAAATTACAGAGTTATTATAACTGCTAAAAATGCTTTCTGGATGGCAGTCCACACTATGGGGGAAAACAAACCAGATCAAGGGGAAGCAGAATGACAGGATTGAAAGGAGGTGAATTTTAGAAGAGTAGTCAGGTGGGAAGAGAGAATTAATGAAAATAGAAAAGCAAAATGGGCAGAAATCCATGCATTAATGAATAGCATAAGGGCCTGGTAGCTGGAGGGGAGCGGGGGAAAGAGTGATGGGGGACAAGGTCAGAGAGGCAGGCAATACTGGACATAAAGGGCTGGATTTTTAACTGAAATCAGTGGAGAGTTATGAAAGAGAGAGTGATGAGCATGACAAAGTTTCTATCCTCATGGAGCTTATGCTCTAGTGGGAGAAGAGAAATGAATAGTAAACCAGATGTGAGCTACTTCCTGTTGTAAAAGATCACCCCAAATTGATACTTTACAAAATCATGAGTTTGTAGCACCACAAATTGCTGAGTTTACCCCCATCCATAGAGGGACATTATCAACCTTGAACTTTCATCTACATGAAGGTAATATATCAGCTCTTCATTACTTTGTGGCCTGGATTCACTGCTCCAGGACAGTACACATATTTTCTAACCTACCTTTGGAAAGAAAATAAGATTTTGTTTGTAATAAGGAACCTCGTTAAATCATTATAAAGAACTAATTCTAAGAGGACTAACTTTTCCCCTAAGAGATGCTTTATGTATGTTTGCTTGTCAACATTGGGTCTTAAGACTGATGAAGTTATAACTTAGGTTATCCAACAGGAGATACTGATGCTATTCTGTCTAAAAGAGGAAGTGTGTGTGTGTGTGTGTGTGTGTGCGCGCGCACGCACATGCCTGTGTGTATGACAGCCATCATGTATGTGAATGATTAAGACAGGAGGACAAGAGAAGAAATGATCTTAGGCTGCTGTTTCTGAATTTCAGTTTTTTCTTCCTCTGTTGGTTCACTTAGCATAACTAACACAAAGGTCTGGATGTGGTTAGCCCCTCCTTTGTCAGCTTCGTGTGTCATGAACTGCTCTGCGGTGACCAAAGAAGATGAAGGCCCCATGGTCCTCCCACACTGGACCCCTCAGACCTCTTATGAAAGAAAGGAAGGCACTAGCCTGCTGGCTGATTTCTAATATTAGTCTGGAACCTTCCACATTCTTTGACCCTGTTTCCTAATATCTAGAAAATGAGGGGAAAGTCAGCCCTGGATAAAACACAAGCAGATTTCAATTCCCATTACTCTCCAAATCACAGAGGAGGAATTGGGTCAGACCACTTGGTCTACAGCTGCTACTTCTGGGTGAAAACTTCAGAGGGCTACCCTGTGAGCCCCTGGTTCCCCAGAGGCCTTGACACCCAGATGATGTTTATACACAAGAAATGGCAGGACCCAGAGACAGTGTGGAGGAGGATGAAGCTGGATAGGATGGGCAGCAAAGGGTGGAGACAATTTCTGCAAAGGAACCTGCCCCTTTACCTATGAATGTTTTCCCATATACAGGTCCATTACTTTCCTTCCATTCAGTTGCATCACTGTTTAGCTGAGAAGAATCAAAGAATCAGAAGGTTCCTTTAAACAAGGGAAGCCAAAGGGGCAGGGCTTGGAGGTGCTGTGATAAAGGCTATCATTCAAAGAAGTGATGGAAGTAATTGAAATGCTACTACCTTGCTTTGGTCTGAAAATACTTATGTAGCTTTAACAAAAATTTGTGTGTGGCGGAAGTGGAGGGTGAATGAGGAAAAAGAAGGTAAGTGCCTGCTTTATTTGAAGTCCAGGGAATTAAAAGTCCTGAGCGATGCCTGTCCTGTTCTGTTCACCTGAATGAAAGCCAAATAATAAAATCACATTATAAAATGCAGAAGTCAATCTACAGCAATGAATACAGAACAAAGGTACTTGGAATATGCCATCCTAATATTCCTGTCTGCACACTTTAGTGTTCTTAATTGTGTTTTATGTTTAATGAAAGAAACAATGACTTTCAGTGGAGGGAAAAAATAGATCTTTAAAGATAATCAAGGCCTTAACTACCTACCTTAGGTAGCTGAGAAAAAGCTACAGTACTCTATTTTTTAACACTGAAGATATGTAATTTAATGCGGGTCTAATGACAGTCTCAAACATGGGGCTTTAATCGAAATTGTTCAAGCTCAGTACTATGACA
Source organism: Aepyceros melampus (assembly GCA_006408695.1). NCBI lineage: Eukaryota > Metazoa > Chordata > Mammalia > Artiodactyla > Bovidae > Aepyceros > Aepyceros melampus. The sequence goes on from SJXQ01005238.1 coordinate 159,464, forward strand.
GGAACTCACAAGCCCCCAACAGTGCTGTCCATTTTCTCAGGTTCTGTAAGAAAAAAGGAAAGAAGGAAAAAAACCTCTTGAACTTATGTTGCTATTGATGTGTAATATAAAAAAACAGTTAAATTTCAATTACCCACAGGTAATTATAACTTTATTGTTTGACTGTACTATAGGGATTTTTGTAATTCCCAAGACTAATAATTTTCTATAATTTTACAGGTGGTCAAATAAACTATTAAAGATTATCTTTGAAAAGGCATCTGCAATTGTAAGGACATATCACACTGTTCCTGTACTGTATTAGTAATTAGAGATCCCTGGATAGTGAAATATCTGTGCTGGGAGCTCACCACCAGGTAGCACATTTCCTCACAGCCACACCTAATCTCCCACAAAAGCGTTTAAACTTCTCAGGTATTCTCTTCACTGCTGTAGGACACACATGTAAATTTTATTAATATTCCCCCAGCAATTCCAAATGGTTTGTCAAGATAAATCTCTACCTCCTGGTAGGAAGAAGTTAAAATCAGAAGGATGGGCCCCACCTATCATTAAAGGGAAAAATCTCAGGACAAAATGCGCAACAAGAGGAGGTGGGCTGGAGAGGTACAAGTGGAGAATGATGTGTGTGTGTGTGTGTGTGTGTGTGCGCGCGCGTGTGTGTTGGGTAGAATTGAAAGGTTTGGGGGCCAAGATATATTTATTTCCACCAGTAACTGTTAGAGTCAGTAATATGAAATTAGTCCAATAGCAAGGTCTTTCTGAACTTTTCTCTTTCTCAAGGCCATTTCTGTCATGTGTGTGTGTGTCTGTGGTCAGTCATGTCCGATTCCTTTGCAGCCCACCAGTCTCCTCTGTTGGGGAATTTTCCAGGCAAGAACACTGGAGCAGGTTGCCATTTCCTTCATATCCATACATACATTGTGGGGTATGGACCCTATTGCCTAAAGAGATAATGTCCTCCCTCTCTTTTTTTGCCACACCACACAGCATGCAGGATCTTAGTTCCCCAAAGTTAAAATGAAAGTCAGTCAGTCTTGTCTGACTCGTTGCTATCCCATAGACTATACAGTCCATGGAATTCTCCAGGCCAGAATATTAGAGTGGGTAGCCTTTCCCTTCTCCAGCGGATCTTCCCAACTCAGGAATTGAACTGGGGTCTCCTGCCTTTGCAGATGGATTCTTTACCAACTAAGCTACCAGGGAAACCCCCCACACCCCTCGAAGTGGAAGTGTAGAGTCTCAACCCCTGGAGCACCAGGAAAGTCCCAACCATCATCCTAAGATTCCTCTCTTAGGAAACAGACCTTTATGACAGGTTAAGGAGGTGCAGATATGACTTCCTCATGGAACTTCTAGTTCTTCTTCAAACACACCAAGTCTGTCATGACTCCCTGCTTCTATGTGTACTGAATCCTCAGTCCAAATGCTTTCCTCCCATCTCCTGTCAAACACCGACTTACTCTTCTAGACCAGAGGAAGTGTGCTTCCTTGATGAGGATGTTACTCACTCTTCTGTTTCCACTAAATATTTTCTCTTCTGAGTTCTCAGAGGAATGTTTTTCATCTTTAATGAGGCAAGAGGCACCATGTCAGGTAAACCAAAATGAAACCTAGGACTAGATTAACAACTGGAGAATGCCTTTACCTGCCTTAGGGATATAGGAAAGAGCCAGAAATGACTTTCAGGTAAAAACCAGAAACAAGGACTCTTTTTTAGGGCAGTCACAGTGACTCGACAGCACAGACAAGTTTAGAGATGGAGGGGTCAGTTGATTATTAAGAGAAGTGATAAAGAAAACAGATGCATCATAGTCTGATTGGGTTATTGTGGACAGATGTTATCTAAACAGGTGCTGAAAAGCCCAAAGGGGTCTGTTGGCTGTGCCAAACCTCTCATACCAGATTCTGCCTGGGTCTAACAGTGCAAACACTGAGGTGTTCTGTAGATTCCAGCCATCTCCTCTGCTAGCCTGCAAATTCCTGACAGGCAGACCCCACACACTCAATTCTGTTCCCTCAGCACCATGCCTACTAGGTAGTCACATGATAAATGTTCAATCTCTGTATCATGAAGTGCACAGAAGCCCTGAGCTCTTCTCCCAGCCCTGCCATAGTCTGTCTCTCTAACCTGTACACGTTGAAGCCTCAGGGTTACATACTATGTACACATCCATTCTCCCTCTAAAAGTTTAGGGGGAAAGTAGAAATAATTCTTTACTGGCACCCTGAAACCCCTCCCATTTGGACCCTTACTTCTTCAGTTCCTATTATAGGAAAGCAAAATCTCAACTCTGTAACCAGAGAAGAGTACAAATGCAAGAAAGGACAGCAACTGGTTGGCTCTTTCTCACTATGGGGTAGATGGTTGCTTGGAGATTTTGGATAAGAACCCAGTTTTGTGAGAGACTAAGAGTTTACTGGTGGTGATAAAGTATCTCATGGGTATGAACAAAGGGACATGATGGGAGAAAGTAGGTCATGGAAGAGAAGAAAGCACCAGAAAGCAAGTCTTGGGAATTGCAAAACATATTTTGTCAACTTTACATTTTGTTAACTTTTGTTTGGTGAGAAGAATTGATCATAGTTTTATTTTTAGTTTTTACCTAAACAGGACAAATAAAGATCAAATTAAGAAGTAAGATAATAATTATATTAAAGTTATGAGATAACAAAGCTTTAAGGAATGGAAAGATGATCATATAAATAAATTCTACATGGTCACACTGGATAAGGACAGTGTGAGGACCAAGACTGAAATCTCTTGTCTTTTATTTGAAGTGAAGTGAAAGTTGCTCAGAGTGTCCAACTCTTTGCAACCCCATGGACTGTCCATGGAATTCTCCAGGCCAGTATTCTGGAGTGGGTAGCCTTTCCCTTCTCCAGGGGATCTTCCCAACCCAGGGATCGACCCCAAGTCTCCTGCATTGCAGGCAGATTCTTTACCAGCTGAGCCACAAGGGAAGCCCATGAACACTGGAGTGGCTAGCTTATCCTTTCTCCAGGGGATCTTCCCGACCCAGGAATTGAACTAGGGTCTCCCACATTGCAGGCAGATTCTTTACCAACTGAGCTATCAGTCTTGTATTTAATCCTTTCCTTTTTCTACAATTTTCTGTTTCCAATCTTTGTTACAATCTTGTGTTTCCAGTGCTTAAAAAGATACCCATCCTGTAACACATGTAAGTTTACCCAGAAAGAAAAAAATCCACTCCAGTATTCTTGCCTGGAGAATCCCATGGACTGAGGAACCTAGTAGGTTACAGTCCATGGGGTCGCAAAGAGTCGGACACGACTAAGCGACTTCACCTCACCTCACCTCAACACATGTAAGACTTTTCGTAATCATTAATTATGTTAAAATGCAGATGAAGTAGGTAAAAAAAAAATCAACAATACTAGTGTTAAATGAAAACTATATTTTTTACCAGTGCATAATCTCAACAAAATTTCATTACAATGCAACAGTTCTCCTTACTGGCCACTGCAAAGCTAGTTAGTATTTGTCCTTGTGGTATACGCATTCTGGGATCTTAAAATTCAAAACTGTAAAATTATTAAATAGTCTTTATTGCAGCATGTCTTACTTCTCAATAAGTCTTTTTGATAACAGCTTTGTGCCCTGAGCTGAAGGCAATGTCAAGGTCAATTATTTCATTCAAGGCCCCTAATTAAGACTACTTTTTTGAGGTCAGGATAATGCATTACTTTATTTTAATAGAGGGGAGATCAAAGCTCTACCTTAAATGTTCCTGAAGCAAAGCAATGCTGCTTTAACCTGGGTTACATTAACAAGGGCAAAAAATGGGTTACTCATTTTAGGCCCCACACCCAACTCCACTGCAAAGATGGTATTCAGCTCAATAGAAAATAAGCTTGCATTAGCAAAACCAGTTTACCCAGAAACTTACCCATGGGCCACTTTATATACTTCTGAGATCCTGAATTTCCATAGCTCCTGTGCAGTGGTTACTGTTGCTGCTTCAGTAAGACTATAATGGGAGATGGACACCCATAGCTGTGCTTCATGGGATCCAAACACATTCAGTGTCTACAGTGTTTAAGAATCAAGGTATTTCCCATAAAATCTGGATTTCTGGATACTCACAGAAAGAATCAAAAGATCTAGCAATGTTCAGCCCATATTCTTTAATTTTTTTCTGTTGGTTTGGTTTTTTGTTTTATTTCTAATTTCATTGAAGTGGTTAATTTCTGCTGTCAAAGTGACTCAGTATTATATATATACACACACACACAAACATATGTATATACATACACACATATATACATATATAGACATACATGTATATATTCTTTTTCATATTCTTTCCCATTATGGTTTATCATAGGATATTGAATATAGTTCCCTGTGCAATATAGGATGATCTTGTTGTTTATCCATTCTGTGTGTGATAGTTTTCATTTGTTAATCTCAAATGCCCAGTACTTCCCTCCTCCACCTCCTCTCACCCTTGACAGCTACAAGTCTGTTCTCTATGTCTATGAGTTGGTTCCTGCTTTGCAGATATGTTCATTTGGGTCATATTTTAGATTTCACGTATAGTATAGTGATGCCATATGGTATTCGTCTTTCTCTTTCTGACTTACGTCACTCAGTGTAATTTCTAGGTCCATCCATGTTGCTGCAAATGACATGATTTCATTCTTTTTTATGGCTGAGCAATAGTCCATTGTATGTATGCACCCCATTTTCCTTATCTATCTGTCTGTCAGTGACCGTTTATGTGGCTTCATATCTTAGCTATTATAATAGTGCCACTCTGAACCTGGGAGAGCCCATATTCTTGAATGGTAATAATTGACTAGACTAAGGAATGACAGCTCCTTTAGATGGGATGTGCATTCAAATTTGTTACCATCCCAACTGCTCATTGCTGCACAGAGTATAAACAGGCTGACATATTTTGTTTGGCTGATACAGTATCTATGTTGTTATGAATGTGTTTTTTAATTGTAATGCTTTGGGGCAGGATTTAAATATGCACTTTCACAGGCTCAACATTTCTATTGCTGTATACCTGGCCAGATCCACATACTTATAGTGCCAGCCTGGCATTGGTAGCAGCCCTTCCTATGTTCTGTCCCATTTTCCTGCAGCCCACAGAAATTTCCCAGATGCGGAGGGAAACAGTTTCTAGCAGTCTCATAGCTGAAATCACTCCTCAAACAAATATGTACACTAAGCCTTGGGCTCAGGCTGCTTTCAGAGAAAACTAAAAGAACAACATTTAAATGGATTCTATTGTGAGGGCATCCTAATAGTTACATGCTATGCAGATGGTTGATCAGGATTGTGAGGGCTCTGGAAGTGATGCCATAGAGGGAGAAAGTGAAGGAACTATGCAGGGCAGACTTAAAGTAAGTCTGATACCTGTAGTCAAATTTCAGAAATATTCTATGAAAAGAGATAAAATGAACAGGTTAAGCTCCAGAAGGCAAAATCAAGACTTGGAAATTTGACCCAACCAGATAAGTTCAAAATAAGGACACAATTTTAACCTCTAGAGCACACTCAAACAAAACAGGCTGCTTTGTGCTGAAGTTCACATTTTCTTTCAGAGATTTCAAGTAAATTCCCATATTTTACACAGATCCTTGTAATCCATGTTGCTCACACACATGTATTTAATATCACAAACATGGGTTATGTACAGGGGAATCTTGCTGTTTATCAGGTTGTGTAGCTGTTCAGATGTTTCTTTGGAGGTTGGTGAATGGCAAAAGAAAGAGATAAAGCTGGCATTTGGTGATGAGAGCAGTGATTCCCTCACCATTATAGGGAAATAATTTAGCACCCCTATAAAACCTAGGGATGCCTCAAATCAAAATGCATTTTTCTCTTCACCTGAGAATCTCTTAAGTGCACAGGAACACATAAGATCGGGTGAATTATCTGTTATCTGAAAGATATTTATGATGCCTAAGGTGGGAGAGTGTGACTCATATCTGCTCCTCACAGGAACTCAACATGATAGTAAGCCAGCAGAGAGGAAATAGCTGAAATATTTGGAAGAACAAACCCTCCCTGCCAGAGGTTACTGTGAATTCAAGTGTTTTCCACTTCTGCCCTTCTTCAAAGCCTCAAAGCAATGAGGTAGTCAAATTAATGAAGTATTGTAATAGAAATGGAAAGATTAGAGTATGCTGAAGAGTGGAATACAGTATTGTTCTTAAGAGGCATGATAGGAAAGAAGCACTTTGATGTAAGAGGCTAGCTGAAGGGGGTATTCAACTTCAGTGTCACTAAAAAAAGAAAAAATCATAATGGATTAGCATGATTTTGTTATCATTCCAGATATGATAACACATGAGAAAATAGACATTATTTGGTTTAATTCAGTAGAGAGTTCCTGATAAATGCAAGCTATAAGAGTAGGGCTCTATCCCATGTACATTTTATCAGAGCCTACTGTGTGGATTGAATTACAGCTTCCATAATGGCCAGTAGCCCTCCCATTTATGTTTATGGATTCCAGCCCATCCAACAAAAGTAAAAATTAAATGGAAATTCATTACCAGAGAGCTCAAAAGTTCTAACGGAACTTGCAAAGTGACGGTGGTCAACTTTCAGGGAGGTAGCAAGTCTAATTGCTCTTAACCCAGTGTCACACAGTGGAACTTTTGCACTCTCACAAGAAATTCACTCCAGATGTCAAGATCTTTCAACTTGAGACTGAAAGTGGTAGCTCTTTGAGGATAGATACAATAAAGTGTGAAGAATCACTTGCATCATTCCCCCAGTGTCTAGGTTCTTAAAGTAATACAATCACTACAAGAGACCCGATGCCATCTTATTGTATGTCCCCGGCCTGCCCTGGTGCTGTCTCTAACAGAGGATACTGGCTTCAGTCCCTGTGCTCCTGTGGGGGGCCGCAGCAGCAGATGATTTTTTAAATGGCATGCTGTTTCCTGTTCTCCTTCTTGGGTAAGTTGATTTCGCAGGGATTTTCTTTTGATGCTACTAATTCCACCAAAGATAATTAGGGAATGAGGAAGTCTGCTTCTGTACTTGTGCCTTTGGGATGTACAGATTTGTTTAGCATCTGAGGGAGAACGAACTTCAGTCAGTGAGAGAAGAGAGGACCCTTTATTTTGGAAGGAGAAATGAATGCTGCTTAGGTTTTGGAGTCACCTGCAGAAACAAATCTTTTTATTATGACCCTCTGGTGATACAAACATGCCATTATTTCTTTACTATTTCCTGCTCAGATACAGCCAGCCAATGAAATGGGCTGATATTTGTAAAAAGAAACTTATTTTTCAGTCATCAAACTCTCCAAGCTGCTGGTGGTGCTGTTGATGGGTATCACTCAATTATTAACGTCTCAATGTTTCACATTTAACATATTTCCTAAAAAAAAAGATTAGAAAATAATAACAATTCAACAGCCCACCCTGCTTTGTGGATGATGTCTTGTCTGAAACTTTCTGATTAAAACCGAATGTGTCTGTGGTTGTTGTAAGACGTTCCATGTAGTAAGACTGACAGTTTGTTTTGAAGGTTTTAAGAGAGGACAAGTGGCATTAAAATACTCAACAAAAATGCAGTGTTTTAGTGAGGAAAATGATCACAATTAATCCCAGCAACATCCTCATGTCTTAATTTTATATATATATATATATATATATATATATATATAAGATTGAAAAGTCCTTAAAAATAATTACTATGCCACTCTGTACGTGTGCTGTGGTCCCACAACTGCATGAGGAATATGGTAGGCTATTACTATGTATTTTAAGGTTTTAGATTATTTTTTAAGTTGCCAATTAGAGATTGGAAAATATATTCCCTTAGCCTCTAGAGAATTTGCAATAAGTATTTTAATGTAGCAAAAATTTTACAGTAACACTTAACCTTCAGTAGTGAATGTGACTTGTAAAATAGAAAGAATCCATAATGTATTAGAAAGCAATTGTTCAACATTGTATGGTTATGGACTTGGGATAACATCAACAAACTCTGTCTAGCAGACCAGATATGATGATGTTTGACAAACCTGTTGATACTGCAGCTCCTCTAAGTTCATGTCGATAATAGCAATGAGTTTCAGTGAGGACGTGGGTCTGAGAAAGAAGTTGAAATTAATATGTAGACAGAGAGACTTCAGAGTAAAGTCAATTATCTTTTAGGTGACTAGGGTACTTTGCATACACAAATTAAATATTATAAGTAACTGAGAATTAATTTTATACTGGAATAAATTCTGAATACCTTACTCTCACACACCTGTGATAGTAGTGGGATATTTTTCATAACAGAAAACTAACAAAATGAGTCATTTTCTTAATTTTAAAGCTGATAGAGAATCCAGTTATATGGAGAAGAAGAAAAGGCAAAGGATATGAAAGAGAAAATAAAAGAGTTACAATTTTAAAATCATCATATTTGATACTTAAAACATTATTATAGTATCTATAAACAAGTATATAGCATTATAATAAAAGAAATATGTGTAAGTTCATTACCTGATGTAAAAACTAAACTATTAACTATTTCATTGTTTCTGTGTTAGTGTTTTCATCTTATTCCACAGTCTTCCAACTATTCTGAATTTTATGTTGATTATTCCCTTGCTTAAAAAAAATAATCCTAATTGAGGAAGGTTCTAGAGGGAGGGGATATATGTATGCCTATGGCTGATTCTCTGTCCGACTCTGTGCGACCCCATAGACGGTAGCCCACCAGGCTCCCCCGTCCCTGGGATTCTCCAGGCAAGAACACTGGAGTGGGTTGCCATTTCCTTCTCCAATGCATGAAAGTGAGAAGTAAAAGTGAAGTCGTTCAGTCATGTCTGACTCTTAGCGACCCCATGGACTGCAGCCTAGCAGGCTCCTCCGCCCATGGGATTTTCCAGGCAAGAGTACTGGACACGACTGAAGCGACTTAGCAGCAGCAGCAGCATGGCTGTTCACTTTGAAGTTTGACAGAAAACAACAAAATTCTGTAAAGAGATCATCCTTCAATTAAAATATAAATAAATTTAAAAACAAATAAGCAAACAAAATAGTCTTAATCCTTATGCATATAATATATATACATAAAATGCTATATTATAATCTATTGTTTTAAGCTTTATAAAAATAGTAGTGTTTGATATAATCTATTATGATTTTTATCAGTAAATTTTTTTTTTTAAGATTCATCCCTGTAAGGTACAGCTATAGGGTACAGCTGTTTTTTTTTTTCATTTTTATTACTATATAATGTTCCATTGTGTGTATAAATCACATGTGGTTTATTTTTTCTATTGGTCTGCTAGGCTTATTTAACTTATATGCAGAGTATATCATGAGAAACGCTGGACTGGAAGAAACACAAGCTGGAATCAAGATTGCTGGGAGAAATATCAATAACCTCAGATATGCAGATGACATCACTCCTATGGCAGAAAGTGAAGAGGAGCTAAAAAGCCTCTTGTTGAAAGTGAGAGAGGAGAGTGAAAAAGTTGGCTTAAAGCTCAACATTCAGAAAACGAAGATCATGGCATCTGGCCCCATCACTTCATGGGAAATAGATGGGGAAACAGTAGAAACAGTGTCAGACTTTGTTTTTTGGGGCTCCAAAATCACTGCAGATGGTGATTGCAGCCATGAAATTAAAAGGCGCTTACTCCTTGGAAGAAAAGTTATGACCAACCTAGATAGTATATTCAAAAGCAGAGACATTACTTTGCCGACTAAGGTCCGTCTAGTCNTCATGGCATCTGGCCCCATCACTTCATGGGAAATAGATGGGGAAACAGTAGAAACAGTGTCAGACTTTGTTTTTTTGGGCTCCAAAATCACTGCAGATGGTGACTGCAGCCATGAAATTAAAAGGCGCTTACTCCTTGGAAGAAAAGTTATGACCAACCTAGATAGTATATTCAAAAGCAGAGACATTACTTTGCTGACTAAGGTCCGTCTAGTCAAGGCTATGGTTTTTCCTGTGGTCATGTATGGATGTGAGAGTTGGACTGTGAAGAAGGCTGAGCGCAGAAGAATTGATGCTTTTGAACTGTGGTGTTGGAGAAGACTCGAGAGTCCCTTGGACTGCAAGGAGATCCAACCAGTCCATTCTGAAGGAGATCAACCCTGGGATTTCTTTGGAAGGAATGATGCTAAAACTGAAGCTCCAGTACTTTGGCCACCTCATGCGAAGAGTTGACTCATTGGAAAAGACCGTGATGCTTGCAGGGATTGGGGGCAAGAGGAGAAGGGGACGACCGAGGATGAAATGGCTGGATGGCATCAGGGACTCAATGGACGTGAGTCTGAGTGAACTCCAGGAGTTGGTGATGGACAGGGAGGCCTGGCGTGCTGCGATTCATGGGGTCGCAAAGAGTCAGACACGACTGAGCGACTGAACTGAACTGAAGCTTTGCACATTTTTATGTAAAGGGGCAAACACCCGTTTAGTCTGTGTCAGCTGTAAGGTCTCTGTCGTCCATAGGGTCACAGCTACCCACCTCTGCCACCAGTAGCACAAAAGCAGCCATACACAGTGGGTAACTGAATTAGTGTGGCTATGTTTCAATAAACTTCAATTACAGAAACAAGTGGTGGGCTGGATTTGTTGTGTAGGTTGTGGTTATCCACAGTAGCAAAATAGGAGATTAATTTGAGAGCTTTTTAAGTTTTCCTTCCTACTTTTAGGACAGGTCCTCCCTCAGGTCCCAGTGACACCTAAGCACCACCTAAAAAGCTCAGCAGCCCCTTGCCCCGCTTCCTCCATGGCACTTCAGCTAGCTTTTCTTTCTTGTATACTGGTTACCATTTCTCACAGACTCTTCACACACTCTGTAGCTTCTTCTAAGGGGTATTTGTTCTCAAAGCAAGACTCTTGGAGGCACAGTGTCTTGGCCAATGTAATTGATCCCCCCCCCAAAAAAAAAAACAAAAAAACTCTTGAGAGTCCCCTAGACTACAAGATCAAACCAGTCAGTCCTAGAGGAAATCAACCCTGTCTATTTATTGGAAGGGCTGATGCTGAAGCTGAAGCTCTGATACTTTAGCCATCTGATGCAAACAGCTGACTCATTGGAAAAGACCTTGATGCTGGGAAAGATTGAAGGCAGAAGGAGAAGGGGATGACAGAGGGTGAGATGGGAAGATAGCATCATGAACTCAGTAGACATGAATTTGTGCAAACTCCAGGATATACTGAAGGACAGGGAATCCTGTCATGCTGCAGTCCATGGGGTTGCTATGAGTCAGACACGACTTAGCAATGGAACAACAACAACAACTTCTAAATCATCTAAGTATTTCAGAAAGTAGAAATTCTTTGGCAGTGTCTTTTATGAAATGCACTGCAGTCAGTTTTTTCCTTTGCTGACTTTTGAAAACATTTACTGCCATACATGTTTATGTCAAATTGAATATTTTGTTGTATACTTCTTTACCATATATTTTACCCATTACTAATCTGATTGGAGGACCTATTTTGAAAGGCCATTTTATCCATTTGTGTGATGCCTGGTAGGGCTTAAAACTGATGAACCTACTTCCTATATGTGTACCTGGAATTTCTCCAAAGAATCATCACCCAGCACAGGCTGTCCTTATTCTCTTCCATTGACTTAGATCTAAGTTAAAAACAAGCACTGGCCAAATATGTACTCAGATTGCCCAATTAACATCCATGCATGTACCTACACTTCAAGCCTTCTGGGAGAACAAGACAAAAAAATTTTCTTGTCTTTTCCTAAGAGGGACCATTATCAGTGGTAGGAAAATAATAATACTATAATGAATATTATTCATCTATGTAATCATTTAAAATAATTAGTTTTCTTTGATTGCCATAAATTCTGCTAATATGGAAATTCACTTCAGATATGCTAGAATTCAACACACATGATATTTCCAGTTCATGGGTGATTATTAATTTGTCTGATACGACATGTAGTATGCTGGACATGTCCTACCTATTCCACACTTAATTGCTGTAATTACATCATTTACCTTTACGCTTAGTCAAGCTCTGAACACTATAATAAAAACTTCAACTTCCATCGTGATTTTAAAATTTTCAGTTCTTTTTTATTTTTAACATAGACTTGAAAAAATCAGCAGTTGTTTTTAAAGGAGATTTTGGATGATTTGGAATGTTTGAAATGATCACAACGTGACTAAAATATGTCTTAGCAGGAAGTCCTTGACTTGAAAGAGGCTTTCAGTAGGTTGCTGCTTTAGGACCAAATGGGACCCCACTCCAGTATTCTTGCCTGGAAAATCCCATGTACAGAGGAGCCTGGTAGGCTGCAGTCCATAAAGTCGCTAAGAGTCAGACACAGCTGAGCAACTTCACTTTCACTTTTCACTTTCCTACATTGGAGAAGGAAATGGCAACCCACTCCAGTGTTCTTGCCTGGAGAATCCCAGGGATGGGGGCACCTGGTGGGCTGCCACTTATGGGCTCGCACAGAGTCAGACACGACTGAAGTGACAGCAGCAGCAGCAGCAGCAGGGGCTCCCCCGAAGGCTCAGCAAGTAAAGAATCCACCCATAATGCATAATACACAGGGGACAAGGGTTCAACCCCTGAGTCAGGAGGATCTGCTGAAGAAGGGAGTAGCAACCACTCCAGTATTCTTGCCTGGAGAATCCCCATGGACAGAGGAGCCTGGTGGGCTACAGTCCATGGGGTCACAAAGAGTCAGACACAGCTGTGTGCATAAGCACAGCTAGATTCTGATTATCCTGAGATCAGTGAGGACCCCTCTCTACAGCTCTTGTAGCACACTCTCTAGAACTTTACTCTGTAAACTTTCTTCTAGAAGTATCAGGCCACTTGCTATCCTAGAGAGCCTGGTTTTCCTTTTTGTTGTGTTTTGTTTTGCTCACTGCAGATTTAGGATAGCAAAGTTTCATTGAGAAATGTCTCTTGCATTGACTCAAAATAATCTTAGATTGTTAGCAACTCTATAAACAGTCTATAAACAAAGCATATTTTGAATGATTTAGCTATATGAAAATATTTTATAAACTGTAAACTGTTTAATAAATATTATGAATTATTATAATTCTTAAGCCTTTTGTGGAACTGGAAAACATTGGCACCGAGATGTCATTTATGATTTAAGTGAATGCCAAGAGGTATTTCACTGTTCAAAATAAGATAGTATGTAGTATATAGTTTGCTAATATCAAATAAAGATGAGAAACAAAATTATTTAGAAAAATACTTAAAATATGATAGTCATTGTAATATAATGATTATAATCATTCCATTCCATTATAAGTATTTCAAATATGTACTATTGTGGAATATTATAATTAGTCCATAAATAGTCTGTTTTAGCAATGATTTGAAATGTGATTGAATCATCATTGAAATAGCACTGCAGTGCTTTTCTAGAGAGAAACTCGGAGATTATGACATTGAAGTAGCCGAAAAAGAAGTATATATTTTCTAAACACCCAGTATTCTGCCAGACATGATATAAAAGGGAAAAGGACTAGATGATACACATTATGCCATGAAAGAATACACTTCTTGGGAAAAGACAAAGAGATTGCAAAAGACACGTGAAAAGATATACCAGAGTTAACCATTTACCCTCAAATTAGTTAAGGCTGTGTTATAAAAGACCAGCCAGATAAGTATTTTTACAAAAAATGATTATTTCCAGATGAAGGGCATTTTGGTCAGGAAAGGAGGACACACTAAGAGATACACTTTTCCTGTCATGAAGGCTACTGCATGGGATATACTCATTTAGGATAAACACTTCTTGTGCCTGCAATGCAAGGTGAGCCAGAGAGATCCTTTAATAAAGGAAGATTTTCATTGAAAAACTATCACCATTTACTAGTTTGTGAGATTTTACCCTGAATAATTAATTCAGTGCAGATATTGTGAACATAATTGTAATTAAGAAACACTTTCTTGTGTTTCTAATAATTGAATGTCTATGATAGAAAGTGGAAAATATCAGAAGTTTTCTAACTTTATGCTATGTATTTTTCAACAAATCCCAATTTATTTAGTGTTCTATTTTGAGTGTAAAGAAAGAGTTAATTTCTAGAAATTAGTTGGAAAGTTCATGGAGAAACTGAGATAATCTTTTTATGAATGAAGTGGGGACAGTTGAGTCAATAATGAATAAAAGAAATTTAAGGCAACAAATGTACCTTCTCTCAGGCAGCTAAAGAATATGTATGTAGATTTATAGTCTATTGACAGGAAGAGAGAGTACAAATAATAAAGATTTCACTTTGTTGTGACAATAAAAGAACTTCTACTTTTATTGTGACACTTTGAATTTTCCAAAAGGCCTTTGGTATCGATCGTAATTCTTCTACTAAGCATATGTTTGAATACAAACATTTCAACTTTATTTATTCCCGTCGCTGTGTACTTCAGTGGATTATAAAGCCCTAGTATTGTTGTTCATTCTGTCACACATTTCAAGTTTACTATTGATTTAATAGTAAATGGTGATAAATATGACCAGGAATTGTACATTGGTCTGCTCATTTGCTGGTATTAGATCCTTCATATTTGTTTAACAACTTAGTGAGAAATAGTGTAACAACAGTTGTCAGCTTCCACAATCTTCTTTTCTGAAGAAATGTGTGTGCGTGTGTGTGCGTGCGTGCACGCACGCACGTGTATGTGCTTGTTGTGTCTGACTCTTTGCGACCCCCATGGACAGTAGCCCAACCAGGCATCACTGTCATGGAATTTTCCAGGCAAGAAGACTGGAGCAGGTTGCCATTTCCTTCTCCAGGGGGTCTTCCCAACCCAGGGATCGAACCTGTGTCTCTTGCAACTCCTGCATTGGCAGGTGGATTCTTTATCACTGCACCACCTGGGAATTAGAAATAAAGAAATATACTTCTACTGAAATGTAGTAAAATTTTCTGTTACATCACAACCTCTATATAGGGAGAGAAAAGTAAAGTGTGTGTTTTGTTTTTGACTATATTTTGGTATAGCACTTTCTGCCGTAATTATATAGTCCTGATTTTAAAACTCCAGTACCTGGGATTTACATACAAATTCCTTATTCTTTGAGAAAACCAGGTAGCTGTAATTTTACTCTAGTATGACTTACTCTTATTTTAAAACTCAGCTTAGTCTGCAGGCTGAGGTTCTATAAAACACCTTAAGTAAATGTCTCCTACAGTGAGTTTAGCCCAGATACTGTAATTTTAGGTATGACTTGTTACACTTTCTTGCTATTTTTTCTTTCATCTTGCCCTTGAAAATATAAAAGCGGAAATGGTTTTATTTTTCCAAAAGCAGTTTATCTATTCTACAGTATGGCTACAGTCCCTTTTCTATGTTTGCTTCAGCTGTCACTCTTTAAGGCCAGCTTAAGGAGTTTAAAAAATATCTTCAGTGCCTTTTTGGCTGAATGCTGAGACTAGTGTTGGTTTGTTTCTCACGCATCAGCCATTCTTATCACATCTGACCCAAGGAACTTGAAGAAGTTTTCCACAAAAGATTGACAGAAAGGAAGAAATTCAGCATGATTTTAAGTGCACCAGTGAAGCCTTTCAGGCCCTGATGAGAGAAATATTTGAGAACTCTGACATTAGTGCTGAAATTAAGCTTGCTACTGGATCTGAAATTGCAATTCATTTGTAGCTGTCTCCTGAATGCATAGAGTCACGATGTAGTTAACACAAGGGACTTTTAACATGCTGTCAGAGCTTTCTGTGAACAGTCTTACTAATACAGTGAGAGGACTGTCTTCTAAAATTGACTTTTTCTCTTAAGCAAAAATATTTGTACATACTATCAGAAAATATTTTTAAAAATCATCTTTCCTCTGTCCTTTGAGCCTTAAGTGAGAAAATAGTCACATAGCCAACTGGGACAAGCTGTGTCTTCCTTGCTTCATCGTCCATACCTGGCCCCTTGGGAATTCATAAACTCTCTGAGGCTTTCCTAAAAGTTTATTCCTGGATATGACCTTTCACTGCAAATTTAACAACACAGTTATTTCTGAGAGCTGGAGAAAGGTATATGAGATAGATAAACAGAGAGATAGATACAGGTAGAGAGACCACCTTTCTGTACCCAAATGTGTTAGTCTCCCTGAATCCAGTCTTTCTCACCTGCTTCCGTTCCCCAGTGCCCTTTCTTTCAGTATCCAACTTTAATCACCCAGACTGCTTTGCACCATGGGTATAACCTTGTGACAGCTTTCCACGATGCCGTTGTTGTACATTAGCTTCTCATCAGATATTTAGAATGCAGTACCACGGGAAGACCTTTCTAAGCAGTACCCAGATCTTCCATTTTCACAAAGAATGGAAGATGTAGGTATACAAACTCTTGTTCCGACTCACCCTCTCAGAGGAGTTACTAACATGTAGTGTCCATCCATTACTGTCAGCGCTTTCTGCCTCTGTTCTTCTACACTGAGTGTAAAAGACTCACTCATTGTTAGCCCTTTCAGTACATTTGCCAATGTCTAGTCATAGAGGTAGTAAGCATTTTTCTAAACCCCAGTCTTATCATCCTTGACAATGAGCTTCCTTCCCAAACACAAACACTCTAAGATTGGAATTTTTTTTTTTTTTTTTGTCTGAACCAAATTTTTGGAACTTGTAGTGACCTGGATTCACAAAGGCACAATTATCAATGTGAACAGTCTAGATAGATCTAAGTCCCAATGGAGGTGGTGTAAAAACTTCATTCCTAGGTTACCATCCGTTACACTTAGAGTTTGTAACTGAAAATGGGGTCCAGCTGCTCCCTGCATAAAAGCCAACAAAAAAGCAAGTTGGTGGAAAGTTTGCTCTATTTCAAATGCCTGCAACTGGGGTAGGAGGCATTGGGGTAAGGGCCGATGCCTGTCCAAAGGCCGACTCTCCCCCACTGGCAGTCTGTGGGCCGGAGTTTTTATAGACCGGAGGAGGGGGCTGCATGTAGAAACAGTGCAGTCAGCTCTGACGATCATCTTCAGATCAGTCATCAGTGGCCTGGCCAGCGTCCTCTTGCTTGCTTTGAGTACGTGTCATCTTCAGCGCCAAGGTCAGGTGGTTCCCATTTCCTGAGGGCAGCTCTGAGAACGGCGGCAGCTTGTGTCCTGGTGCAGTCTGGTTATCACGTAGTTAACTTTTCCACCTGGTGGGGTTTCAGTATCTATGAAAGAGCTCAAAGGACATAGAATATCATCTATAGTCCCTGAGGAGGAACTAAAAGTCCTTGACTTTGCTTAATGACTAAACTATCATTATTTTGTCCTGTTTGCCTAAGCTTTCTTTTGCTTCTCCATGTTTTCACTTCTCTGATTAAACTTATTCTTTGGCTAGAGTTTTCCTACAGACAAAAGACAGGCTGAGGACATGGAGGGATTGAGGGGGGCAAGGACCATGGGGCCCTACCCTGTTTTAGTATCACCTGCAGACGTTTTACTGTATCATGTGTCTATTTGGGACACAAATGTGGTTATGAAACACCAAGCTTATCTGTAGAGAATGATTGCTTCTTCAGCCAAATAGTACTAGGTCGACGAAATGTACTTAAGAGTTCTAAATACACAGAAAAAAATTCAATATTTATTGATAGATTTGCGGACTGTAGTTAAGATTTGATAGATTTGTAAACCATAGTTAAGGTGTAGGTTTCTGATGTTAAATAGAAAACAGTAGGTTTTACTATAAAAATATTTTAATGAAAGATTGTATAATGATCACTTTAAGTGTTTTAAACACCAAACAGGAATAGAGCTGAATTTTATGTTGTCATTCAGTTCAGTTCAGTTGCTCAGTCCTATCCAAATCTTTGCGACCCCATGGACTTCAGCATTCCAGGCTTCCCTCTCTATCACCTACTCCCAGAGCATGCTCAAACACATGTTCGTTGAGTCAGTGATGCCATCTAATCATCTCATCCTCTGTCATCCCCTTCTCCTGCCTTCATTCTTGCCCAGCATCAGGGTCTTTTCCAGGGAGTCAGTTCTTCACATCAGGTGGCCAAAGCTGGAGTTTCAGCTTCAGCATCAGTCCTTCCAATGAATATTCAGGGTTCATTTCCTTCAGGATTGACTGGTTTGATCTCCTTGCAGTCTCTTTATGTTGTCATTAAACTAATCTTTATTTTTCTCCAAAACTGTCAACAAAATTTCTACTCTCCCCTGACCTTATATCATTAAAATTTCATTTGAATATTTTTCTTTCATACACTTAGCTGTGATTTTTTGTCAATTCTTCTGAATTCCTTAATTAAAAGTCTTTGGAGACAAAAGAATTACAAAGTTTATACTCAAGTTACAGACTGTATTCCATTCATTAAAAAATAATAATATTAGTTCATTTTTAATAAGCAGAGTGTCATTTGACTTTTAGGGGAGAATAGTCATAGCATGTTGGACAGTCCAATTCTAGGCATGTCTGCAAGTCTGCCTTGAGAACTATGGCAACAGATTAACACATGGAAGATAACACTATGTACCTGAAACTCATCTGTAGGGGAGACAACTGTGCGATAACCTTAAATAATGTATTTTATAAGAATCAAAAAGAGTGAGAGACTAGACTTGTGGTTTTCTTTCCAGTTTTCTCTAGTGCACCAGAGGATATAAGTCTCTGCACATGCCTGCTTGGCAAAAATATAGGGAGTGAGTCTCTCTCTCCCCCAGCCTCCCCCAAAATTAAATGCTTCATCACACTACAGTAACTCATGCTTAGCACTATTTTGACTTTTTACTTTGAAATTTTTTGTTTTGAACTTTTTCGTTTATACTTAGAAGGTTTTAAAGCATACCTTGTCAAAACTATTACTATGGGACTTCCCTGGCAGCGCAGAGGTTCAGATGCTCTGCTTCCACTGCAGAGAACACAAGTTTAGTCCCTGGTTGGGGAACTAAAATCCCACATGCTGCATGGAGTGGCCAAAAAAAAAACAAACAGAATTAAGCATTGTTTTAATAAACATTCTTATAATAATAACTTGCATGTTTATCTATGTAGTTTTTCATGACATTTTTCACATCTGTTACCTGATTCAGTCTTGGGGAGGGGGGGTAAAATTACCATAAGAAAGTAAGAGGATGAGATGGTTGGATGGCATCAGCAACTCGATGGACATGAGTTTGAGCAAGTTCCAGGAGCTGGGGATGGACAGTGAAGCCTGGCATGCTGCAGTCCATGGGGTTGCAAAGAGTCAGACAAAACTGAGTGACTGAACTGACTGAAGGAAGGAAAGCATACATCATAATCTTGCTATTAGAGCTGAGGGAAATACCAAAATACCACATGCATTACATATGTTTACAAAATTAATTAGTAGTAGAAGTCAAGTTTCCTAATTCTACATTTAGAAAGACTTCACCACATCAATTTGTGTACTTCCCGACACATGCTTTTTAAGCCTATTTCTAGAGGCATCCTTTCTCATTTTTAATGAAAAGTGAAAATGAAAGTCTGTCAGTTGTGTGTGACTCATTGAACCCCATAGACTGTAGCCCACTAGGCTCCTCTGTCCATGGAATTCTGTAGGCCAGAATATTGGAAGTGAGTGGCCATTTCTTCGTCCAATAGATCTTCCTGACCCAGGGATCAAACCCTGGTCCCCTGCATTGCAAGCAGATTCTTTACAATCTGAGCCACCAAAATTCCTCTCAAAAAATGTACTCTTTCAACTCCAAAACTGTTCTCAACTTTGGCTCATTGTTCTACTGGATTTGCTGAAAAGTGAGTAGTACAACTGAGCATTCTGTTTTTACATCCTCACTTCCTTTTGTCTCTGAAATATGTGATTTGGAATGGAATGAAAAGTAGAAAATCAAGAAACACCTGGAGAAACAGGCAAATTTGGCCTTGGAATACGGAATGAAACAGGGTAAAGGCTAATAGAGTTTTGTCAAGAGAATGCACTGGTCATAACAAACACCCTCTTCCAACAACACCAGAGAAGACTCTACACATGGACATCACCAAATGGTTGATACCGAAATCAGATTGATTATATTCTTTGCAGCCAGAGAAGGAGAAGCTCTATACAGTCAGCAAAAACAAGACCAGGAGGTGACCGTGGCTCAGATCATGAACTCCTTACTGCCAAATTCAGACTTAAATTGAAGAAAGTTGGGAAAACCACTAGACCATTCAGGTATGACCTAAATCAAATCCCTTATGATTATACAGTGGAAGTGAGAAATAGATTTAAGGGACTAGAACTGATAGACAGAGTGCCTGATGAACTATGGAATGAGGTTCATGACATTGTACAGGAGACAGGGATCATGAGCCTTCCCATGGAAAAGAAAGGCAAAAAAGCAAAATGGCTGTCTGAGGAGGCCTTACAAATAGCTATGAAAAGAGAAGCGAAAAGCAAAGGAGAAAAGGAAAGATATAAGCATCTGAATGCAGAGTTCCAAAGAATAGCAAGGAGAAATAAGAAAGCCTTCCTCAGCAATCAATGCAAAGAAATAGAGGAAAACAACAGAATGGGAAAGACTAGAGATCTCTTCAAGAAAATTAGATATACCAAGGGAACATTTCATGCAAAGATGGGCTCGATAAAGGACAGAAATGGTATGGACATAACAGAAGACGACGATATTAAGAAGAGGTGGCAAGAATACACAGAAGAACTAAACAAAAAAGAGCTTCACAACCCAGATAATCACAATGGTGTGATGACTCACCTAAAGCCAGACATCCTAGAATGTGAAGTCAAGTGGGCCTTAGAAAGCATCACTACAAACAAAGCTAGGGAAGGTGATGGAATTCCAGTTGAACTCTTTCAAATTCTGAAAGATGATGCTGTGAAAGTGCTGCACTCTATATGCCAGCAAATTTGGAAAACTCAGCAGTGGCCACAGGACTGGAAAAGATCAGTTTTCATTCCAATTCCAAAGAAAGGCAATGCCAAAGAATGCTCAAACTCCCGCACAGTTGCACTCATCTCACAGACTGGTAAAGTAATGCTCAAAATTCTCCAAGCCGGGCTTCAGCAATACGTGAACTGTGAACTCCCTGATGTTCAAGCTGGTTTTAGAAAAGGCAGAGGAACCAGAGATCAAATTGCCAACATCCACTGGATCATGGAAAAAGCAAGAGAGTTCCAGAAAAACATCTACTTCTGCTTTATTGACTTAAAGCCTTTGACTGTGTGGATCACAATAAACTGTGGAAAATTCTGAAAGAGATGGGAATACCAGACCACTTGACCTGCCTCTTGAGAAACCTATGTGCAGGTCAGGAAGCAACAGTTAGAACTGGACATGGAACAACAGACTGGTTCCAAATAGGAAAAGGAGTACGTCAAGGCTGTATATTGTCACCCTGCTTATTTAACTTCTATGCAGAGTACATCATGAGAAACGCTGGACTGGAAGAAACACAAGCTAGAATCAAGATTGCCAGGAGAAATATCAAGATAACCTCAGATATGCAGATGACACCACCATTATGGCAGAAAGTGAAGAGGAACTAAAGAGCCTCTTGATGAAAGTGAAAGAGGAGAGTGAAAAGGTTGGCTTAAAGCTCAATATTCAGAAAATGATGATCATGGCATCTGGTCCCATCACTTCATGGGAAATAGACAGGGAAACAGTGGCTGACTATATTTTTGGCGGCTCCAAAATCACTGCAGATGGTGATTGCAGCCATGAAATTAAAAGACACTTATTCCTTGGAAGAAAGTTATGACTAACCTAGATAGCATATTCAAAAGCAGAGACATTACTTTTCCAACAAAGGTCCATCTAGTCAAGGCTGTGGTTTTTCCTGTGGTCATGTATGGATGTGAGAGTTGGACTGTGAAGAAGGCTGAGCCCTGAAGAATTGATGCCTTTGAACTGTGGTGTTGGAGAAGACTCTCGAGAGTCCCTTGGACTGCAAGGAGATCCAACTAGTCCATTCTAAAGGAAATCAGTCCTGGGTGTTCATTGGAAGGACTGATGCTGAAGCTGAAAACTCCAATACTTTGGCCACCTCATGTGAAGAGTTGACTCATTGGAAAAGACTCTGATGCTGGGAGGGATTGGGGGCAGGAGGAGAAGGGGACGACAGAGGATGAGATGGCTGGATGGCATCACCGACTCAATGGGCATGTGTTTGGGTGAAGTCCCCGAGTTGGTGATGGACAGGGAGGCCTGGCGTGCTATGATTCATGGGGTCGCAAAGAGTCAGACACGACTGAGCGACTGAAATGAACTGAACTGATGTCTTTTTTTTTCCTTTGTACTGGCTGCTCACTCCCCACCTATCCCTCAATGTTATTGGCCACACCCATATATTTGTTGAACGGCCTTTTTGCTTCCTTTTTACATTCTCACTCACAGTCTCAATCATCTCAATCACCTGACCTGGGGGATTATTGAAGGGATTGGAGCAAGGCAACATCAGGATTTATTTTATTTTTATTCAACTTGTGTTTTTTGAGAATCTACCATGTGCCAGGCACTACTTTAAAGCTGAAAGGAAAATAATCTTGCCCAGATGTAGCTTGGCTTCTGGTGGTAGGAGACAGATAGTAAATATAGACACAAATTAAACAAGAAAGAGAATAGGGTGTGCCAGTAGGGTCTAAAATAAACGTGGTTTTTGGTTCTCCAGAGAAGCAGGGCTAGTAGGCTGTATATGCATACCCTTCTGCTTCAGGGACTCCAGGCTGATGGTTTTCATCACTGCTAGTTGAATGCCATCCCAAAAGGTAAAAGCTGAGTGACTTAGCTTGTCAATGTACCTTTAATGCAGAGCTCCCCACTGACACGTCCGGGCTGTTTCATGATATACGTTTCAGGCTCCGTGCATACAAAGGCGGCGTGGGGTGGCTGGAGCCAGTATGTCAGTTGTGTGAATTGCCAGCAACCCTATCTGGGTCTGTTGAGTCTCTTCCAGTCTACCATATATGGTGCCATACAGACATTATTATTTATGTGTGTATGCACTCCGGTGTGAAAAAGCACTGCTCTATTTTATAAAGTGAATCTTATTTACCTGCAGTTGTTGAACCAGATTCCCTGTCATTGCTTTTGGCATTTTTTTTGTGCTTGATAGTGTTTTCAGTCTATAGAATTCTTATCATATAGCATGCACTACTCCAAGTCTCTTACCTGTGTTATCATGTAGAATTAAAAAGAGAACCATATTCAGTATAAAAGGACCACAGAGAAAAGTAGTGCCCTCAAGATTTTAACAGGATACTGATGTGAAGGTACTGCCTTACCTCTCAGAGGCCAGACAGTTGTTGATTTCATCACTGATCTATGACTCTGTGTCCTGATATATTCAGAATGTTCCCTATTTTGCCATCCTCTTTTTAGATCCTGTCTGTCTGACTGTTACCCTCTATTTTCTCCCTGCTTTCATTCTTGTATTATACTTTGTCTTCAGTTCTTCTCAGCTTTCATGGAAAGCTAATCATATGACAGGCAGGTTAAATGGGAAAGAAGGAATGCCAGGGACAGAGGCATTAGCCCTAGTCAGTCAGAGCCCCTGCTGGGCAGGAGATTGGCCCTCACATTGCACAGGCATCACATTTCACACTCTGCTCTTCTTGGCCTTATTAATCCCTGCTGAGCACTAAGCAGAAATAACTCAAGCTCTTTCTTGGTTCAGAATTATTTTGAAGACATACGGCTCCAGATGAATAGAAATCACTTAGCAGAGATTTCTCTTTACTTTGTTGCCTAAATTGGAAAAGCAGGTAAAGATCTTTCACTTTTAATTGTTGTTGGCAGTGGCTCAGTCATGTCCAACTCTGTGCCACCCCATGGACTGCAGCATGCCAGGCTTCCCTGTCCTTCACTGCCTCCTGGAGCTTGCTCAGACTCCTGTCCACTGAGTCTGTGATGCTTTCAACCATTTCATCCTCTGTTGCCCCTTCTCTTCCTGTCCTCAATTTTTCCCAGCATCAGGGTCTTTTTCCAATGAGTCGACTGTTCATTTCAGGTGGCCAAAATATTGTGTTTCAGCTTCAGCATCAGTCCTTCCAATGAATATTCAGAGTACATTTCCTTTAGGATTGACTGGTTTGATCTCCTTGCAGTCCAAGGGACTCTCAAGAGTCTTCTCCAACACCACAGTTCAAAAGCATCAATTCTTTGACACTCAGCCTTCTTTATGGTCTCTCATATCCATACATGACTATTGGAAAAACCATAGCTTTGACTAAACAGACCTTTGTTAGCTAAGTAATGTCTCTGCTTCTTAATACACTGTATAGATTTGTCATAGCATTTCTTCCAAGGGGCAACTGTCTTTTAATTTCATGGCTACAGTCACAGTTAACAGTAGTTTTCGAGCTACACAAAATAAAAAGTCTTTCACTGTTTCCGTTGGTTCCCCATCTATATCCCATGAAGTGATGGGACCAGATGCCATGATCTTCATTTTTTGAATGTTGAGTTTTAAGCCAGCTTTTTCACTGTCCTCTTTCATCTTCATCAAGAGGCTCTTTAGTTCCTCTTCTCTTTCTGCCATAAGGGTGGTGTCATCTGCATATCTGAGGTTATTGATATTTCTCCCAGCAATCTTGATTCCAGCTTGTGCTTCATCCAGCCCGGCATTTCACACGGTGTACTCTGCATATAAGTTAAATAAACAGGGTGATGATATGCAGGCTTGAGGTGCATCTTTCCCAAATTCCATGTTTGGTTCCATGTTCCATGTTTGGTTCTGTTGCTTCTTGACCTGCATATATGTTTCTTAGAAGACAGATGAGATGGTCTGGTATTCCCATCTCTTGAAGAATTTTCCAAGTTTATTGTGATCCACACAGTCAAAGGCTTTAGCATAGTCAATGAAACAGAAGTATATGTTTTCTCTGGAATTCTCTTGCTTTTTCTATGATCCAGCTGATATTGGTAATTTGATCTCTGATTTATCTTCCTTTTGTAAATCCAACTTATACATTTGGAAGTTCTCAGTTTACATACTGCTGAAGCCTAGCTTGGAGGATTTTGAGCATGACCTCACTAGCATGTGAAATGAGTGCAATTGTGTGATAGTTTGAACATTCTTTGGACTGAAACTGACCTTTTCCAGGCCTGTGGCTACTCCTGAGTTTTCCAAATTTGCTGGCATATTGAGTGCAGCACTTTCACAGCATCATCTTTTAGGGTTTGAAATAGCTCAACGGGAATTCCATCACCTCCACTCACTTTGTTCATAGTGATGCTTTCTAAAGCCAACTTGACTTCATACTCCAGGATTTCTGATTCTGGGTTAGTGATCACACAATCATGGTTATCTAGGTCATTAAGATATTTTTTGTATAGTTCTTCTGTGTATTCTTGCCATCTCTTCTTAATATCTTTTGCTTCTGTTAGGTCCATACCATTTCTGTCCTTTATTGTTCCCATCTTTGCATGAAATGTTCCCTTGGTATCTGTAATTTTCTTGAGGAGATCTCTAGTCTTTCCCATTCTATTGTTTTCCTCTGTCTCTTTGCATTGTCCACTTAGGACGGCTTTCTTGACTTTTCCTTACTGTTCTTTGGAACTATGCATTCAGATGGGTATATCTTCCCTTTTCTCCTTTGCCTTTCATTTTTATTTTCCCCAGACAATGACTTTGCCCTTTTGCATTTCTTTTTCTTGGGCATGGTTTTGATCACCGCCTGCTGTACAGTGTTATGAATCTCTGTCCTTAGTTCTTCAAGCACTCTATCAGATCTAATCCCTTGAATCTATTTCTCACTCCCACTGGATAATCATAAGGGATTGATTTAAGTCATTCCTGAATAGCTTTGTAGTATTCCCCACTTTATTCAATTTAAGTTGAATTTTACAACAAGAAGTCCATGATCTGAGCCACAGTCAGCTCCCACTCTTGTTTTTGCTGACTGTATAGAGCTTCTCCAACTTTGGCTACAAAAAATATAACCAATCTGATTTCGATATTGACCATCTGGTGATGTCCATTTACAGAGTTGTCTCTTGTGTTGTTGGAAGATGGTGTTTGCTATGATCAGTTTTTCCTCTAGGCAACAGTCTGTTAGACTTTGCCCTGCTTCATTTTGTACTCCAAGGCCAAACTTGCCTGTTACCCCGGGTATCTCTTGGCTTCCTACTTTTGCATTCCAGAGAAATGCAGAAATAAATGTAAAAAAAAGAAGTCACATTCTCTTTTTAGAATTTGTAAAGTTATAGGTGGGCTTATATTGCCAGGTATTCAAAGGCACACAATATTGCTCAAATATCACCATCAGAATATTGGAAATATTGTAGGTACAGGCGCTACAAATCATGCTGCCCAATCACAGGAACAGGACAGCATTTTTATTGGAACAACATGCCAACCATTACCATGTATGCTATATGTTGCCTTATTTGTTCTGCATGAAAAGTTTTTCTCACAGAGACTTCCTTGAACTAAGACATATAAAATCATATAGAAAGAATTCTCATTTTAGCTGGGTTTCAACATACATGAAATACATTGCAGTATAGCAGGGGAATCACAGCATGTGCTGGAAGCTTGTAGGTTTGTAGAAATCAATGAAGGATCCCTTAAGCTGGTCCTTAGACTAGAAATAAAAGTGGGGTGCCCTTTGATTTTTCTACAAAGTGCATATATTACCTATTCAAATTATGTGCTTACCTTCTGTGTGTAGCAATCTGCCTAAATAAAGTAAATAATGAATAAAAGTAGAGAAGTAAAGAAGAACCGAATAAAGTTAAAAGCGAAGCAAAGGAGGATAGAAGTTTTTTCACACTTTTGTTAAAACATGGGCAAAAATACAGAAATAGCATAGTAGTTGAGTATGCTCAGAATAAATTGACCGTGTACAGGACACAATGGTGGATGAGCGCCGCAGTTTTTAGAGATGTGTATTTTTATTTACTTATTTAGTCGAGGAATTTGCAGCCATGGCTTCCTTCAGATCTCCCTCCAGGTAAGAATCTTCCAGCTACTGTGTCTTGGGGATCTATCCTGGTGCTCAGGTCCAGGGCATCTCCCTTAGTAACTAGGAGCCAATAACTGAGCACAGTGGGTGCCTGGGGTCTGTCTGTTTCTGCCCAGTCTCTATGTGACTCTCTCCATTGGGCTTCCCAAGACATTTCTCAGAGCTGCACCCCATTTTCCACTCAATGCCTCAGTCATTTCACAAGTGTCAGACTTGCATTGGTGTCTTAAGACACTTGACTCCTCCAGTGCCCCCTCTCTTCTCTGGCACCTGTGTAGTGTGTTAATCACCAAGTCATGTCAGACTCTTTGTGACTCCATCGACTGTAGCCTGCCAGGCTCCTCTGTCCATGGAGTTCTCCAAGCAAGAATACTAGACTGGGTTACCATTCCCTTCCCGAGGGGATCTTCCCAACCCCGGGATCAAACCTGGGTCTCCTGCATTGCAGGCAGATTCTTTACCATCTGAACCACCATCCTCCCCAGCAAAACTCTTCTCCTTCTGACTCCTTAGCATCTGCTTCCTGGAGGAGCCAACTGACATAGATTCCAAAGTTTTCTCCCCTAACAAACCAGAATATTTACCCAAGCCTTAAAAATTCCTAACAATATGCAGCTATGTTTTGGGGTTTTTTTGTTTTGTTTTGTTTTGTTTTTATGTTTTGAGAATTTGAAGCCATTTTCCTCTCAGGTAAAACTAGTTCAACAATTAAAGTGATTTATCAGTGGACTAGGACTTCAGAGAGGTTAATTTAGTTGGTGACCAGGTAGGACTGGTATGGATAAGGTAAGACCCAGTGCACTGGATTCATAAGAGTGGATTGAACAACATGGACTCAGCCTTAGGAGCTCACATAATGAAATAGCTGGGGTGCATTGACAGGGCAACTCTGTCACACAGAAGTAAAGAAACTGCATAAGTTTGGAAAACTCCTTTTCCAACATCACAATTTTGCCTGAAGCTCTTCTGAGATGTGATTTAGAGCAAGTAATCAAGTACTGATAGTAATGATCTGGCATTGAAAACCTTTGAAAGCCATAGTATAAAGTCTGGTTCTGATTTTGTCTAGGATGAACAGGTACTGGTATGTTGAGAATATTTTAGCAGTCTCTAAAGAATTTCCTCTGTAGCAACAAAAAGCTATGTGGAGCTTTCCGAGGTTGGAATGCTTAGTGGTATGGTATACATAATAGTAACATTTTTTCTTGAAACTTCTGGTGTTCTGTGTTTATTTAATATCTTCTCTCTACTTTAAAATACCAAAAGGAAAACTGTCACCTGCCTATTAACATCTGTATGTGCATGTCACCAGAAATACATTCAATATTTAAGTCATATTCATAACAATTTAATTTTGGAGGTACCTTGAAAAATAAATGGTGTCATATGCTCTTTTAACACATACTAACTCCAAGGAAAAATGTCATATCAATTTTATCAGTTGAATTTTTAATTAATTTATTTTAATTGAAGGCTAGTTACTTTACAATATTGTAGTGGTTTTTGCCCTACATTGACATGAATCCGCCAGGGGTGTACATGTGTTTCCCCATCCTGAACCCATCTCCCCCCCATCCCATCCCTTTGGGTCATCCCAGTGCACCAGCCCCAAGCATCCTGTATCATGCATCGAACCTGGACTGGCGATCCGTTTCCCATATGATAATATACATGTTTCAGTGCCATTCTCCCAAATCATCCCACC
Organism: Aepyceros melampus; assembly: GCA_006408695.1. Lineage (NCBI taxonomy): Eukaryota > Metazoa > Chordata > Mammalia > Artiodactyla > Bovidae > Aepyceros > Aepyceros melampus. The sequence goes on from SJXQ01005238.1 coordinate 187,999, forward strand.
CTCTCCCTCTCCCTCAGAGTCCAAAAGTCCATTCTATACATCTGTGTCTCTTTTGCTGTCTCGCATGCAGGGTTATCATTACCATCTTTCTAAATTCCATATATATGCGTTAGTATACTGTATTGGTGTTTTTCTTTCTGGCTTACTTCACTCTGTATAATAGACTCCAGTTTCATCCACCTCATTAGAACTGATTCAAATGTATTCTTTTTAATGGCTGAGTAATACTCCAGGGTATATATACCACAGCTTTCCTAGCCATTCATCTGCTGATGGATATCTAGGTTGCTTCCATGTCCTGGCGATTATAAACAGTGCTGCAATGAACATTGGGGTACATGTGTCTCTTTCAATTCTGGTTTCCTTGGTGTGTATGCCCAGCATTGGGATTGCTGGGTCATAAGGCAGTTCTATTCCCAGTTTTTTAAGGAATCTCCACACTGTTTTCCGTAGTGGCTGTACTAGTTTGCATTCCCACCAACAGTGTAAGAGGGTTCCCTTTTCTCCACACCCTTTCCAGCATTTATTGCTTGTAGATGTTTGGATTGCAGCCATTCTGACTGGCTTGAAACGGTACTTCATTGTGGTTTTGATTTGCATTTCTCTGATAATGAGTGATGTTGAGCATCTTTTCATGTGTTTGTTGAGCATCTTTTCATGTGTTTGTTAGCCATCTGTATGACTTCTTTGGAGAAATATCTATTTAGTTCTTTGGCCCATTTTTTGATTGAGTTGTTTATTTTTCTGGAATTGAGCTGCAGGAGTTGCTTGTATATTTTTGAGATTAATTCTTTGTCAGTTGCTTCATTTGCTATTATTTCCTCCCAATCTGAAGGCTGTCTTTTCACCTTGCTTATAGTTTCCTTTGTTGTGCAGAAGCTTTTAATTTTAATTAGGTCCCATTTGTTTGTTTTTGCTTTTATTTCCAATATTCTCGGAGGTGGGTTATAGAGGATCCTGCTGTGATATATGTCGGAGAGTGTTTTGCCTATGTTTCCTCTAGGAATTTTATAGTTTATGTTCTTACATTTAGATCTTTAATCCATTTTGAGTTTATTTTTGTGTATGGTATTAGAAAGTGTTCTAGTTTCATTCTTTTACAGGTGGTTGACCAGTTTTCCCAGCACCACTTGTTAGATTGTCTTTTCTCCATTGTATATTCTTGCCTCCCTTGTCAAAGATAAGGTGGAAATGGTTGTTTAAATTCAAATATTTCTGATCACTTGCATGAATTAAAATTGGACTAGTTAAACCCTTTTATGTTCTTATAAGAACAAATAGTTGTTTCTCTATTTCTGATCACTAGCATGAATTAAAATTGGATTACTTAAACCACTTTTAGGTTCTTACAAGAACAAATAGTTGTTTCTCAAGATGGAAGATTTTACATAAATCTCAAATAACGATGACAAAGCCTTGATAGGAGCACTGTTTTTGGATGACACTGAACAAGTGTCCTCAGAACATTGTTGACTAAATTTACACAGAGTAATCATCTTCGTGATTTTCATTTGTTTTTCAGATTTTTGATAGTCACAAATAGAATTAAACTGACAGCCTTTAACACATCAAATTAAATAAAATGTCAACTTTCTTACATTGCATGAGACATTTAGGATAACATTTCTATGCTGCTAAAGAATGATGGACACTCCAATAATTATAAATGTCGAGATAGTAAAGATAGCCTTTGAAGCAAGAATCTTGATGTTTTTGTGATAAACACAGATATTTGCTGGTGCTCATATTCATAATAACTTCTGCGTTTCTTCCAGTAGAGACTGCTGAGCATTTGTGACAACTTTTTAGTAGACTCTGTGCTTCCAAAGAAATTCCCTGTAGCTTGCCTCTTTGACTATATTGCCATCTCTAAAAGACCATTTAAAATAGAAAACCAGATGGCAGAGAACAAGATAGGGAAATATCAAAAGAAATGCAGCCAAATGAAATGTTGGGGGACACGTAAGTAAATTTATCAAAGGATACTAGGAAAATTCAGCTCTCACAGTCAGTATACATGCTAACACATACAAGGGGACCTGGACTCAGTCTCTGGGTCTGGAAGTTCCCCTGGAAAAGGGAGTGGCTGCCCACTCCAGTATTCTTGCCTGGAGAATCCCGTGGACAGAGGAGCCCAGTGATCTCTACTCATTGGAGTCGCAAAGAGTCAGACACGACTGAGCAACTGACAGTTTCACTTTCAATACATACAAATGTTACTTGAATTCTTTTTTTGTCAGTGGTGGGAGTAAAGCCACTTTTGTGTGTGTGAAGGTTCTGACTAAACTAGAGGAGTATCTCATTATTGGCCCCAGTAGCCTCTCCAGCCTCAGTGGAGAGATGTGGTTTTGTTATGCAGAACTATCCAGGCCTCCTGTGACACCACCTGAGCTTGAAGAGAAGCTGTGCTTTGCTCTACAGGATAAGGGTGAAGTCCAGGCTCCCTAGCTGGTCTCCACCAACACCGGAGGGTTGGAGTGAAGGCTCATTCTCTTGTGGCAAAGATAAAAGTTCAAGTCTCTACATTCTCTGTGACACCACTCCAGCATAGGGGTTGGCTCCTCATCACAACCTGACCAAGGGTAGAAGTCCACCCCCACTTTCAGTCTTAGTTACCAGGGCTGGAAGAAAGGCCAAACCACCCCCCCCCCTTTTTTTTTTCTTATGTGTATGGCTAAATTGGGCTTCTCTGATGGCTCAAGCGATAAAGAATCTGCCTACAATGCAGGAGACGCAGGAGACTTGGGTTCAATCCCTGTGTAGAGAAGATCTCTTGGGGGAGGAAATGACAACCCGCTTCAGTATCCTTGCCTGGAGAATCCCATGGACAGAGGAGCCTGGCAGGCCACAGTCCACAGGGTCGCAAAGAGTAGGACACGACTGAGCACACAGGCATGGTTAAACTGGAGTGGTTATTGCCCAAAACAAATGAGGTTGACTGTTTCCTCACATTTTGGGTAGAGAGAGGAGGTTTTTCACGGAGTTGTTTGATTGTTTGGCTCTGTTGGTACTTCTGGGTTGCTAGCTTCTGCAGTGGAAATCCACAGTTGCTGACCAGTCTACCTTCTTTTCTCCACCTAGCAGCAGATTTTTATGCTTGTTTCATATAAATGTCCAGGGTTTTTAATTTTCCTCAGGAGGGGGAATACAAAAAAGTACATTTAGTATATCTTTCTAGGAAAGGAAGTCTCTCATTGGATTCTACAATTGAAATGACAACAATGAAAGCAATGACATTTGTTATATGTTTCTAACAGTTGCATAAATCAGCTTTTAGTTATGCTAGATATGAGACAACCTTTTTACCTTAATTCTATTTATGAATTTGTCATTTAACACTACCTTCTGGAATAGTTTCTTACTTATCTAAATAACATTGCTTCAGTTTTCTACAATAGCAAGCATATCAATTGTTGACTTTATTTCTGGCATTGCCTATTAAATTTGTTGTAATCCTTCCTCATTCTATTAAACTATCACATAATTTCATAGTTCTTCTTTTTAACATCATTCTATTAAAAATTCCATATACATTCCTGACATTTTCCTTTAGATACTGCTACACTTACTCATTTCCAGTCATTTAAATTCAAAATAATTTAAAAATTATTTTATTGTAACTTGCTTTTTATATATCTTCTGATGATGTTCCCACGTAATTGAGGCAAAATGAAGCAAACACAATGCTTGGCAGTGGGCACTATGATGGGTTTCACTTTGCTCATTTTCCATCTCCTATTGAAATCTAAATAATCTCCTCAGTCCACAAAAGGAGTTCACTGTATGGCTAATTACTGGAAACTCAGAAGCTCTTGACTATCTTGATTTTTCTTTGAAAAGGAGACATATTCTTTTACCCTCTGCCATAGTCTTTGCAGACTGTCCCAACAAATACTGTAGACTGGGTGGTTTGAAATATATATATATATTTTTTTTTTCCCCCTCACAGTTCTGAGAGTTATAAATCTGGAATTAAGATGCCAGCAGAGTCAGTGCCTGTCAAGGCCTTTCTTCCAGCCTTGTGGATGGCCATGTGCTTCTCCTCATATTACCTCTCCTCTGTGCAGACCAGCCATCTCTGGTGTCTCTTCCTCCTCTCACAGGTGCAGCAAGCCTATCAGATCTGGGCCCCACTCTTATGACTTCATTTAATCTTCATTACCTTAAATTTAGTCACATCGGAGGTTAGACCCTTAACACGTAAATTGGGAGGAACACACTGTTCAGTCTGTAACACCCTCCTATCAGGTTTGTTGATATTCTAATTGGACAGATCACTTGAAGACAGCCATTCCTGATCCGAGTCCTTCTCCCCTCTCTACCCATAGTGCTTTTGTGGAGATTAGATGTCTCTCCCATCCACCTCTAAGCTCTCACAGTAAAACATACGCACACAACAGCTTCCTTCTTAGCTGTTCACTGGTCGGTTCTGCAAAGATGCTCATTGGGGAACAAAAAGAAGATTATTACTTTGGATACCTCAATAAAAGCAGGTTACACAGACTAAGTAAATAGCTTTCCAATTTTCTGTCAAACTCTGGTTTCTGAGGCGTGATATAGATTCAGCACCTTCGCATCTTTCATGTTATTTTATCTTTTCTAGTAGTTGCTCTTTCATGAAAATCTGGGTGTCCTGAGGGAACACTGCATTGATTTCCTTCAATTGAACATTGTTTCCTAAGTAATTGTTTGAGCTCTGTCTCCCACCCTTCCTCAAATTCCTCTGTCCTCATTTTGAATTGTGCTGGTTTTCATCTTAGGAAGTTGGGAGAGACTATGTCGAGTGCATTTTCACAAATGCCTCTGAAAAGCAGATATTGGAAAAAGGATTTCAACTACAGAACATTTAAACTCCACAACTTCAGACTTTCACCTGACCACTAACATAATCAGAATTCATATAATAAACTTTTATCACATGTATTTTTGCTCTAGAATTATAGTCCACAAAAAACAAGACTGCATGATCTTTCCTGCCTTCTAAAATCTTGTTCTGGAAACAAGATAAACAGGCACGAAGAAATTATAGAGGGGCAGACAGGTGATAGACGTACGTTGCCACAGGAGGCCCGAGGAGCCACAGCAGAGTGCGTTCAGGCTTCATCTGCTGAGTCCTTGGGTGGAAGACGTGCCTGACGCTGTTTGGCTTTTCTCTGCACGTTGTTCTTCCTGCCAGGTGGTAGCAGTTTACTTGCACTTGTAGAAAATCTGCTAGGCTTCTGCAAACTTCTGCAGCGGTTCGCTTCAGTGCTGTACAATGGAAAGGGGCCTACGTTGCCTGATGGCAGAAACAACTGAGAATTTATGTTTAGTCCTGTCTAGTATTACTGTGTATCTTACAACCCTCAGAGCAAGCAGAGGAGGAAATAGAATTGTTAGACCACCTCAAATAACGATGGCCACTGACCAGCTGCCCACCTGCATCATGACCTTAAAAGAAACAATTCTTCACATTCAAGGCCCCCAAATTCTTCCAATGCCCTTGAAAAATTGGAATGAGGAATAAAAACAAAATCTGTTCTCTTTGTAGGTTTTTAACACCAGTAAATTTCATTTAAATCCTTTTGGTCAATAAATAACAGTCATGAATGTTTAATGTGAATGTATAGATGTAAAATAAGTAGGAGGGTGTAACTGCTGAGGATATTCAGTTTGACAATTTTAGTATGTGTTAGCAATTGAGAGATATAGGTCAATTATGTATTATTCACACATGGTACTTACTTGCAAATTTAATAGAATGACAAATGTGTACAGATATTTATCTGCTTGCTATATTTGATTTTAATACAGAATCTTGTTTGAGTATTCTCAAATTAATAATATGATACGCTACCCTTCAAATTAGAGTATTAGACACTTTAAACAATGAAATATTTTTCACAATCAGTACTGAATTAAACAATATATTATTGAGATAAATATAAATGGTATAATAGCTAAATGTAATCACAGAACTTAAATACATGATTTTAATTATCAAAGACTACTATATAAGAGAGTCATCTATTTAAAGTAATATATTACTCTAAAATTAGGACAACCGCTGTCCTTGGGATTTTAAAATAATGCTTGAAGGGATTTGCCTACTTAAAAAGGAGAAGTTAAACATCAAGCACCAATGCCTTCTAATGTTACTGATCTCTGAGCTCTCCTGGCATTCATAAACCATGATAAAAAATTCATTTCATGCTTGTCTACTCTGATAACTCATGACTGAATTGTTTGAAAATGCTGAAAACAGGGAGTGATTATAGGAATGCCCCAAAGTGTGAGGCACACTGGAACAAAAATAGTTCCTCTGAGCTAATTAGCCTGGCCCACCTTCATATGTCAACCAGGCTAGAATATTGCTGTATCAAGAACAACAGATGGTTTACTTAAATTAGGGATAAAATATTAAAATTATAATATTAATAAAATATGCTAAAGCATTTACAAATATTCATATGCAAAAGCACATTTAAAAAAGAAACTATCAAATGTTCAACTCCACTGATCCCAATTCTTACCTCTGTGTTCCCCAGTGACTGATAATGGTATTCTTTGGGATTTACTTCCTTTCTACGCTAGAATCTAAGGATGAAAGAGTATTCTCAAGTTAAAAACTGTACTGTTTGTGTGTGTATCTCTTTTGACTAGTGTATAGCAAGTAAAACCTGTACTAATGAGAGTAAGGAGCTCCTGGAGGAATTCACTTCCATGGTTTCATTCTTTCCCGATTTTTCCTTCATAATTCTCTAAACACTCTTTAACATTCTCTAGCCTTAACTTTTCCAGTAATTATTTGCTTTTGTAATTGAAGTATGTTTGACTTACAGCAAAGTTGGTATACAGCAAAGTTATTCAATTATATATATATGTGTGTGTGGGGAGGGTGTATATATATATATTCTTTTTAAAATACTCTTTTCCAGTATGATTTATCCTAGGGTAGTGAACACAGTTCTCTGTGCTATACAGTAGGACCTTGTTGCTTATCCATTCTCTATATAACAGCTTATCTCTGCTAACCCCAACCTACCTCTCTGTCCCTTCCCCAACCCTCTCCTCCTTGGCAACACCAGTCTGTTCTCTATTTTACTAACCCTTTAAATGTGAGTATTCTTCCTTGTTCTGTTCCTGAACTTTTTTCTCCTTACTCTATACTTATTCTTCATCTGAGAGCTACATATCTTCTCTACCAGGGACCTGTTTTCTCAGCTCCACGTTGTGAACTGATTATTGGGCATTCCCATATGTAAACTCAGAATATCAAATTACACCCTAAAAGCTACCTTTTTTTCTTCTTCTTAATTATAATAGATAAAAATACCACTTCACAGTCATCTAAGCCAAAATAATTAGAAGTTTGAATTAAAATGAAAAGTTATTTGGAAAAGACTGTGCTGGGAGGGATTTTGGGCAGGAGGAGAAGGGGACAACAGAGGATGAGATGGCTGAATGGCATCACTGACTCGATAGACACGACTCTGAGTGAACTCCAGGAGTTGGTGATGGACAGGGAGGCCTGGCATGCTGCGATTCATGGGGTCGCAAAGAGTCAGACACGACTGAGCAACTGAACTGAACTGACTCATAACTACCTCAAGTTATTCATGACAGTTGGTCCATATATCTTCCTCAAAATATATGAAGTAATCCAGCAATTTCCCCATCACCTTTGTCAGCATCTTAGTTCATAACTTTAACACTTGCACTGGAATTTCTACAATGGTGTACCACTAGGTTTCCCTGATCCTAAGTATTGCCCTTTTAACTTAATTCTTCAAATTATAGCCCAAATGGACTTCCTAAAATGAAATTTAATTAAATAACTTCTATATTTAAAGACTGTGATTGCTGCTCAGTTGCTTTGGGAATGATGCTCAAATATTCTAAGACTGTGTCTAATATCTTACATGGTCCAATTCAAGCCTTTCTCCCAAGCATCACCATCCATTGATTTGCCTTTTTTTCTCTCTTTTCTTGTTAAAAACTTTACTCCTTGCTTTATTCATACAGAACTATGTCTTATTTGTTTCTTTTCTAGACACTTGGCTTTATACACTTAAACGTGACAGTTTCTGCCATCACTCAGTTCGGTTCAGTTCAGTTGCTCAGTCATGTCCAACTTTTTGCGACCCCATGAATTGCAGCACGCCAGGCCTCCCTGTCCCTCACCAACTTCCAGAGTTCACTCAGACTCACGTCCACTGAGTCGCAATAAACTGTGGAAAATTCTGAAAGAGGTGGGAATACCAGACCACCTAACCTGCCTCTTGAGAAATCAGTATGCAGGTCAGGAAGCAACAGTTAGAACTGGACATGGAACAACAGACTGGTTCCAAATAGGAAAAGGAGTACGTCAAGGCTGTATATTGTCACCCTGCTTATTTAACTTCTATGCAGAGTACATCATGAGAAACGCTGGGCTGGAAGAAGCACAAGCTGGAATCAAGATTGCCGCGAGAAATATCAATAACCTCAGATAAGCAGATGACACCACTCTTATGGCAGAAAGTGAAGAGGAGCTAAAAAGCCTCTTGTTGAAAGTGAAAGAGGAGAGTGGAAAAGTTGGCTTGAAGCTCAACATTCAGAAAACGAAGATCATGGCATCTGGCCCCATCACTTCATGGGAAATAGATGGGGAAACAGTAGAAACAGTGTCAGACTTTGTTTTTTTGGGCTCCAAAATCACTGCAGATGGTGACTGCAGCCATGAAATTAAAAGGCGCTTACTCCTTGGAAGAAAAGTTATGACCAACCTAGATAGTATATTCAAAAGCAGAGACATTACTTTGCCGACTAAGGTCCGTCTAGTCAAGGCTATGGTTTTTCCTGTGGTCATGTATGGATGTGAGAGTTGGACTGTGAAGAAGGCTGAGCGCCGAAGAATTGATGCTTTTGAACTGTGGTGTTGGAGAAGACTCTTGAGAGTCCCTTGGACTGCAAGGAGATCCAACCAGTCCATTCTGAAGGAGATCAACCCTGGGATTTCTTTGGAAGGAATGATGCTAAAACTGAAGCTCCAGTACTTTGGGCACCTTATGCGAAGAGTTGACTCATTGGAAAAGACCCTGATGCTGGGAGGGATTGGGGGCAGGAGGAGAAAGGGACGACCGANCCCATCACTTCATGGGAAATAGATGGGGAAACAGTAGAAACAGTGTCAGACTTTGTTTTTTTGGGCTCCAAAATCACTGCAGATGGTGACTGCAGCCATGAAATTAAAAGGCGCTTACTCCTTGGAAGAAAAGTTATGACCAACCTAGATAGTATATTCAAAAGCAGAGACATTACTTTGCCGACTAAGGTCCGTCTAGTCAAGGCTATGGTTTTTCCTGTGGTCATGTATGGATGTGAGAGTTGGACTGTGAAGAAGGCTGAGCACAGAAGAATTGATGCTTTTGAACTGTGGTGTTGGAGAAGACTCTTGAGAGTCCCTTGGACTGCAAGGAGATCCAACCAGTCCATTCTGAAGGAGATCAACCCTGGGATTTCTTTGGAAGGAATGATGCTATAACTGAAGCTCCAGTACTTTGGCCACGTCATGGGAAGAGTTGACTCATTGGAAAAGACCCTGATGCTGGGAGGGATTGGGGGCAGGAGGAGAAAGGGACGACCGAGGATGAGATGGCTGGATGGCATCACAGACTCAATGGATGTGAGTCTGAGTGAACTCCGGGAGTTGGTGATGGACAGGGAGGCCTGGTGTACTGCGATTCATGGGGTCACAAAGAGTCGGACACGACTGCGCGACTGAACTGATGGCATCTGATCCCATCACTTCAGCTCAAATAGATGGGGAAACAGTGGAACAGTAACAGACTTTATTTTCAGGGGCTCCAAGATCACTGCAGATGGTGATTGCAGCCATGAAATTAAAAGACTCCTTGGAAGGAAAGTTATGACTAACCTAGACAGCATGTTAAAAAGCAGAGACGTTACTTTGCCAACAAAGGTCCGTCTAGTCAAGGCTAAAGTTTTTCCAGTAGTCATGTATGGATGTGAGAGTTGGACTGTGAAGAAAGCTGAGTGCCGAAGAACTGATGCCTTTGAACTGTGGTGCTGGAGAAGACTCTTCAGAGTCCCTTGGACTGCAAGGAGATCCAACCAGTCCATCCTAAAGGAGACCAGGCCTGGGTGTTCATTGAAAGGACTGATGTTGAAGCTGAAACTCCAATACACTGGCCACCTGATGTGAAGAGTTGACTCATTGGAAAAGACCTTGATACTGGGAAAGATTGAAGGTGGGAGGAGAAGGGGACGACAAGAGGATGAGATGGTTGGATGGCATCACCGACTCGATGGACATGAGTTTGAGTAAACTCTGGGAGTTGGTGAAGGACAGGGAGGCCTGGCGTGCTGTGGTCCATGGCGTCGCAAAGAGGCAGACACAGCTTGGCGTCTGTAACAACAAGGCACTCAATGATATTTTACTGAAATGAATATACATCTAATAATTTTAGATACCAGAGATTCCTTCAGACTTAATTTCTCTTGATTTCCCCCTATAAACCCACAGCTTGTTCTCTTTGGGATTCTCATTTTGAAGACTATAAAGAGAACTGGAGACCAAAAAATTTGAGAACCTCTGACTATGGCTGAATGACATTGTAGGCGATTATTTGGTATATCATGAACATAAAAGGAAGGAGGAGAAATGCTTACTGCCCACCCTTTCATATTTTTGAGAGTTTTGAGAAAATTAATTTATTGAATAAGCATTGTTTAAGCCCTTTAGGCTTTAACATTAATCTCATACATAGGAATACAAAAGAAATACAGGACAAGATCCTTACCCTCCAGATATTACAAATGTGATTTGGGTACACAAAACAGTTAGCAATGCAATAACGTATTCTGTATGCTGTGATGCCAAAATCAAAGTACAGACAATACATGCTATGGAGTTCATGGGAGAAGAGACAGCATGGCTTGGAGTTGTCAGGGAAACCAGAAGGAGCAGGTGGGTCAGATCTGGCAATGCAGGCAGGATCAAGGTGGAAAAGGAGGACAGGTTGTGGAAGTCTGGGGACACCTGTGAACAAATTCTAGTCTTTACTTCTGTTTATTTGCGAGTCACTAGAGGTCTCTGAATATGAACGATATATGTTCAGGATGCTAAATGTTTGAGTATTTGCAGGAGACATAGGAAAGAGGAGAATATTAGCAAGTAGGCTGCTGGGAGGTTGTCATAAGGGAAACCCGAGGTATTGAGGGCCTAAAACAGGTGGGATGAAAACGGAGAAATTAAAAATAGACTTCAAGAGAAGAATTGAATGACTTTGTAGCCAGGTTTAAAAAAAAAAAAAAAAGCCCCTCACATTTACTGAATGATGACTAGTTAAACATGGGGAATGAAGCAGGGAGATTTTACATATGCTGCATTTGAACTGAATGAGAAATGACCACATGCCTCAAAGGCAATGAGAAGGATGGCATGAAATATTAGGTCAGTCAGGACTTGACGAATTTGAGAATCTTCAGCTTCAAATTAAATTAAATCTATGAGATTAATATCGGTCTACTGTAAAAAAACAACATGAAGCAGTGGTCCCCAACCCTTTTTGTGGCACCAGGGATCGGTATCATGGAAGACAATTTTTCCACAGACTGGGGTGTAGGGGGATGGTTTGGGGATGATTCAAGGGCATTACATTTATTGTGCACTTTATTTCTATTATTAGTCCATCAGCTACACCTCAGATTGTCAGGCATTGGTTCCCGGAAGTCAGGGACCCCTTGTATAGAGCAAAAGAACAAAGGGCCAAGGAAGTACTCTTGGAAAACTTTGTGCAGAAACAATGGAAAATGAGAAATACAAGAAAACTAAGGATGTACAGCATTGCTGAACTTAATATGGTAACAATCACCTCTGTGATTTTCAAACTCTTGAGTAGCAAACTGTAAGTAGAAATAGTCCTGAAAAGATGCCAGCAAGTGTACATTTCAAGAGAGAAGACTGTAACTAAAGAATTATGTACTGTCAGAGGAAAACTGTGCTTGTTCTTGTTGTTAGGATCTTTCTGTCCCTTCCCTCCAACAATTTGTAGGAAGACTCACATGTTTGATGGCAGAGGGAAACATGCCAAGAAGGACAAAGACCAGATACCTCAGAGTAGGGCAGAGTAATGAGGGAAAGAAGATCCTCCAGCAGACAGGAAAGAAATGTACGGAAGAGTCTTAAAAGGTGGGCTCTCACTTCATTCAAACGGTTCACACCAGGAAGAGAAACCGTTTATATTTTGCCTCGGGATGTAAAAGGCAAGGTCATCTCTGAATAAAGAGTGGAGAGGGCAGCTGGAATCTTAGCAGGGGTAGCAGGCTGGTTGAGGGCTTATGGAAAACAGAAAAAGACAAAAATAATCGTTGTGGGTAATGTGGCAGACAAAATATTTTAAACTTCACCAAGCAGTAAGAATAACCATCTTTTAATTTCATGGCTGCAATCATCATCTCCAGTGATTTTGGAGCCCAGAAAAATAAAGTCAGCCACTGTTTCCCAATCTATTTGCCATGAAGTGATGGGACCAGATGCCATGATCTTCGTTTTCTGAATGTTGAGCTTTAAGCCAACTTTTTCACTCTCCTTTTTCATTTTGATCAAGAGGCTTTTTAGTTCCTCTTCACTTTCTGCCATAAGGGTGGTGTCATCTGCATATCTGAGGTTATTGATATTTCTCCCGGCAATCTTGATTCCAGCTTGTGCTTCCTCCAGCCCAGTGTTTCTCATGATGTGCTCTGCATATAACTTAAATAAGAAGGATGACAATATACAAGCCTTAACGTACTCCTTTTCCTATTTGGAACCAGTCTGTTGTTCCATGTCCAGTTCTAACTGTTGCTTCCTGACCTGCATATAGGTTTCTCAAGAGGCAGGTTAGGTGGTCTGGTATTCCCATCTCTTTCCGAATTTTCCAGTTTATTGTATCCACACAGTCAAAGGCTGTGGCAGAGTCAATAAGACAGAAATAAATGCTAAAAAATCACTGCAGATGTTGACTGCAGCCATGAAATTAAAAGATGCTTACTCCTTGGAAGGAAAGTTATGACCAACCTAGATAGCATATTAAAAAGCAGAGACTCTGTCAACAAAGGTCTGTCTAGTAGAGGCTATGGTTTTTCCAGTAGTCATGTATGGGTATGAGAGTTGGACTATAAAGAAAGCTGGGTGCTGAAGAATTGACGCTTTTGAACTGTGGTGTTGGAGAAGACTCTTGAGAATCCCTTGGACTACAAGGAGATCCAACCAGTCCATTCTAAAGGAGATCAGTCCTGGGTGATCATTGGTAGGACTGATGCTGAAGCTGAAACTCCAATACTTTGGCCACCTGATGCAAAGAACTGACTCATCTGAACAGACCCTGATGCTGGGAAAGATTGAGGGCAGAAGGAGGAGGGGACGACAGAGGATGAGATGGTTGGATGGCATCACCAACTCAATGGAAATGGGTTTGGGTGGACTCTGGGAGTTGGTGATGGATAGGGAGGCCTGGCGTGCTGTGGTTCGTGGAGTCACAAAGAGTCGGACACAACTGAGCGACTGAACTGAACTAAAGTGGTAAGAAAGGCTTTGTAGAAGATCATTCAATCCACTCAACAGGTTTAACACAAAACAAGTTGCTGAATACAGTTGCGTAGGTTGTGTATCCACACGAGGTGGAAAAGCTATGAGGGCTTGTCGACATTGCAAACATTTTAGAGTTGAATTTGTATTTTGGTAGTTTTTTGGCCAGAGGAAGTAGAATATCTTAGGGAAAGTCAGTTTGCTTCTAATTTTCACAGATCCAGTATAGGATTATGACAGTGATGTCAGATGGGCAATTTAGAACTCTTAGCCAGAATCTGAATACAGGTCTACATAAGAGAGAGACAGGGCAAATCTTACCTTCCTGGGATGAAGTCGTTACTTTTCTCTGTCAATTCATGTACATCAGTGCATTTCATTCTTGCACTGACCATTTACTGATGAGTTACGATATGCCAGATGTTCCAGACTACCAAGACGTACAAGGCATAGCACCTACTCTCAACAAACTTACTTACAGGCCAGTAGAGTAGATAGATGGAGTTACTAGCAATTACAGTTCAACATGGCAAGCGCAGTCGTAAAGCAATGAAACTGAAAAAAGTGCATAAGAGGAATACCCTTTGACTTAGCAAGTAAGGTCATCAGTTGAAGATTCTTCAAAAAACCTGGGGCTTCAGTTGAACATTGAAGGACAAATAGAAGTTAGCCAAGTAAAGTACAGAGAAAGGCATTCCAGGCAGAGGAAACATCATGAAACTGAGTAGAGGTCATCTTGTGCAAACTAATGTTGGTAATTTTATATGGCTGGGGAAGAAGATGAGTATACGAATGGGACAAAATAAGAAGGGCAATGTGGTTGTGCTTGCATGCTAAGTCACTTTAGTCATGTCCGACTCTTTGCAACCTTATGGACTGAACCCCGCCAGGCTCCTCTGTTCATGGGATTCTCCAGGCAAGAATACTGGAGTGGGTTGCCATGCCCTCCTCCAGTGGATCTTCCCCACCCAGGGATTAAACTTGGGTCTCCTGCTTTGCAGGTGGATTCCTGACCACTGAGCCATTGGGAAGCCCCAAGATGTGGTTAGGGATCAATACATGAGTAGATATAAGTACCATATCAAGAATGACAGACTCTATTCTGAAGGCAATGGGGATTTAAAATAGGTTAGTGATACAGATTTGCATTATAGCAAAATTAAACCAAGAAGAGTTGAACTGGAATAGAAGAGTTTAGAGATGGAGATATCAACAGCAGGTTTCCCTAACAGTCCAGATGAGGGCTTGACTGAATTTTGACACTGCACGATTTGGGAGAGTCCTTAAGAGGTAGAATTGAAAGGACCTGGTGATTGATTGGATGTGAGTGTTACTTAGGGGGATCTAAGATGACCCCCAAGTAAGGCCTGATACATAATTTGTGGGGTCTAGAGCAAAAAGAAAATTGAGGTTCTCTGCTCAAGTACCAAGCCTGGGAGAGCAGAGCATTAACCCAAAGGTGGGTCCATTCTGAGCTCCCTTGAGCTAGTCCTGCTTGTGGCAAGGTGAACCAAGTGAATGGATGGTTGTAGCCCTTTTAATGGTGAGTGTGATGCAATATTCACCATTAAAAATTTCTGAGTTTGGGGTGCCCATGAAAAATTCAGTTAAATTCCAACTGGAGACAAAAATACCTAACTGTGAAGTAGAGAATAAGGGATGGATCAGATTGCCCAGTCTTTGTGTAAAGCAAGACAGAAACTAGCTGGAACTTCCAAGAGTATCAACAGGTGATGCAGATGAAAAAAGAACCGTCCAAAACAGGCGCTGATAATTCGGGAGGGAAATCACAAAAGCAAGGGACAATTTCAGTCTCAACAACTGCAAGAAGCTTTGTCTCCTTTCAATTTCACTCATTCCTTTACATTTTATTAGGTCGTGTAGCTTGCCTACCATCTTTAGCTGATTTTTCTGCATTTATCTGGCAGTTTGACTTTAACTTTGAAGGCAGATGTCATGTCTTTTATTTTTCATGGCGCTCAGCATGACTGTTGCAGTGATATCTACCTACCATGTCTCTAAAAGCAGTTAATTACTGAAGAAAAGAAAATCTTTCCAGACAAGATTCTTCTGGAAACAGAATGTTGGGTACTTGGCTCATTTATTTTTTAAAACAATGCTGAAGAATGAGACTTTTCCAAAGAAACTATCCTACCACAGTTTATTTTTAAAGGAAAATAATAGTTAAGGGGGGGAGAGACTATCAAAATTATTTTTATTCTAACAAATCACCCTAGTAACTACACGTGCGTGTGTGTGTGTGTGCGTGCGTGTGTGTGTGCGTGCGTGTGTGTGTGTATGTAAATATGTGCATAATGTGTGTGTGTGTATGTAAATATGTGCATAATGTATAGCCTGCTTTGGGGGAAGAAAATAGCCTTTTAAGCTATTTTGTTACAAGTTTACAATGCAGATTAGGAAATACTTGTAAAGGATTTTTAAAAAATGATTTTAAACCAACTGGATAAGAGACAGCCTTATACTGATTGGTGACTTAGTCTCCAGAACCAAAGCGGGAGGAGAAACGTGGCTGTCAGCCTAGGGGGATGGCACACAAGAAGTGGCCGCAAGCTGATACCCAACAACAGCTGACTGTTTCTTGGCCGGTATCAGGGGAGGCTGGCGGCTCGTTGGCGGGGGTTATTTTTACCCGCATCTTCGCTGGCCACGGAGCAGGCATGTCCCCAGTACGTCCTGGGGGAGGAGGCTCCCGGCTGCCTCGACCCCATCCCGGGCCTCCAGGACAGCGCCCCTCCTGCCCCCGCCGCGGGACAGCCAGGCCAGGCCGGGAGCCCGGGTCTGGCTTCCCGTTATCTGCCCCGGAGCCCCTTGCCCGGGGTCCCGCCCGGCCTTCGCCAGCATCCCGGGCTGCGGACAGCTCCCGCCCAGCCCCGCCCCGCCCCGCGG
>SJXQ01005239.1:0-146842 GCA_006408695.1 Aepyceros melampus
CCCTGGGATTTCTTTGGAAGGAATGATGCTAAAGCTGAAACTCCAATCCTTTGGCCACCTCATGCAAAGAGTTGACTCACTGGAAAAAACTCTGATGCTGGGAGGGATTGGGGGCAGGAGGAGAAGGGGATGACCAAGGATGAGATGGCTGGATGGCATCACGGACTCCATGGGTATGGGTCTGGGTGAACTCTGGGAGTTGGTGATGGACAGGGAGGCCTGGCGTGCTGTGATTCATGGGGTCGCAAAGAGTCGGACATGAATGAGCGACTGAACTGAACTGAACTGATGTGTGTGTGTGTGTGTGTATGTATGTATGTATCTGTATATACGTGTGTGTGCCTTGTGTGCTTAGTTGCTCAGTCATGTCTGACTCTTTATAGCCCCATGGAATATATAGCCCACCAGCCTCCTCTGTCCGTGGGGATTCTCCAGGCAAGAATACAGAAATGCGTTGCTATCTTCTCCTCCAGGGGATTTTCCCAACCCAGGGATCAAACCCAGGTTATTACAGGCAGATTCTTTACTATCTGAGCCACCAGAGAAACCCATATAGATATATACACACATACACACACACACATGTGTGTGTATATATATGCCTATATATGAATCACTTAGCTGTACACCTGAAATTAACATTGTTAATCAACTATACTCCAATATAAAATTTTTAAAAGAAGACATTTTTAATATAAATTTATTTATTTTAATTGGAGGCTAATTACTTTACAATATTGTAGTGGTTTTGCCTGGAGAAAGAAATGGCAACCTACTCCAGTGTTCTAGCCTGGAGAATCCCAGGGACGGGGGAGCCTGGAGGGTTGCTGTCTCTAGGGTCGCACAGAGTCAGACACGACTGAAGCAACTTAGCAGCAGCAGCAGCAGCAGTGGTTTTGCCATACATCAACGTGAATCTGCCATGGGTGTACATGTGTTCCCCATCCTGAACCCCCCTCCCACCTTCCTCACCATCCCATCCCTCTGGGTCGTCCCAGTGCACCAGCCCTGAGCACCTTGTATCATGCATTGAACCTGGACTGGAGATTCGTTTCACATATGATATTGTACATGTTTCAATGCCATTCTCCCAAATCATCCCACCCTGTCCCTCTCACACAAAGTCCAAAAGACTGCTCTATACATCTGTGTCTCTTTTGCTGTCTCACATAGAGGGTTATCATTACCATCTTTCTAAATTCCATATATATGTTAGTATATATACTGTATTGGTGTTTTTCTTTCTGGCTTACTTCACTCTGTATAATAGGCTCCAGTTTCATCCACCTGATTAGAACTGATTCAAATGTATTCTTTTTTAAGTTCCCTAGTACAAAACATTAGAAATTCTTTTTTACCCTGAAAATTCTTATTTACCCTGAAAAACCTTACATATTCATGTAAGTTAACTGGAAACAAAGCATCCATTGCAAGATTTCTGAATAATGCCTTACTACAATTACCATCTTTCTAAATTCCATATATATGTTAGTATATATACTGTATTGGTGTTTTTCTTTCTGGCTTACTTCACTCTGTATAATAGGCTCCAGTTTCATCCACCTGATTAGAACTGATTCAAATGTATTCTTTTTTAAGTTCCCTAGTACAAAACATTAGAAATTCTTTTTTACCCTGAAAATTCTTATTTACCCTGAAAAACCTTACATATTCATGTAAGTTAACTGGAAACAAAGCATCCATTGCAAGATTTCTGAATAATGCCTTACTACCAATAAAAAAAAAAAAAAACCTCTAGTCTTTAGGCACTGAACAAAATGAAAACGCTTCATACCTTCATTCATTCAGATGAATCTGCATATTCACAGGAATCTCCCACATTTGAGAGGGAGATGCACAACGTGGACAAACCCAGAAACAAACCCAGAGGCAAACAACAGCCATGTTACCCGAGCACAATTCACTTCAGTCAACAAGCTGATGCTTCCTATTAGTGATGGTCCAGGAAACAAACAAAAATATAGGCTACAGAGTGACTTCAGTCTTTCTTGGAAAAAGAGAAAGATGATTTCTCAGGAAGTATTTTTGAAGCTTCCCAAGGGTAGGAAGCCAGCATACTGCATCCACAAATTTGCTCCTCTGTAACTCTGCTATAAAGCAACACCAAAACCATCATACACCCCAACTGCATGTCTGAAGAGCTTGGGAATGGGGAAAGCTGAAGGAGAAACCAAAAATTAGAGAAACCAGTCCTGCACTCTCCATGTTCCTCAGGTCCAATATTCTGCACGATAACCTTGTGGTATTTAGGGGAAAGCAGACCTCTCACATTACTATAGGCTTAAGATTCTTACTTATGCAAAGCAGAGGGCACAGCTTAATATCACCTTGCAAAACAACTCACAAACAGCCTTTTCAATGGCCCTCCCAGCCTCTCTCTTCACGAAAAAGCTTCTGCCTCCCCGAGACCTAATATTATGAGTCAATAATTCATTTTGGCTAACTGCCTCTTTACGGAAATGCAAGATCACTACCCTCATAGCCGAAGAATTATACGCCAGCTCCCTCTAATAGCAGTGAGATTCTCTATTTTCATCTGAAATCAGGAAATAAATATCTTTCCAGTTTAACGTTATCCCAGATCCTGTATCACAAAGCAATGTAATTGGCATCCTGGCTTCAGCAATACTGTGCTCAGGGAAAGAAGACATCCATCTTTTCAGTGTACTTTTGTAGCCCATTTGAAAGTGGAGAACTGAGCTGAAGAGGCACTTAAGGAGAAATCTGAGAAGGGATGGAACTTGTTGCCATGATTATGCTGTCTTTCCAAGCTGCAGACTGGCCAAATGGAATCTTCAAAGGAGAACTGAGGCCCCAACGGACACACACAAGGTAATCTATCTCTCTCAGGATACTAAGGCATACTGGCACCCTGTAGAGGTATATAGTCCTGAATTCATACTGGCTTATTTTCCCCCAATAAAATAAAGCTAATCTAGCAAAGAACTTAAAATATTAGGCTTGTATTAAATTTCATTAACAAATGTATTTTTTAAAAAGAAATCACCAAAATGTTACATGAGTCCTGTCTCTCCCTTCTTTAAGTTAGCTATTCAGCTAGAAACCGTAGCAATTTTTTGTTAATGGCAGGTGGTCGAGTGGATGGCTTAAGAGCATGGGCTCTGGGACTTCCCTGGTGGTCCAGCGGCTAAGCTTTGTCTTCTAGTGCAGGGGGTGTGGGTTCAATCCCTGGTTGAGGAGTTAAGATCCCACTTGCCTCATGACCAAAAAACCAGAACATGAAGAACAGAAGCAATATTGTAACAAATTTAATACAGACTTTAAACCACATCAAAAAAATTTTTAAATAATAAATAAATAAAGGCCATGGGCTCAGGAGTTATAATACGTAGGTTCAAATATGTCCAACAAAACTCTTTGGAATAATAGAAGTGTTCTATATCTGCGTTATCAAAGACAGTGGCCACCAGTCAGATGCAGGTATTGGGCAGGTTCAAATCTGCCCAACAAAATTTTATGGAATAACAGAAATGTTCTATATCTGTGTTATCAAAGATGGTGGCCACCAGCCCCATGTTGGTATCAGGCATTTGAAATGTGGTGCAGGCATCTGAAAAGCTGATTTTTAAATATTTAATTCTAACTAAATTAACACAGGTTCAGGTGTCTAGTGGCTACCATACCGGACGGCATCATCCTATACCCTTTACTCACTGGTTTCTGGTCTTGCAATATTTATGTATGTTAGTTTCCTCACCCTTAAAAATAACACCTCACAGAGCTGTTAAGGGGATCAGTCAGCTCAGTTCAGTCACTCAGTCATGTCCCACTCTTTGTGACCCCATGAATTGCACCACGCCAGGCCTCCCTATCCATCACCAACTCCCGGAGTTCACCCAAACTCACGTCCATCGAGTCGGTGATGCCATCCAGCCATTTCATCCTCTGTCATCCCCTTCTCCTTCTGTCCCCAAGCCCTCCCAGCACCAGAGTCTTTCCCAATGAGTCAACTCTTCACATGAGGTGGTCAAAGTACTGGAGTTTCAACTTTAGCATCATTCCTTCCAAAGAACACCCAGGACTGATCTCCTTTAGAATGGACTGGTTGGATCTCCTTGCAATCCAAGGGACTGGCAAGGTAAACCACGAAAAGGTCTTGGCTCAGTACCGGAGACTTGGGATATTCTTCTGCAATATCTTTTCACTCCTCCATCCCTATGTTCACACAACAGTCACCTTTGTCAGACTTGCAATGTTATCACAGTATCAAAATATATATTATATATATATAGTAAGTAAGATAGTATATCTTATATATAGATATATATAGATATAGATATCTATATATAGACTGATCCCCTTACATACAGATATATATATAGTAAGATATTTACTATAAGATATTATATCTTAAAGTAAATATCTTACTCCTTCTAGTGAGCTCAATCCCCAACCCTCCCAAGAAAATAAATCAGTCTCTCTAAAATACAACTCTTTTCAGATTATTCTTCTGTTATCAAAATCTCATATAGATTCCTATGATCTTCAACAGAGTATACAGTCTGGCTTTTAAGCATCTTTCTAATCTGACCCCAAGCTGATGTTTCACACCACCTGTCAGTGCTCCTTAGACACAGCCTACAGGGTCAATCAGATGTCCCTTCTCAGACTGAAACTGAGGACTCTATGGTCCTTCCCTTTCATCTCCAACAATGTCCTCCACCTGCCTTTTGTCTGTAGAAAAACTTTACTCAAAGAATAAATTTGCTCAGAGATGTGAGAAAACACCAAAGCAAAGGAAAACAGTCCAACAGGACGAAACAGTAATACTTTAGCCATCAAGCAAATCAAGGACCTTTAGTTCCTCCTCAAGGGGTACAGATAATATTCTGAGCCGTATCCTTTAAGCTGCCTTATAATTACTGAAACTCCCACCAGGTAGAGACGTTAACTATATGACGACCAGACTGTAGCTGTGACACAAACTGCCACAACTCCAAGAACTGGCCTCAAAGAAATGGGAACAAACTGACCCTGGAACTGAAGATTAACTGTACCTCAAATAATCAAGATGACTGATCAGACCACCGATGACCAATTTCAAGATGACTGTCAGAGCTGACGGTGCTTTTTCTACGTGTAGCCCCCTTCCTCCACCTCTGATAGCTCCTGCCCACTCATTATCAGTGGGAGGAGTTGACCTTTGGACAGGAGTCCACCCTCCCTGTCCCCACCCCTCAAACCCCCACCTCCAGTTGCCAGTCCCAGAAATAAAACAAACTTTCCTTTCGATCAACCCTGCCTCTTTAGTGGCTTTAGAGCAGAAAACAGCTGGGTTGCAGTTTCTAAACACAATCATGGATCTTTTTACCCAACACCCTGTTGACAATATGCCCATCTAAAATGCTGGTTTTCTTCTCCCTTATTTCATGATATTCATCCTTTGAGCTCTATCCCAAGACACATCATTCAAGAAGCCAAAACCTGTGAGCTCCTTATGAGAAAAATGAGACATGAAACAATCATGTGTACTTCATCAGTACTTCATTTCTCATGTCTACTTTGCTCTTTTTTGGTCTCTCCATTTCTCTTAATACTGAACAGTATTCTTTATAAAGTTGTAACATGATTTCAAGAGCAGAAGTAAGGAACATTACTGATAAACTTCAGGGTGTGAAAATATCACTTTTAAGGATGGCTAGTGCAGGCTGTTTTAAACACTTTTTTTTTTTTAATTGGATACCTAATCCAATTTTATTTTATTTTTTTTTATCATTTGTAGATTTTTTTTATTAATTTCAGTTTTTAGTTTGTTTTGCTTTATAATACTGTATTCGTTTTGCTATACATTGACATAAATCAGCCACGAGTATACATGAACTCCCAATCCCGACCCCCACCTCCCCCCTCCTGCCCCACACCTTCTCTCTGGATTATCCCCGTACATCAGTCCCAAGCATCCTGCATCCTGCATCAAACCTTGACTGGCGATTCGTTTCACTTATGATATCATACATGTTACACTGCCACTCTGCCAACTCATCCCACCCTCTCCCTCTCCCTCAGAGTCTAAAAGACCATTCTATACATCTGTGTCTCTTTTGCTGTCTTGCATACAGGTTTATCATTACCATCGTTCTAAACTCCATATATATGTGTAAGTATACTGTATTGGTGTTTTTCTTTCTGGCTTACTTCACTCTGTATAATTGGCTCCAGGGTCATCACCTCATTAGAACTGATTCAAATGTATTCTTTTAATAGCTGAGTAATACTCCATTGTATATATGTACCACAGCTTTCTTATCCATTCATCTGCTGATGGACTTCTAGGTTGCTTCCATGTCCTGGCTATTATAAACAGTGCCGCAATGAACATTGGGGTACACGTGTCTCTTTCGATTCTGGTTTCCTTGGTGTGTATGCCCAGCAGTGGGATCGCTGGATCATAAGGCAGTTCTATTTGCAATTTTTTAAGGAATCTCCACACTGTTCTCCATAGTGGCTGTACTAATTTGCATTCCCACCAACAGTGTAAGAGGGTTCCCTTTTCTCCACACCCTCTCCAGCATTTATTGCTTGTTGACTTTTGCATCGCAGCCATTCTGACTGGTGTGAAATGGTACCTCATTGTGGTTTTGATTTGCATTTCTCTGATAATGAGTGATGTTGAGCATCTTTTCATGTGTTTGTTAGCCATCTGTATGTCTTCTTTGGAGAAATGTCTATTTAGTTCTTTGGCCCATTTTTTGATTGGGTCATTTATTTTTCTGGAGTTGAGCTGCATACGCTGCTTGTATATTTTTGAGATTAGTTGTTTGTCAGTTGCTTCATTTGCTATTATTTTCTCCCATTCAGAAGGCTGTCTTTTCACCTTGCTTATAGTTTCCTTTGTTGTGCAGAAGCTTTTAATTTATTTTTTAAAGCTTAAGCTTCCAGTGTCATCAATTTCGTTCCATGTCAGGATTACAGACAAGGCCATGAAGTTTTTTATTTTCCAAGGGTGGTTTACTGTAGCCTGAATTCCACCATCCAGGAGCCATGCTTCTTGAACTTGAGTGGGCTTCCCTGGACAATGTGTTACACAGCCTACTGGCCCCAACCCAGCCTGTGAGTCAGGGATCTGGGGTAGGGCCTGTCATGAGTACCTTTCTTGCTAGCTCTCCAATAATGCAAGCTCCTCAATGATAAGGAGTTATGCCTCTGTGTCCCCCTAACAGTGCCAACCACAGTATGTGTATCAGTTAAGAGGTTAATCACATACATGATCAAGAAATATGTTAAGCATGGACACAGATGCTATTCAACTAAAAATCACTGTCATTTAAACCACTATAGGTATTTGAAATGCCTACCTCAAAATAACTTCCCAGTTTGAACAAACAACTGTGGAAAGAAAATTGGGGCAAATATTTATCCACGATTAAACCAACGTATGAGGCTTCCCAAGTGGCACAGTGGTAAAGAATCTGCCTGCCAATTCAGGAGACACAAGAGACGCAGGTTCAATCCCTGGGTCAGGAAGATCAACTGGAGTGGGAAATGGTAACCCACTCTAGTATTCTTGCCTGGAAAATACCATGGACAGAAGAGCCTGGTGGGCTACAGTCTATGGGGTCCCAAAGTGTTAGACATGGCTGAGCACACACACATAAACCAAGGTATGCTTGAAATAAAGTCTTCAGTAAGTCCCTGCTGTCCTTCTCAATCCTCCTAGAGAAACATCCCAAGGATGATTTCAACTTGTCCTTCCATTGCTTTCGGCATTGTTTTGTTTACAGACTAAATTGCATTTTCATCTGCCCCTGAACTATACCTTCCCTTCTACTCGTGACTTTCCTAAGCCTAACTTCCCTACCCTGGACTCCCCCACTGTTCTCATAGTCAGCCCCACCACTAGAGAACTTTCTCAAACTTTTTCAGTCATCTCATGAAGATTCATCTTCAAAGCATCTGTAAAACCCCATCCTCATATAT
Source organism: Aepyceros melampus (assembly GCA_006408695.1). Taxonomy (NCBI): domain Eukaryota; kingdom Metazoa; phylum Chordata; class Mammalia; order Artiodactyla; family Bovidae; genus Aepyceros; species Aepyceros melampus. The sequence continues at coordinate 7,960 of SJXQ01005239.1, forward strand.
TTTCTCCCTGTTCAATGAGCAGACCCTGTCACACCTCCCTTAGGTAACAGATAGTTGAAAAAAGGCACAGATGAACATAATCAGAGAGAAAATGTCTTGAAAGCTCTCTAGGGTCAGAGCTTTACTCTTGTTTTCTGGCACAGAAGAAAGATCTTTGATCTCCAGGAAAGTGCTCTACAAAATAACACTCCAGAAAGCTTTCTGCAATTTGTCTTCTCTTTACAGTCAATCCTAAAAGAAATCAACCCTGAATATTCACTGGAAGGACTGATGCTGAAGCTGAAGCTCCAGTACTTTGGCCACCTGATACAAAGAGCCAACTCACAGAAAAGACTCTGACGCTGGGAAAGATTGAAGGCAGAAGGAGAAGCAGGTGACATAGGATGAGATGGTTAGATAGCATCACTGACTCAGTGGACAAGAATCTGAGCAAAGTCCCAGAGACAGTGAAGAACAGGGAAGCCTGGCATGCTGCAGTTCATGGGGTTGCAAAGAGTCGGACACTACTTAGTGACTGAATACCACCACCACCCCTCTCTTTAATGCTCCAGTGTTGTGGTTCTCAAACTCTGGTGTGCATTTGAACCATCAGGAGTACTTGATGAAAGGCTGATTCCTGGGTTTGCTGCTAAGGGATCAAAGGCCATGTGTCTGAGGCTAACCCAGGAACCTGCATTTTAATAAATACCCAATTCCTTCTCTTACAAGGTCAAGATCACACTGACTCGCATTGCAGATGCCTCTACTTTCTAAGTTCGTCTTCTGTCCCCTCCCTGTATACCAAGAGAACCAGAAAAACTCACCACAAAAAAGGCTTATATATCCTGGAAAAAACAAACTCTTCCTAATGAGGGTAATTTGATGGACAAGTTGGGGCAGAACAAGGTCATTAGGCAAAAAAAGATAAAGATTAAAAGGCTTACAGTAACCAGAGGTCAAACAGCAAATTACAAGTTCCAAGAGATGACCTGGGCAGTTCAGTGCAGGCACAAGGGCAAACACTTTTTAACTGCTATTATAAAATCTTACCACATGAAGGGAACGTCCCAAGATGGCTCAGTGGTAAAGAATCCACCTGCCAACATAGGTTCAATCCCTGCATCAGAAGATCCTCTGGAGGAGGAAAGGGCAACCCCCTCCAGTATTCTTGCCTGGGAAATCCCATCGACAGAGGAGCCTGGGGTCTATAGTCCATGGAGTCGCAAAGAGTCAGACACAGCTGAGCGACTAAACAACAGTGGGGGTATATCAAAGGGGCATAGAAATCAACTGCAAGAGCTTCCAGTGGTCAAAGCCCAAACAATCTGAGTAACAAAATAAATACTGGATTATAACCTCAAGTATAAATAAATACCTAAGAGTCCATAGTGATATCAAAGTTTGATTGATTGATTAAATAAATAGGGGAGAAGAGAAAACTCATGTGCAGAAGAAGTTCAAGTGATTTGTGGAAATATTCCAGTCTAAAGGAAGACGAGCCTAACCTCCCATTCCTTAAGTGTGGGTCACCGATGGAGACTTCCTCCCAAAGGAACTGGGAAAGAGGTGGGGGGATTAACTTTACAGTGAAGTTACCCGACAAACACAACCTCAGCCAGGTAGATGGTACACACCCCTGGTGTGGTGTGATGAGAGCTGGGCTTTACCTCTGTGCTGTACCTCCCCAAGACCCACAAGACCAGTCTAATCACAAGAAAAATATCAGGCAAATCTCAGTTGAGGAGCATTCTACAAAATTCCTGACCAGTACTTCCCAAAACATCGAAGAAAGTCTAGCCAACTGTCACAACCAAGAGGAGCCTACAGAGATATAACAACTAAGTGTAAGGTGGGATCCTGGGACAGCAAAAAAAAAAAAAAAAAATTAGATGAAAACTGAGGAAATACAAATAAAAAAAGGAATTTAGTTAAGAATACTTACAAAATTTGCTTGATTGAGACACCATCTTAATTTAAGAGGTTAAAACTTATATGAGGTGGTGGGGCAGTGGGAGCTTCCCTGGTGGCCCAGTGTTTAAGACTTTGCCTTCCAATGCAAGGTTGCAGGTTTGATCCCTAGTTGGGGAGTTATGATCTCACACAACTCATGGACAAAAAAAAAAAAAAAAAATATATATATATATATATATATAAGACAGAAGCAATATTGTAACAAATTCAATAAAGACTTTAAAAATAGTCCACATCCCCAAAAAATTCTTAAAAAAAAACAAACAACACAAAAACTGGTTTAGGGTATATGAAAAGTGTTTCTACTTCCTGCATGGTTTATCTGTAAGTCTAAATCTATGCTAAAATTAAGTTTATCTTAAAAAAAAATAATTAAGGGCAAAAAATATAGCACCACTTTTCCAAATTTAAACTCGCAGAGGATCTGATTTGGGAGAGATTTCCTTTCCCTGCATGTATTACACACTGTAATTCTCATTTTGTCTGAAAGGTGCAAAAGACAGATTTTTAAATTTGCCTCACATAAATAATTCAGTTTGTGATTAGTGCCAAAATAGAATAAAGTTGGTGTAGATTACCAAGTTACTCCGAGAAAAATTCTGAGTAAGAAAAACTACACTTGGGATCAAGGAAACTCTGCTTGATCAAATCCTAGATGTAACTCAAGTGTCAACAGCATAACTGACCACGTCTACTTGGCTCGACTTTTGTACAAACACAAATAGTGGTAGTACCATCCCTTGTTCGAAAATTGATCCTCCTTCTCAGAGAGGAAAATTCTCAGGAAAGAATACATCCAGCTTCAAACCTTCGCAGCCTACTGTCTTCTCGGCACTCCCTTGTCTATAGATTGCTCTGCAGATCTCTGGCCAGGGGTGGATAACACACTACACTAAGGAAATCTGTGTTGTTGCTGTTTAGTTGCTAAGTCATGTCCAGCTCTTTTGCAACCCCATGGACCGTACCCCACCAGGCTTCTTTGTCCATTGGATTTCCCAGGCAGGAATACTGCAGAGAGTTGCCATGCCCTCCTGCAGGGGATCTTCCCTACCCACAGATCAAACCTGCATTTCCGGCACTGCAGGTAGATTCTTGACAACTGAGCCACCAGGAAATCTGTGACCTAGCCCATCTCCTCCAACCACACTGAATTTCCCTCTGTTGCATAATTAGGCTAAATTCTCATAGCATACTGTTCTGATCTTTGCTATCACTTAATAAAATCATAACAAAATATTTGTGTACTTCCTCATTGAATATTCACGCGCCACATTAAACTGAGAGCCTTGTGAGGACCACTTCTATTTTGTTTGCTGCTATATGCCCAGGATTCTATGTATCCAAGTCCTGGTAAAATAGTAAGGACTCAATAAATATTTGTGGAATGAATGAAGGGATTTATCAATCATAGGTTAGCAGAGTTTAGCTCGTCTGCAGATGACCCAAATAACTTCAAAGCCATGCACAGTTCATTTATAGATCTTCCTTGAGAAACATCACAATCTTGCTTTTGGCTCATTAGCTGTATTTGTGCTAAGTCAGTGTTACAGGCTCAAACAACTCAGTCATGGAAGACAGGGGTGATTAGCATTATGTTCATGTTCAAAGTGTCAGAGAAAAAATATAGAAAGCAGAAAGCTGTCTATGAGCTTCCAATTGTATGATCGATTTCTATTTAACAACCTTACTTGTTCAGAGGCTAATTTCTCCTGGGTCCAAGCTCACTTTTTTCAGACTATGTTGCTGCAAGTTTAAGCTAATTCACACAGCTGTTTAAACAATGATCTTATGTTTTAAATAACTACCCTCCCAAGTAACACTCCATCAAGCCTAGAATATTTAGAATTTGTAGAAAACTTAGATTCAGCATGTTGTCATGGCAACAGTACACACAACGTTATCTCTGAAGACCTAATTCTACTCTTGATTCATCCACTAGCCATTCATCAGCAAATGTTCACTGTATACCTTTTTTAAAATATATATATTTATTTGGTTGCACCAGGTCTTAGTTGCCAACATGGGAGATCCAATTCCTTTACCAGGGATAAAATCTGGGCCCCGTGTATTGGGAGCACAGTCTTATCCACTGGACCACGAGGGACATCCCCTCTGAATACCTTTAAAAGACACAATGCAATTAAAGCCAAAATCACTGAAGCAATCTCAACCTCATCTCTCAATTTAGATGGAAAGATTAGATCAAGTGTAGAATGAAGACTTGCTTGGTGGTCCAGTGGTTAAGGCTCAGCACTTCCATTGCAGAGGACTCAGGCTTGATAACTTAGATAACTAAGTTATCTCATGTATCAAAACACAATCAAAAAAAAAAGTACAATAAGCTTATACAACCACCATTCTGCCTACTCGAAATTTCATGAAATAACCTAAAAGTTTCTGAAAAATGAAATAAAACTGCATTATTGTTTGTTGTTTGGGTACTATTTGCCAGATGAAAAATTCGCATTTAAAGTGTTGGTGGGCCAGAAACACTAGGACTTCTTAAATATAGAAAGCATACTGTAAGGAGATACAAAGCCGGAGGGGGGAGAAACAGACAACAATATGTTGTGAAGACAACTGACAAGGAAATACATGTGGTTCAGAAGTTTAAATCCAAGGGTAATTAATATACAGAACATGGGTGAAAAATGAATCAGAGTGGTAAACAGATACTGTCATATTTTACTCTGCATACTTAGATAGTTCTTAACTTGATTACACGGAGAATACATTTGAGTTATTTTTGCCTGTAAACAACACTGAAATGAACATATTAATAGAAGTGAAGGATGACTCATCCCAACTCTTTCTTTTCTACTAAAGGTAGACTCACAAGAAAAGCAGAAGTGAATTTCCCAGCACTCTTCAACTCATCATCTAGAAAAGAGGCAGCAGATGTAGTGACAGGATGCAGGAAGGTTATACATTACCACATTTTATAATCAGAATAAGAGACTCCAGGTCTCAGATTCAACACACATCTCTGTTGTTGCTTCTTTGAAAGAGCCCCTTTACAATCTGGGCAGACTATGCAGACTTATTCTCTTGCTCTGAGTTTAATTGACATCAGCAACGGAAGACTCTCGAGAGTCCCTTGGACAGCAAGGAGATCAGACTGGTCCATCTGAAAGGAAACTAACCCTGAGACAATGGCACCCCACTCCAGTACTCTTGCCTGGAAAATCCCATGGATGGAGGAGCCTAGTAGGCTGCAGTCCATGGGGTCGCAAAGAGTCGGACATGACTGAGTGAATTCACTTTCACTTTTCACTTTCATGCATTGGGGAAGGAAATGGCAACCCACTCCAGTGTTCTTGCCTGGAGAATCCCAGGGACGGGGGACCCACCTGGTGGGCTGCCGTCTATGGGGTCACACAGAGTCGGACACAACTGAAGCAACTTAGCAGCAGCAGCAGCATTCATTGGAAGGACTAATGGTGAAGCTGAAGCTCCAATACTTTGGCCACAGAGCCAGCTCATTGAAAAGACCCTGATGTTGGGGAAGATTGAGGGCAGGAGGAGAAGGGGCCAACAGAGGATGAGATGGTTGAATGGCATCATCGACTCAATGGACTTGAGTCTGAGCAAACTCCAGGAGATAGTGAAGGACAGGGAAGCCTGGTGTGTTGCACTCCGTAGGGTCACAAAGAGTTGGACACAACTTAGCAACTTAACTTCAACAACAGGGGTCATGGCACTTTTCCCTAGGAGAGAGTCAGTGTGAAGCACAGAGGTAAAACATTTCTTGGTCTTCCTCCACTTGAGAACATGGCTTTCCAAAGGCTGGCTACGCTTAGTTCAGGCAAGCCTCATTTCAATTAACCTCTCTGATTATAGGTCATTCTTCTCTGTGGCTCCCACATAGTCTAAAAGAGGCACACCAGAGCAAGAAAGCTTGCATGCATAGGGTTAGAAATATGAAAATCACAGAGAAGGCAGGTGGCAGAGTAATGACCCCACAGTATGGATTTATTCACTGAATAACAAAAGGTCACTTTCCCTAATCTAAGTGCCTCAGAGTGTCCCATCCACTACTGAGCCATTTCAAATTCATCCCCTAAAATAAACCAGAACAAGGCTGAAAGTAAACTGCCACCTGAATGCCTTTAGTCTTTTGTTAAAGAGTAAGAAAATCAAGAGTTAAGGCTGGGGACATTGGTACCTTGTCCCTTTTACTGAATACCTTTCACATCATGGCTGTGGCTGTATTTCAACAATGTGGTGTGTCTCCTGGGAAATCAAAAATAAAATACAGAGTTTCAAATATAAAATATGTCTCCATGCTAGAGTGATCGACCAGGGAGGCAGACAGGAAATGATGTTGGGACATTTGTGTCTCAAAGGCAGGATGGTGAAAGTTGAAAATCAAGGAAGATAAAGAAAAGGGCTGGAAAGGGGCAGAGAGAAAGGAGCTTATTGCAACTTCACCAGCTTGCTATTGGGGAAGGGGAGACACAAAGTCCTCCCCCCCCCAAAAAAAAAAAACCCTCTTTAATGATGCTGCCACTCAGAGAAGCAGAGGCAGTTAACAAAAAGATGAGGTCTCTGACTCGTCCCTCCTGAGTAAGACAGTCCCTTTACCAGTAAGACTTAGGATCTATTTTATCCTACCTTAAACTGACCATATAAATGTGCTTCTCCATAGAAGTGTCTCCTATGTGTTCACTTTCTCCAAATAAATCCAGAATTCTAAGCCCAGGGATCCTGTTTCCCACAAAGCAACTACCAAAGACTTTGGCTCACAGTATGTATATGTATATTGCATAGACAAAGTTGTGTATATATGCCTATGCAACAAAATTATGATTCTTGGTCCCCTGTTCTTTTCCTCTCAGTATGCCCATCCTTCCTGGGCAAAGATAAGGGGAAAAGCACTACAGAGCAATCTTCTGAGTTTGCCCTGAACCCCACTAACCTCCCAAAAGCACCAGAAGAAACCTTTTCTCACTCTGCATTTTCTTAATAGCAACAACGGTCAATAAGTAGAAGAGGAAGACACAGACAGTTTCGTGACTTATTACCTGCGCTGGCTCTAGTCGAGTTAGCAAGTCGAGGAAGAAGTTAGTTGCATCAGGCGGTTTAAACACACAATGTTTTTAACTCCAGTGACTTCCTGCAATAGCTCATTCATGGTTTAGCCTTACATCAGCCCTCCATAACAGCAAATCTGGAACCTGCAAATACCAAGAGCCAACCCAAAGATGCCATCATATAAGGGACGTGAGCATCCTCAGAATTTGGTATCCACTGGGGTCTGGGAACCAATTCCTTGTGGATACCAAGGGAAAACTGCACTTATTCCACCCCAGATGATTCCCACAAGGTAGAGCCAATTCAACCACGCTTCGCTCCTTCTGTCATTTTGATTTCTTCTATCAGTCATCTTTTTTTTTTTTTCTTTTTTGAGTGAGTGAAGTTGCTCAGTTGTGTCTGACTCTTTGCAACTCCATAGACTGTAGCCCACCAGGCTCCTCAGTCCATGGAATTTTCCAGGCAAGAGTACTGGAGTGGGCTGCCATTTCCTTCCCAATTTTTTTTTTTAATAGAAGGATAATGACAACATTGTGTTGGTTTCTGCCACACATCAAAACACGGATCAGCCATAGGTGTACATGTGTCCCCTTCCTCTTGAGCCTCCCCGCTACCCCATTCCACCGCTCTAGGTCATCGTTTTATTTATTGTAACATCATCATCATAAGTTGGGGCTCCAGCTGACAGGACAGCCAGCAGTGAAACACTGTCCCAGGGCACCCATGACAAAAACCTCTGACTCTGCTTTCTCGCATTCCTACTATCCCCTTGTTCCTCTCATACTCCACCCTTGTGGTTGGTTCTGTGCTTCTGAGTATGCTCTCTCCTTGCCTTGCCCCTGGTTCTCTGCTCAGTGTGGCTGGTCCATCAGTGGCTCCTGAACTTACTAATTCATGTCCATTTTTATTTCTACCATGTCACTTTGATTCTTTCCCTCCCAGGCATACATGATTCCCCCTCTAAGCAACATTTTCCATTAAGTCATAATAATATGTATTAAAATTACTGTACCTTTAGAATAACTAAAGTTTATTAAGCAATTCCTTTGTGTCTGGCTCAATGCTAAATGGTTTATATTCCTTCCTGATGCTATTTAACCTTCATAGTCAAATAAGAAGAGGCCCATTATTGTTGTCATTTGACACAAGAGAAACTGAAGCTCAGAACAATGTTTCCCACCATTTGTCTGACTCCAAGAGCAGAAATATTAACCAACACTGAACAATCCATAGCAACCATAGGCTGAGAATTTTATTGTTTTTTTTGTTTGTTTGTTTCAACAAAAGCATTTCATCAAATATTTGTTATGAACTGCATATTTGAGTTCTCCCCAAATTCCTATATTGAAACTCTAACCCTCAGTGACGCTGTATTTAGAGATGGACCCTAGAAGGTAAGTCAGTCATGAGGGTGGGGCTCTCATGATGGGATTGTTGCTGCTGAGTCGCTTCAGTCATGTCCGACTCTGTGTAATTCCATAGACGGCAGCCCACCAGGCTCCCCGTTCCTGGGATTCCCAGGCAAGAACGCTGCAATGGGTTGCCATTTCCTTCTCCAATGCATGAAAGTGAAAAGGGAAAGTGAAGTTGCTCAGTCGTGTCCGACTCTTAGCAACCCCATAGACTGCAGCCTACCAGGCTCCTCCACCCATAGGATTTTCCAGGCAAGAGTACTGGAGTGGGGTGCCATTGCCTTCTCCCAGATGGGATTATTGCCCCTTTAAGAAAAGACCAGAGACTGCTTCCTTCCTCTGTCTGCTCCTCCAGGTGAAGGCACAGCTAAAGGTGGCCATCTTCCAACTAGGAAGAAGGTTCTCACCAGGAATCTAACATCAGCACCTTCACGTTCTCAGCCTCCAAAACTTGAAAATAAAGGTCTGCTGGTTAAGCACCCAGTTTATGTTATTTTTGTTAAAGTAGTAAGAACTAAGGCAGTATATACAGAAGGTGATTAAACTTTAATGTCCTTGGGACATAAATGTCCTTGTTCATATAAACATACACAAATCTGAAAATAATTTTTTAAAAACATATCCTGACTTAAAGTTTTAAAATTTTAGTCACCATAGACTAAGATGTGCAGGAAAATTGTGATATATAGGAGGACCTCAAGAATTATTTATTCATTTATGTATAATTTCAACCTGCAGTGGCTCATGTTCTACAATTTCTGAGATTTGTACTATATTTTTTTATAAACAGGCTTTATTTATGGGCACATACTACTTACTAGTTGGAGAAGGAAATGGCAATCCACTCCATTATTCTTGCCTGGAAAATCCCATGGATAGAGGAGCCTGGCGGGCTACAGTCCATGGGGTCGCACAGAATCAGACACGACTGAAGCAACTTAGCACCACTTACTAGTAATTCAGAGAATAGGTACAGGAAGGCTTCCAGTCTACAAACAACAAAATCCTCCCCATTTTAACACCTAAAATGTTACCAATGGCAGTTAATTCTTTGGGGCTAAGCTACATCCTTTTTCTAGATAGACTTTTAAAATATAAATTTATTCACTGGGAAAAGTAACACTAAGCATTGACAGCTCAATATGAGTAAATGTTCCAAATGTTTCCTAACAAAAGGAACCAGCAAAGGTAATTCTTTGGGAGGAGAGCAAGAGCCCTGAAATGGAAGAGGTTTCCCAAGGAGGATGCTTGATCAGTCAAGACAAACTTTTCCCCAATATGCTTGGCTGGTTCAGTCCTGCATTCCTGCATCAAAAAGCTCAGTCATGCTGTGTAAGAAGAGTTTCATTTACTGAAAGAAAACTGGTCATAATCCTAGCCACTGGGAACTATTTGGCCACGCTGTAATAAATCCAAAAACTAAGCTGAAAGATTGTATGGAAAAATGCTGTGTGTGATCACTTTCAGCTGGCCAAGTGAGAGCCACAACTCTAATAAACTCAATTTAAAAGGAAGAAGCATCCAAGTATCACTTGGGTTGAATCAAAGGGATGAGCTGTTTTTTCTTAATTGAAATTATACATCCTTTTTTATTCATGAAATTCAGTAATAATTTAAATTGCCCAAGTCTTTAATCATGAAATTATTTGCCTTTCAGAATGGACAAGTAGACAGTTCTATTTAAAATGCCACCTCTTTCAACCATCTAAGTTGAGTGCTACTCATTTAACCTAAATCTTCTACTGCCACATTTTACTAAATTACTTCTGACTGCAATGTTCAAAATATTAGATACCCAAAGGGCTCAGAAAAATGAAATGTGTTCTTTCCTGTTCTAAAGCTAAAAATTCACCCACACCAATGGCAGATTCAGCTTCTGGAGAAGCCCCCTTCCTGGTTCATAAGACAACCATCTTCTCACTGTGTCCTCTCATGACTGAAGGGGCATGGGGGGGCGCCTCTGGAATCTTTTATAAGGACATTAATTCCATTTGTTATGGCTCTGCCTTCATGACATAAAGACCTCCTAAAGGCCCACCTCCTAATACCTCCTAATCATATACTCAAGATAATGTTTGTAGAATAGAGTGGAATAGAAGTGGCATGCAATACAGAGCAAGGCATGGAAGTCATGGAGCAGAGAGGACTAAGTCCCAAAGATACTTCTTGTAGCAATATTACTCCCCAGATCTGAATATCTTTACCTATGAAGTCATACTTGTGCAAATAAGGAGTTGTATCAGAATCAGCAAACAAAAGTTAAGAAGTCTGATTGCATTAGATTTGGAGAAATGATGTGAACAGCAGTGCAATGTGGAAAATAAACAAGAACAATATTGCTCTTACCAGAGATGTGGGCTGTGGGCATGAGTACGATAGCAAGCAATACAGTAGTTCCTTTGCCTTACTCAAGTAATCAGGCATTCAATCCCTTCACATTGAAAGCACTTCTCTGGGACTTCCCTGGCAGTCCAGCAGTTAAGATCTTGAGCTTCCAATGCAGGGAGCACAACTTCAATCCCCACTCGGGGAACAAAGATCCCACATGTTGCATGGCACAGACAAAAAAAAACAGAAAGCAAGCATTTCTCATGGACCCTCTTACTGTCTACACATATTTTCCAAGTACATACCACATAGCCCCCTCATGCATTTACGACCTTCCCCAAAGTCTATCAGCCAGTCACACAACCTATACAGAGAATCACTCATGCATTCTACAATTATTGAGTTTGTAGGATGTTAAAGGTCCCTTGCTATTGTGAGACAACACTACTTAGAACACAGACCTGAATGACAGAGAAATGGATCTGAATTCTGGCTCCAGCCCTAACTAGCTCAGTGTCCCTAATGCAATTTTGAATCTTTTTGTATCTCAGTTTTCCCATCTATCAAGTGAGATTGAAAACCACCTACCTCATGGACAAGCCACAGTATGTATTACCAGGCATATTGCACGGCCCTCTTCATAGAGGTATAGGGAGGAACATATGAAAGGTCAAGTTCCTGACTCCAGGTTAGCTATCCCAACTGTTAAACGATGGTGTCATTCCAGGATGAGTCAGCTGTGACCTGCCCTCCAGGAGCTTACAGTCAAGAATGGGAAATGGTACATCAGCAGACAGAAAGTAAAGCACGTATGACAATTGTCAGTGTAGATAAGTGAAAACTAACCTGGGAAGGAGGGAATTCTTCCAGCTCAGAAGACCACTTCTTATTTACCATTGCAACGTTTCTGAGGCATGAGGGATTCAGAGTAGCTACATACCAGCCTGGGGGCTGCCAAAATCCAAGGGGAAAAATTTAAGAGGCTGAAATCAATCATTGTGAGTCTCTGCATTCAGCACAAAGTTTCTCCCAACGCAGATGTGTGAGCACTCTGCCATGTTCTGACGTCCATCACACGGGGACACATGCAGCAACCTGGTCTGAACACACTTTGGTTACAACTTAATTTACTCCCAGAGACTCACAGACACAGAAAACAAATTTATGGTTACCAAAAATGGAAGGGGGATTAGGAGAGGGGTAAAGCAGGAGGTTGAGATTAACATATACACATTACTATATACAAAATAGATAACCAACAAGGACCTACTATATAGCACGAGGAATGCTACTGGAATTTTTTAATAACTTATAAGGGGAAAGAATCTGAAAAATAGATATAGATACATATGTAAACAAATTGCTGCGCTGTATATGTAAAACTAACATGATATTGTCAATCAACTGTTTCAACTGAAGAAAACAAAGTCTAAGGGGAAAAAAAACTTAAAAAACAAAACTTACTTTATTCTTATTAAGGACCCATCACATGCCTGACTTTGTATGTAAAACTCTCTGCCCATCAGGATGAGGACTCTCCTAATGAAACTTTTCCTCAATAGAGGGACCAGGTAGGTCAGGATGGTCAGCTTAGAAACGTAGTTGCCTAATCCTGCTTCAAGGTGACAATCTCAGCCCTCCTTGAAGGAAGAGTTCTGAGGAATGACAAGAGGACACACGGGAAAACTCAGAGACGAAGCATGGCTTTAAACTCTAGTCCATGGAATTAGGCTCCGTTGACACTTAATAGACTGGCTTAAGATTTATTTCAGCAGAATATGGAAGGATACTGCTCTATTTTCATTCTCCTCAATATGGAACTTCTTATGCCTTACTAAAATACAAGAACTCTAATTGCATGACAAAATATTTCACTCAGCAACTGTCCTTAATAATAATATGCTTATGGTTAGCCATTTCATTACCTGATAATTACCAGATCATTAGAACAAATAATATATCCTTGTGGGATAAACTTATGGCAATAATTTCACAGAAAAGAATTTTAAAAGCTCCCTGAGAGTTACCAGTAGGCCAGGTGTAAAATTAGCTCTCAGAGGAAATGAATATAAATGTTCTTTCAAAAAGTAAACATGAGTGCAATGACATGTATAACTAAATCTGGATCATGAAATCAGAAAGAAAATGGCTGGAAGGATCTGGTGCAACCTCCTCATTGTACAAGTAAGGACAATGAGACCCGGATAGTCAAGGGAGCCCTACAGCTCAACAGAGAGAATTCATTGAAGTAATGTCAGCACTGCCATGGATTTTTCTTCCCTTATCACAAAGCTCTTCCTTTTTACCGTTGAATCTTCTCAATGCAACATAAGAGTTGATTTTCAAAAACTTTATTAACTGAACTATTGAGGAAATGCAGAAAACCGGTTAATTAGACTCTCGAACTAAAGCTGGATTTGGACCAAAAACTAATTTTTCTTTTTTGGCCACATGACCCAGCATGTGGAACTTCTCCAACCAGGGACTGAACCTGTGCTCTCTGTGCAGTCGAAGTGCAAGATCATAACCTCTGGACCCCCGGGAAAGTCTCTGAAACTAATTTTTCTGACTCACAATTTTATATCTTGTCTGGTCTCTGTTCACCTGATTCTAAGCAGTGTGTCAGCCTAGAACACATTGCCAGCAGCTCCACGGGGCTCTCTCATCTTTCTGATGGCAATTTAAACATTCCTTCCTGCGGGACTTCCCCTGTGTCCAGCCACACTGGACACTATGGGTCCAGTGGCTAAGATTCCCCACTCCCAATGCAGGTGGCCCAGGTTTGATCTCTGGTCAGGGAACTAGATCCCACAGCTGAAGATATTATAGGCTGCAATGAAGAACAAAGACCCAGCACAGCCAAATAAACAAATTTTTTAAAAATTAAAACATCCCTTCCTCAAACAGGCCTTTCCTACACTCCAAGTCACGCAAGCTTCTCTAACTTCCTGGAGCTCTGACTCCCTGGTGAAATACCATGTCTGTAATTATTCATTTAGTATTTTTTTCCCCCCACTAGACACTGGTCCTCAAACTCAACCATCCCTCCGAATACCCTGGAGAGCTTGCTCAGATACATGTTGCTGGACTCCATCTCCTCTAAGTTCTGAATCCAATATGGGCTGGGGCCTGAAAAACAAGGTCCCACATGATGCTGATGGTCTGAAGACCCCTTTAAAAACCATGAAGCTATAATTCGTTATCCCTTTCATGTTAAGCTCGTATACAGTGTTTGTTGGCATTTGCAGCTTTTTTTCCAAAGTACTTGTTTTTATAGCTCTAGCCAACTACTTCACTTTCACTTTCCACTTTCATGCATTGGAGGAGGAAATGGCAACCCACTCCAGTGTTCTTGCCTGGAGAATCACATAGACGGCAGCCCTGGTCTATGGGGTCACACAGAGTCCGACACGACTGAAGTGACTTAGCAGCAGCAGCCAATTACTTTGTCTCCCATTTTGCATAAAGCCTTTTCTATACATACATACATACCATTAAGCTAGACTTTCAGATCCCATGGAGAGGCCAGGGCTGTCTCATTCAATGTTATATTCCCAGTGCCTGGCACATAGCAGGTTCACAGAAAAGAAGTGATAAGCAAACAATTTTCCTCTTTGGGGAAAAAATGTTATGACTCCATAAGTCTAATAGTATGAGCAGTAGCTTAGTCAGGTCTATAGGAACTTTAATATCACTGCAATTTTTCTGTAAGTCTAAAATTATCCCAGAATAAAACATTATGTTTATACACACATTCACCAAGGATCAACAATAATTCTAGGGTGAATCAGGCAGGACCTTAAGACATAAGCTGGATATTTCCCTTTTCATTCAGTTTCCGATAGAAATTAATTAGAAACTGATTTCCCAGGTTTTCTTCTTGCTGGAGAAAACAGGCTGCAGTCAAGTCTGAATAATTAAACATTCAGGGTTGGCTGGCTTTGTGTAAATAGCTGTGTCATCCTTTATCTATAAATGTGGCCAACTCCTCTGATTTCCACTCCCCAGGACCAAATAAAGAATGGATAGGCACCTAGATGAAGCTTTCTGTTTTTTAATGGAAGTATTCTAATCACCAGCAAATGACTTCCCCAGTGCCCTTTGAGAGCGTGCAGGGCCTGGCAAATGCAAAAGCTGAGACAGCAACCACCTGTTAGATGATGTATAGCAGCAGTGCCCAACATCTGGGATTTAATGGTTGATGATCTGAGGTGGAGCTGATGCAGTAATAATAAAAATAAAGTGCACAATAAATGTAATGTGCTTGAATCATCCTGAAAGCATCCCAGTCCATAGGAAAATTGTCTTCCGCCAAACCAGTCCCTGGTGCCAAAAACGTTGAAGACCACTGATTTAAAGGCTCTAGGAAGGCCCCTTGGCTTCCAAATATCCCAACCCTAACCTGCCACAAAGGTGGGATTTCCTCCAGAGAGAAATGATCCTTGGCTTTTCCCCAAGACCTCTGGGGAAAAGCCATCACTGCAGCACTTCCAAACATGATTTATCATCCTGGCCCCAATTAGAATCTATCAGACTCCTTTCTAGTATGACAGCCAGTGTGAGGAGCCATGACAAAGCTGTGTTTGCAATCAGCAGCCTCAGGGCAGGGGACACCTATGGCAGCTGTGTTGCCGGGGAAAGGGCCTGTAGAAGGTCCTGCAAAGGAGGAACCAGCTGCATGATGCATACCTGAGTTTGAGCCAGCCTGGGGACCCACCATGTGCTTTCAGTGGATCTCCTCCACAGAAAAGATATGAGCCTTGCTCTCTTGGGCTTTGCTGGTGAAAAATCTGCCTGCAATTCAGGAGACACAGGTTCAGTCCCTAGGTCAGGAAGATCCCTTGGAGGAAGGTATGGCAACCCACTCCAGTATCCTCGCCTGGAGAATCCCGTGGACAGAGGAGCCTGGTGGGATACAGTCCATAGGATCGAAAGAGTTGGACATGACTGACAAACACACTTTTCTTTTCACTTGCTCTCTTGGTCTTTTTCAGACTACTTTAACAAAATACCGGAGATTAGGTAGTTCAGAAGTAACAGAAACTAGTTTCTCACAGTTCTGGAGGCTTGAAGTCTGAGGTCAGGTTGCTAGCATGGTCAGGCTCTCAGTATTTTGAGAGTCTGCTTCCCCATTCACAAATAACCTCTCTCTGTGTCTTCCCCTGGAAGAAAATGCTCCCCCATTTTTATATAAATGCACTAATCCCATTCATGAGGGTTCTACCTACCTGTGTGAACTAATTGTCTCCCAAAAGCTCCTTTTCCAAATATTATCACCTCTGAGGGTTAAGTTTCAATATATGAATTGTGGGTAGACATTTAGACCATAGCATTAACCTTCAACTCAGACAGAAGGCGAAGCACAGAAATATTCTTAATTATAGTCAAAGAGGGCCTGACGCTATGCTAGGCATAGTATCAACACATTCATGCCTTTACCATTGTGCATATGGTCACAAAATCATCTTGACACCCCATGAGGCAGCTGTTAAAAGAGAGCTGAGAAACCAGGGCTTAATGAAGTGATTTGGTCAAGCTCCTCCATAGGGTAGGAGGTGTAACTGGAATCTAAGCCTGGGAAAATAACCATGCACTGTGTTTTTCCCTTTGCTACTCTACCCCTAAGGAGGGGAAGCCAGCAAAGGAAAATGAGGAGGAATGTCTCAAAACGTGTGGCATAGCAGAGGCTGAGAAAAGAATGATTCGAGAGGGGAGATAAACAATGCGGAGAAGTCGCCGAATAAGACAGAAAAGGGCCCCTAGACCTGGCCCCGTGGAGGCTGTTGAAGCCAAGTCCAGTTTTCTTGGCTGTGTTACCCCGGAAGCCCAGCTGGAGGTGTTAAAAGAAAAGGTGGAGGTAAATCCAGGGTGTGTGACTCTCAAGATGTTTGCAATCAAGTGAGTAAGATGCAGAAGGTGGTGGCCGGAGGAGGCCTTGGCATCAGGGGAAGGCGTTTATTTTTAAAATGCGTGATAGCTAGAGTTTATTCATAAGCTGCAGTCAACAAGCCAGTAACAGAGGGAAATGACGCAGAAGACGGAAGAGAGATGCAGGAGCAAATACCCCACCAGTGAAAGGGGACATGGAGGGAGAGGTCAGCCTTTCATAGAAGAGGGGACATTCCTTCCAGGGGAGAACAGCAAGACAAAGCGGGTGGGGAGGAGGAGAAAAATGGAGAAGGCGATGGCACCCCACTCCAGTGCTCTCGCCTGGCAAATCCCATGGACAGAGGAGGCTGGTGGGCTGCAGTCCATGGGGTCGCGAAGAGTCGGACGTGACTGAGCGGCTTCACTTTCATTTTTCACTTTCATGCATTGGAGAAGGAAATGGCAACCCACTCCAGTGTTCTTGCCTGGAGAATCCCAGGGACAAGGTAGCCTGGTGGGCTGCCATCTCTGGGGTCACACAGAGTCGGACATGACTGAAGCGACTTAGCAGCAGCAGCAGCAGCAGCAGGGATACAGGTAGGCTTGAGGGCTGGGTAATAAATGGGACCATCAAGCCTTCGATGACTTTTTAAAAGTCATCTGTTCTGGTGTCCCAAGTTGTGATGACTATATAAACAATAGAACCACAAAACACAGAAAGGATTATTTTTCTATCTATACAACACATTAAATCTCAAATGGTCCAAAGCACTCCTTTAACAGAAGAGGACTAAAAGAGCTGATTTGCTCACGGCACAAAGATTATTAGTAACAGTAATGACGCTAGAAACCAGAGTATCAGGATATTAATCTTTTTGTAAAACAACAAGTTGTTCCACTCCCTGCCTTGGATTTTCATAGCTGAAAAGTTCTCTGAGTACATTTTAAACAGATAACATATCAATGTATAGTCCTCAATTCTTATCCCCACATTCCTGCTGTAGGTCAAGTAATGGGGAACTAACCTCTGTACATAAATGCACCAAACTACACAGCTATGATGGGAGAAGGTGGAGACACGAAAGAAGGCAATCTGCAGAATATCTCATTAAAGCTCACAACAAAGGCTAATTAGGTGTTGGTGGAGCTGTCTGGATGAAAATATTGCCAAGATGGATTTTTTTCACACTCTCCCCACAGACTCCTTAATAGCAATGCTGTGAATACTTGACTTGAGAAACAATATGGGCTGGAAATACAAGCCAATATAAAAAAAAAAGCAAAATTGGCCACCAGAGAAATGATCCCTTGATGTTTCTGAAAGCTGAAGCTATCTGCCCCCCAGTAACACAGCAAGCCAGCGACTTCACTAGCTGAAGCTAAAGTGAGGGATTTGACCTATCCATACCCACTGCTTCTGGCAGGGCACCTGGCATACAGAAGTGCTCAGAAAGTGTTTGCTATTGTGCTGAGTGAAAAAGAAAAGAAAAAAACAGTTTCAAAAGGTTCTGCACAGTGTGGTTCCATTTATATAACATTCTCAAAATTATAGAGATGGAGAAGAGATTAGTGGTATCCAGGGCTTAGGGATGGGGGTGGGATGTATTATGAAAGTGCAGCCTGAGGGAGTTACTGGGTCAGGAGGGAAGCACTCTGTACCTTGATTGTGGTGGTTATCCAAATCTCAACAGATGATAAAATTGCATACATAACAGTGCATGCATACACACACACACCAAGGCATGTAAAACCTGATGAAATGTGAATAAATCCTGAAGATTCTACCCATGTCACTTCCTTGGTTTTGATGTTATGTTGCTGCTGCTGCTGCTGCTAAGTCACTTCAGTCATGACCGACTCTGTGCAACCCCATAGACGGCAGCGCATCAGGCTCCTCTGTCCCTGGGATTCTCCAGGCAAGAATACTGGAGTGGGTTGCCATTTCCTTCTCCATACGTTACAGTTATGCAATTTGTTCTCATTGGAGCTGAAGGTACACAGGTCCTCAAGGTACTATTTTTTTTTCAACTTCCTGTGGGTCTGTAACTAGTTAGTGATGAAGAGTTTTAAAGAATAACTGATTTTCATTCTCTACACGTGTTGCCTGAATTCTTTTAACTGGAATCCTCTAAAAACTCTGTGACAGGTATTTTAAGCCAGCTCACTCAACACTTAAGGAAATTGAGAAATATTTCATAGTGGTTAATAGAAGAATCTCTGGAATCTAACAATCTGGATTATATCTAGCTCCACAACCACTTATTAGCTATTTAACTCTGGGCAAGTGACTTACTCCTTCTGAGCCTTGGTTTCCTTGTCTAGAAAACAATGACATTGCATATTCAGCTCAAGGTGCAAAGCCAAGGATGTGATAGTTCATCAACAAATGTTGGAGGCGATGATTCACTTTGCTGCACCGCAGAAACACAACCCTGTAAATCAGCTATACTCCAACAAAATTTTTTTTTAAAGTCACCTGCATGGACGTAGTAGAGCTGAAAATCAAATGTAGATCTGATTCCTAAGCCTGGATCTTAATTACCATACAATACTGCCTCCTGCTTAAATGGCAAATGAAGAAATGAATGAATCTGGAGGTTATCCAGTATTTCAAACCCTCTTCTCCCAATACGTATGCACCTATTTGCCCTCTATGAGTCACAAACACCTCTGTATTCAATTCCTAGGGTTGTCACAACAAAGTACGACAGACTTGGTGGCTTCAAACGTAAGTTGATTCTCTCCCAACTCTGGAGGCTAGAAGTCTGAAATCAAGGTGTTGGCAGGGTCATCCATCCTCTGAGACCCATGGGAGAATCCTTCCTTGACTGTTCTAGCTCTGGTGGCGGCCGTCTATCATTGGGCCTCCTTAGCTGTTAGCTGTACCGCTCCAGTCTCTGCCTCGCTCACCTTCCATGGTCATCTTCCCTCCAAGACTCTTCTGCTTTTCTCAGTCAGACTGGATTAAGGGCCCACCCGACTTCAGTATGGCCTTCTCCTAAGCTACATCATAGTTACGTCAGTGAAGACCCTACTTCCAGGGACTTTCCTGGTGCTCCAGTGGCTAAGACTCTGCACTCCCAATGCAACGGGCCCAGGCTTGATCCCTGGTCAGGAAATTAACATACATGTTGCCACAACTAATAGTTTGATGCTGCAACTTAAGATCTTACATGCTACAACAAAAATCAAAGATCCTACATGCTACAAGTAAGACCCAGTGCAGCAAAATAAATAATTTTTAAAAAGATTCTATTCCCAACTAACATCACAGATACCAAGAGTTAGGACTCCATCGTATCTTTCAGGAGGGGACACCATTCAATCCACAAAAGCCTCCAAGATGGTTTCAAAGAAATTTCAGACTCCAACTGCCCCCTTCTCCATCCAGCATTTGAAACTTCAGCACCCCTACTCTGATCAAGCCAAGCTTTCTGCAGTCCACAGCTTACTAAAACATTGAGAGTGTGTTCATGAAAGTTTTCAGCACAGATGGGCACTTCTCTTTAAGAGCAGGTTCAGCTTTCTAGCACAAATCCCACAGGCACGGGGTGGGGGGAATAGGGGGAGGGCATTGTGACCCATTGTCATTTCAAACCACTTAAGTGATCATTTACGGCAGGACATAAAAATTATCACTGTTTTGAAAGACACTAAGCTGGTATTCCAGGTAATGATACCTTCAGGCTAACTCATTCTTTTTCAGGAGTTTTAATTATCAGGATGGGCACACTGGTGTTTATTCAATTCTCTGTATACTAGAGATGGGGTCTGGGAAAGATGAATGCCACCCTCTTTTTGGCTATGCTCAGTTGAATGGATTGTTCTCATTTTCCCTCTTCCTTCATCTGTTGATAAAATCAAGAACAGGATCCAAAACAGTATGTACCCACACAGGACGATGTATCCTGGTGCCTGTGGCCAGGAACAGGGCCCCCAGTTACAGAACCCAGGTTCCAAGCCAGCCTCCATCCCATTCAGCACATTGTAGCACTACTTCTGGGATTCTGGTGTCCCATGGAGGTGACAATAACAACTATCTCCTCGAGGATTGTCTACAGGTGATGTGGCATAAGGACTGATGTTAAGATCTCAAGTTCAAAGACATTTAAAGAGAAAAAGGAGATGTAGCCTCAGAGAGTGGATTCATTTCTCCCATCCAAGACCTGTAGAAAGCCATTTCCAGTCCACTTCTGTTCAGAAACAAAAGCAAACTCCTCATGTCAAGGTGGCAGGATCACTGCCCTAGGGAGAAAAAAAGTGGTATTTCTATAACCTACTTCAAGTTAGCAAACACTTTCATGTCTTTGGAGGGGCCCAACCACCTGGGAAGCAAGTATTACTTTTCCTCCCTCAGGGACTTAGAGCTCAGTCTCATGTCATCCATTCTCAGTATCCAGCACCGTGCCTAGCATCCAACAGATGCTTTACAAATGGTAGCTCAGTTGGTAAAGAATGTGTCTGCAGTAGAAACCTGGGTTCATTCCCTGGATCAGCAAGATCCCCTGGAAAAGCAAATGGCAATCCACTCCAGTAATCTTGCCTGGAGAATATTATGGACAGAGGAGCCTGACATGTTACAGTCCATGGGGTCACAAGAGTCGGACATAACTTAGCGACTAAACCACCACCACCCAAATAATTGTGCAAACAGTACATGAAAACCGGAAGCCCTATTTTACACAGCAGGACATAAACCACAATGGCTACCATCATTAAGCACTTGCCACATGTCAGACACCACACCAAGCACTTTGCTTGTGAAGTCATGTAATCCTCATGTCAAACCTCAGATCCAGGCACAATCATCCTATTTTGGACAGGAGAAAACTGAAGTTTAAAAGTTAGAAGATTGCACCAAATTGCTGAAGTTCAATCCTTGGTTTGCTTACTCAGATCTTCTATGCATACTTACTCTCTACTCAGGAGTTTAACATTTTCAAAAAGACAGAAGCTCCTATGTTTCCCTGTGATTATGTGCTTCAAAAACCTGCATTCTGCATTCCTTTTACTCTTGTGTCCCCTGATAAAAGAACCTAGGCTCAACCATCACATGAAAATCTGTTCAGTTTACCTCAAAGCTCCAGGTTTGCCTGGATCCACATTCTGTGAACCTTGCAATTAGCAAAGTAAAACAAACAAAACAGTCTCATCAGCATCCGTATTTTCAAATGACCAGATGCAGAGTGCCAACTTCTGGTTTGCCTTTTGCTGCAGTGAGTCAGGTACCAGTAGAGGGCCTGACTGACTACCCGCACTAGCTGGCCTATTCTTGGAGTAGACTTTTTATAAGTTATTGACTTAGGACAACCTAACAGTGGATATCTGGCATTTTCGAAATCAAATTGGGTATTTATTCTGATCATTAATATGAGGTCTCTTTTATTTTTTTGCACATAGATTTAACACAATCTTTCCTGTAGATGGATGCGTCTATTGTAATGTGTCTTCTAGGATTTTCTCATCCCCACCTACTCCTCCAACCTCAGCCCCTTGCCCAGTGGAACTCTGCCTGCTGCTACCTCAACCTCACTTTGTCCACTGCCTCTATTTCAATGTCCCCCAGATGGACAAAGACCAAAGTCTTGAGTCACTCTTAGAAGAACGTCCCCAAGGAGAACTATGTACCTAGCATTAAACTATAATGTGGTTACCTTGTTTTTGCAGCATAACACACGGTCGCTTAAGTCCACTATCACTTTACTTTCCTAAGAGCCAGAGAAAGACAGTCTCTATGATGTCAACTATCCCCTGAAATAAACTGGAATATGCTGTATCACACTGAGTAATCATCCCCTGAGGTAACAGAGTCTTGCATGCAAACAGTTGCACTATCTCCTGGGAATGTTAACTTGTCCTGTTAATGGCAACATCACCCCTTCAATTAGCCTAGCTGGTCTGAGTTCCCCAGAAGTCTTCCTTGGTGGCTCAGATGGTAAAGAATCTGCCTGCAATGCAGGAGACCCAGGTTCAACCCCTGGGTCGGGAAGATCCCTGGAGAATAGAATGGCAACCCACTCCAGCATCCTTGCCTGGGAAATCCCATGGACAGAGGAGCCTGGCAGGCTACAGTCCATGGGGTGGCAGAGCCAGATACAACCGAGTAACTAACACAACACTTTCACCCAAAGCAGGCCTAAGGCAAGGACTCAGAAGAATTCATTCACTTGGGAACCATTGGTGATGGAGTAGAGAAGACAAGCAGGAAGAAAAAGGAGAAGTTCAAGGTGCTCTTGGGAGCCAGTTACTGCTGTGGACAACTGGAACTCAAGTTCATGGCCAGCTCTGGGAATCAGGAAGGAACATGCCTCAGACTCTCCCAAACAACAAACAGGGCTGCTGGGCACTTATTCAGCTACTCTCAATCATGCATTGAAGATGGCTTCCAGACCACCCCTTCAGCGCTGCTGGCTTGCCCCCTGCCTCACCACACACACAGACTAAGCAGACACTCTCAACAATGTCCCTTCCAGGTACAGTCATAAGTGTGCACAGGTGTTCTGTATGTGGAAGTTGGCACCAAGAGTAGACGTGTGAAGCACAGATTATGTCAGCTCCATCCTCGACATGCAAATTAGGTCACTGGCAAACACAAACCTAGGCTAACAAGCTAGGAAGGCTCTTTCCAACCAGTGTGGGTTTTTTTTCCTCCAAACAGGACATGTTGCTTCCTACTATTTTAAATGACCTCACAACTCAGATTCCACATCACAATGACAAAACACTGTGGAAGGGGACCCAGTTCAGTTAGTAGTGCTCATCTCAGGTCTCAGCCTGTAGCATTCTTGGTGGACAGGAACGTCCAGTCTCCTGGCCATTCAGGAAACGCCTTATAACAGAATTCTTTGAGAGCACATTTTCTGATATTCTGTGGCCTTTGGCAGGGCAGCAGCACCCTGAGGAGAAGCTATTCCTCAGAAGCAGCAGGTACATAATCAACAGCACTTCATTTTCTGTTTTGAGGGTTTTCTCAACAAGTCTCCATTTCCTTAATGAACTGCCTACTCCTGACCGTTTTCCCCACAGAGCAGTGATTAAGTCTGTCACCCTTATTATTGTAGGAGGGGTGTCTTATTCCCATTAAAATGACCTCATTGCTGCACCTCACAGGCCACTGCAATTACATGCTGAATCTTTGTGAGTTGAAAAGCCAAGTGAAGATAACTTCACCTTTCATTTCTACTTGGGAGTAAATGCAGAAGTTTCCGGAGAAGGCAATGGCACCCCACTCCAGTATTCTACCTGGAAAATCCCATGGACTGAGGAGCCTGGTAGGCTGCAGTCCATGGGGTCGCTAAGAGTCGGACGTGACTGAAGTGACTTAGCAGCAGCAGCAGTTTCTGGCCAAGTTCAAGAGTCATTGGTCTCTCTGGAGCTCAGCACTGATGTGTTGGTGTGGGAGGAGATCAGAGTGTAAGGAATTATCAGCACCACCTCTAGTTTTAATGAGAAAACTCTTCGCACGCCTCTAACTTCTCAAGCTCAGCCATCCAGATACAGAGAGCACAGGAGGGTCATTATATTTTTCTAATGTGAGTATTCAAGGTGGCCCTGAGATGGCTCCCATAGTTCTAACTAGATAATTAAAACAAAACATTGATTATTTGCAAGCGTAGGGACATGCCTGACCAGTACCATCTCAGTAACACTGAGGACTACCATCAATTCATGGCTGCTGGGCCAGTCCATATTGGAGAGCCATATGGATGACACTGCAAGCACTAGCACTCATAGACAGTTTAGCTTTTAATAAAATTATCTCGATCTTATTATCTGGAAATATGTCAGCTAACTTAATCCTGCCACATACAGAACAGAGGGTTCAGAGGGAAAAAAGACCAGCAGGATGAGCATGACCCCACCAGCCAGGAGAGGCAGCCAAGAACCCAAGTCACATGAGCGATGCCTCCTTGACAGCTTTGGATTAAGAAAACAATTGCCAAGACAGAAACTAGTAGGCCAGACAAAGCACTGTCTTTCCATAGAGTGTCCCATGAAAAGCCTTCTTGACACAGCCACTCTCTTCCAGTGCTGATTTACAGAGCACCATTCCCAGGGTAAAAAGCAGTTAAGTTTAATTTATAGTAACTGAGGGCTAACCAAGGAACAGGAGTCAGCAGCTAGCTGGCACCAGAGTGAAAGATGCACTCAGCTATTCATGTAAATCTTTCCATTTTATTAACCACCAAACATCAAAGACAACCAGCTGCCCAGCAGATTATTACTACTTTGCCATCCTATCAAAATGACATAGCCATTCAATCCCCCATGATCGAATGTCTCCTGTCCTTGCTGAAAGGGACTCAGAAGTCACCTAGCCCCTTCCTGTGGGTTCACACATAGGAAAAATGATGTTCCAAATTATCAAGTTATTATCCAAGATTAACAGGTAGTTTGCAGTGAAGTACTATTAGAACTTGGGGCCCTAGCTTTAGCTTAGGTCTCTTTTCCACCACTTTCAAAAGCCAAGAACTCTGAATTTGGGGAGATTACTACTGACCACACCAGCCAGAATTTATGCCTTCAAATTGTGGTGCTGGAGTAGACTCTTGAGTCCCTAGTACTTTAAGGAGATCAAACCAGTCAATCCTAAAAGAAATCAACCTGAATATTCACTGGAAGGACTGATCCTGAAGCTGAAACTCCAATATTTTGGCCACCTGATGGGAAGAACTGACTCATTGGAAGAGACCCTGATAGTGGGAAAGATTGAAGGCAGGAGGAGAAGGGGATGACAGAGGATAAGACGGTTGGATGGCATCACCAACTCGATGGACATGAGTTTGAGTGGATTCAGGGAAATGATGAAGGACAGGGGTGCTGCAGTCCATGAGGTTGCAAAGAGCTGGACATGACTGAGGAAGTGAACAGCACCACCAGCAGCAGCCAGGGTCATCAGTAACATATAATGAGCCAGATCTCAAGCCACATCTTGTGGATAAATTAGGAACATCCAGAGGCTTCGTTAATAACACTCAGATCCCCAGAGTGCTCCTGGGTACACTGAAGAAGTAACTTAATAAGCAAAGTCACTGTGAAATAAACATCCATTGATCTTTTTCTCATCATTGTGGTAATATACGAGGCTACTGAGGGAGACTCTGGCTGCCTTCCAGTAGGAAATAAGTCTTGGACTTTACCTGTTTGCAAACAGAGACAGGACCCAAGTGATCTCCAGACATCTCTCCTGGTTCTAAAGTTCTCTAAATTGAATTTATATATTTCAAGGCTGAATCAGAGTAGCATTCTTGTCATATCACTTCATAAAAATTTTACTTTCTATTCTCTAACTTTTCACTGGTTACAAAATATGTTCACTTATATAAAGTCTTTACCTTCTAGTAACTCTTTGAGGGTACAAAGGCAGGAATAAAATATTTTGAACAATCCTAGGAGGGAGAAATCAGAGAAGGCAATGGCACCCCACTCCAGTACTCTTGCCTGGAAAATCCCATGGACGGAGGAGCCTGGTAGGCTGCAGTTCGTGGGGTTGCTAAGTCAGACACGACTGAGCAACTTCACTTCACTTCTCACTTTCATGCATTGGAGAAGGAAATGGCAAACCACTCCAGTGTTCTTACCTGGAGAATCCCAGGGACAAGGGAGCTTGGTGGGCTGCCGTCTGTGGGGTTGCACAGAGTCGGACACGACTGAAGCGACTTAGCAGCAGCAGCAGGAGGAGGGAGAAATATACACAGGTGAAGTATGCCAACTCAGCCAAAGGTTTACTTTTCAAATGCAAACTAACCAGGTTAGAGACCATACCCCCAACCACAATGAGAGCATGTGGGACTCTCTCACTGCAGGACACTAGCCAACTTCTCTGATCACCCCCGGCTTAGGTACCAGGGAACAGAAGACAGCCTGATGCCCAGAGCCCCTGAAAATTATTTAAACTGGCCACCTCTAAGCCTGCCTACCCTGCCTCACCTGTTCCTTTTCCCAGAAACCACAGTCAAAGTGTCAAAGTTTTCACAATAGTCCCTTCCTTTCCTTCTGCCCCGACTGACCCTGGTGCTTCCCTGTGTTCCCCACACACACACCATGGCAGGACAGGCCCCTCCTCTTAGGGGTAGTATCAGTAATAAACTATTTTTTCAGTGGCAATCATCTCTCGGTCTGTTGGCTTCACTCTACCTCAAATTTTTCTATTGCTAATTCATAATTTAGGGCACCTCCACCACCTTTCACCCATCCCAGCACCAGCACAGGTGAGGTCACACAGCAGATGCTCAGTGAGCAGCTATCATAGTATAGATTATTTGTCAACCTGGTTAGACCACAGTGCCCAGATATTTGATCAAGGTTATTCTAGATGCCTCTATAGAGGTTTTGATAACCATTTAAATCAACCAACTTGGAGTCAAAGCAGATTTCTCTCCATAATAGGGGTGGGCCTTGTCCAATCAGTTGAAAGCCTTAGGAAAATACTGACTGACCTTTCCAAAGGAAAAACAAACTCTACTATCAGACCATTTCTGGATTCAAACCCACAACTCTTCCATTGGTCTCCAGCCTGCTGAACTCCCCTGCAGATTTTGGACTTGCCAGCCTCCACAAGCATAGAAGCCAATTCTTCAAAAGAAATACACACATACCTTTTTTTTTTCCCCCCCAAATTTCAAGAGAGGCCAACTTTACTGATTATAAGCTTACAATTAGTATTACATAGAAGCACTCTGGGGGCTTCCCTGGTGTCTCAGATGGTAAAGAATCTACCTGCAATGCAGAGGATCTGGGTTCAATCCCTGGGTTGGGAAGATCCCCTGGAAGAGGGCATGGCAACCCACTCTAGGATTCTTGCCTGGAGAATTACCATGGACAGAGAAGCCTGGCGGGCTGCAGTCATGAGGTCACAAAGTGTCAGACACAACTGAGCAACTAAGCACAACACAGCACAAAATCACTTTTATATTGGTCTTTTTTAACTTTTTATTTTGTATTGAGTATAGCCTATTAACAATGTTGTGATAGTTTCAGGTGGACAGCAAAGGGACTCAGCTGTACCACATGTATCCTTCTGATTCTCTGGACAACTCTAATACAGTAATGGTGAGATTTAATGAACAAAATGATGTCTGCTGTGAATAAGAATGCTCATAGCAACACCTCTTATGATCAGTAAAAAAGACCCAAATGGTCATTCATAGTGGTTTAGATAAATAAATACTGCAGCTCTCATCACATGGAATATCAGATAGTGAAGAAAATAAATGAGCCACAGCTACAATCAACATAAACACATCTTTAAAAAAAAAATGGACGTCTTGGTACTCCGTGACAACCCAGTGGGGTGGGATGGGTGGGAGGTGGTTTAAGAGGGAGAGACATATGTATACCTATGGCTGATCCATGTTAATGTATGGCAGAAACCAATACAATATTGTAAAGTAATTATCCACCAATTTAAAATAATTTTTTAAAAAATAAAATAAATTACAAGCAAAAATAATGGACATCTTGCAAGTATATTACTGACCAAGTCAATATAAATCTACAGTGCTAGAAGTCAGGACCTGATCACTCTAGGAGGCTGTCCAGGAAGAGCTGGGGACCCCAGGTTCTTTTGGAGTGCTCCCTGCAATACTGTTTCTTGATCTGGGGGTCGGGGGTCAGTGACACTTGAGAACCAGCCAGTGAACAATTTTATTGAGCTGCGTATTGATGATGTATGCCTTTTCCTGTATATACATGACCTTCACAAAAGGTTGCAAAAAAAGAATAATAAATTTAAATGATTTTTTAACATTATTCCACTCTGTGACCGAGATCCATGATATAGTAGGCATTTGTGTATCAGAAACTCAGCAATGTAGACGATAAATGTTAAGCATGAAAATAACCTTATATAACTGAATATGTTAGATGTTTTGTAAATCAAATTTTGGAAAACATGTTATAGCATCTATCTCATGTCTCTGGAAGTACTGAGAGAGCTCAGACTCTTGAGCCTCTAGCATCATCCCACCAGGTACATGACATGCTCTCCCCACCCACCCATCCACAGGGCACAGAGTCCCACAGAGAACTGGCAGAATCACCCTCCTAGCATCTAGGTTTTCTCAGGAAATGGAATTCCCCACTGTAATTATCTCAAGTGTCTCTCAGTGAGTTGAATAAATTAGACATGCAATCTGTACCTCACACTTCAAGAACTGTGAGTTATTCCACAAATTTTTAAAAAGAGAAGAAAAATAATGCAAAGAAAAGAAAACTAGAAAATCAATGTGTTGCCCAGTGGCAGCAAACCTGCTTGCATTTGGGGCTTGGAGGCAGTGGAAGTGGTTTGGGCGTTCTCTGTTTTAGCAGCTGCGTGTTGAGAGCGGGTTCACTCAGGGGGTGTTGTTCCGTTCAGTCACTCAGTGGTGTCTGGCTCTTTGCAGCCCCATGGACTGCAGCACACCAGGCTTCCCTGTCCTTCACCATCTGCCTGCGTTTGTTCAACACTTATGCCCACTGAGTCAGTGACGTTATCCAATCATCTCGCCCTTGTCAGCCTTTTCTCCTCCTGGTGGTTGGGTTGAAAACCCAGCCTTCAGTTGTCCCGTGGGAAAAGGGAACTGTGAGCCAGATGTGTGAGGACCAGTGAGCCCTTTCTTCAGACTGTGGGCTCTGCGGGGTGTGGGGATGCCTGGCACCTAGACCCGGAAACGCTAGCACGTGGCTGGCCAAGTCTCTTAGGATCAAGTCTACCCGGCTTCAGCTGCCGCCACCCAGCCTGGTCCAGCTCCCCCTTCTCTGGGAGACACGCTGTGCACCTTGAGGAGCTATAGGGAGGCACCGGGAGTCCTGACCTTCCCACGTCGGGGCACCCTGTCTTCACCTGGAAGGCCAGAACATGGCAAACTCTTGCTCAAGACTCAGTTCTCTAGGAGGTGTTTCCAACCCTCCCCAGCCTCTACCACTCCCACTCCCTGCTCTGAGCGCCTGGAGGGCTGAGACTTCCGGGTCTGGATCCCCCACCGCTACATCTGCCTCTCTCTCTGGGTGGGTGGGTATGTGTGTACATGACCCCCATCGCTGTGTGTCTCCTCCCCTTCCTGGTTCCCTCTAACTTTGCCTCCCCGTCCCTCTCCCTCCGCCCTTCTCTGTCTCTCCCCTTCTCTCTTTCTGTCCCTATGTCTCTCCCTCCGGCCCATTAGATTCTCCCTCTCCCTTCCCTCATGTGACCCTCTCTCTGTCCCTGCCTCCCTGCCCCCATCCCTCCTCTGACTTTGGATGTGTCAGAGTCATGGCTGCCTCTTCCTCAGTTTCCACATTTATTCATTGAACATTCTGTTCGCATAACACCTGCAAGCCATGGAACAATTTCCACCTAAGAATAATCTGTTAAGTACTGTGAGCTCCTCGGCTGAAACAATCACTCGAATCCACCTCCCCCCCATACCTGCATCTCCACCTACACCCTCCATCTGCCTCTCTGTCTGTCACCCCGCATCTGTCTGTCACCCCGCATCTGTCTGTTCCCCAGCCCATCTCCCTCGCCCCCCTCTATTCTTCTCCCATCTCTCTCTCTTCTCCTAGGCTCCTCTTTCCCTGCTCATGTCAACTCCCTGCCATGTACCCCCACTTTGCACTGCCCCCTCTGAGGCTATGATCACCTCCTTCTGTCCTTCTCCATTTGTCAACTTTGATCTCTCAGAATTCACTCTTCCCAGAGCAAGAAACATAGATCTGTAGCCGGTCTAATATCCTTTACCAGCGAGGAAAGCGTCTCCCTCTCTTGAATTCAGTAAGAAAAAAACCTAGCAGAGAATTAGGATTGCTTCAACCAACCCAGACCAAAGTCTTTTCCTTTAGGCCAGTTACTGTGGCTGGAGAGGGGAGATTCCCCATACCTCCATTTAAATTTTAAAATGTGTTCAGATTAAATACAAATAATCTCAAGATGACTTGGCATTCTTATTAAATTTCAAAGCTACCCTATATAGAACAAGCTCCAGATGGAGTTTATTTACCCTTATCTGTGTGTCTTGCAAAGACACGGTTCACAAACCCATCAATCTATTGGACTGTAGAGCCCATGAGACAGGGCTGTGCCTGTCTGCTTCTCTGCTGTATCACCAGCACACAGCCCAGGGATGCTTATTACACATCTGAACAAAGAAATAAATACATGACAAATGATGGCGTAGATAATGATCAACGATAATTTCTTAAGACAATTGAGAATATCTCTTCACTAAAAACAGACTTCCTTCTCTCCTCACAGATACATCCCCATACTTCACCCAACCCAAGAGAACTGGAACTTAGCACTTCTCCATTTTTCTATCAACCACCACTCCCAGACGTAGCGCATTCTAGGGACCTCCCATGGCATGCTAAGCCACAGGTAACCTTGCCCTCCCTCCCATACCTGCAGCCCTTTCGTCTGATTCTTTTTAGGACCATTTCTACAAGAAATCCCAAGTGTCACACCTAGAAGGTCCATGAATGAAGGAACCAGCCCTGGTTTCCCCCTGCCCACCCTGACCCAGCTGAAGAAGGCTGAAGCTCACAACATCTCCCATCTGATTGCTTCCTCACTGTCTGTCTGACCCAGGCTCAGGAAGCAGATGAAAGTGAGGACAGGATCATTAGGAATCAAATCTGTACAAATGAGGTTGCTTACAGCAGATTAAAAAAAGCAACTCAGGGTACTTTTTCTGGGTATTGCATCATTTCTCACAAGGCGCCTTTGCAAACAGCCCCTAATGATAGAGCGGGCCTCAGAAGGACCACATGAAACTGAATAAAACATCAGTGCTGGGCCAACAGGGTTGATCGTGCATTTTAAAAACCCCAGTGTGCAGAGAACAGAGAATTGGCTCTGATCAGCAAGACACATATAGCCCCCTCCCTGTTTTTTTAAGCTAGATGAGACCTTCATCTTTCAACTCACCTCAGGGGTTTTGTATTTAAAAACCAGGCAGGAACACAATGAAAACACAATTTGTGCTACAACACCAGATCTTTTTGATGCCCCAGCCAGTCCTGACCTTGGATGTGTCAGAGTCGTAGCTATCCCTTCCTCAATTTCTACATTTATTCACTGGAACATTCTGTTCCCATAACACCCATGAGCCATGGAACAATTTCCACCTAAGAATGATCTGTTAAGTACTATGAGCTCCTTGGTTAAAACACAATCACTCACATCATGCTCTTGAATGAGTCATCAAACATTGTGAAGCCTCAGTCTTCCTGTCTATGAAATGGGAATAATACCTCCTACATCACATGGTGGCTCATTTTCATTAAATGAAAACAAATGGGTGAACCACCTCACCCAGGGCAGTGCATCACTTATGCCATGTATTTAAATAATATTAGTTCCCTGTGTATCCTAATCAAAACAGACAGAACCAGAACCCCCTATTTTGTGATTGCCTTTCAACACAAATGCACATAGTGCAAGCCCTGGGAGACAGCCCCCTAGTTGGAGAGATGGACCTCCAATACAGACGCTGTATTTGGGATCATTCCCCACACCAGCTGCATAGTGATTATAGCCAGAACACATGTACCAGGAACTCCATTATTCAAAGTCATGGGACATATTGATAAGGCGGTCTAAGTAGAGTGAAGAAGCAACAGAAAATGGCAACCAAGACAATGGGTGAAAGAGCCCGGTCACTTTTTATTAAAAAAAAAAAAAAATAAGTCCAAGCAGGCAAAGAAAACAGGAGGAAGAAAAAGGACAGGGTACAGGGACAGAATTCTCCGTGTGTTAGTCCAGGTCCTCAGAAAGGCAGCACCAGGATGGGAATAAGCACCAAGATTTCTACGAGGGGACATGACTTATGTGAGAAAACAGGGAGGGGGCTAGAGAAGACGGGGGAATTGCCTGACTGCATCACAGAGAAGGAGACAGGAGGGTTGGTGTGCCACATCTTAGCCTCTCAGGGAGGTTCACAAGGTCAGAGGTCACTCTACGAGAAGTGGGGGAAACATTCTCACTTGCATCAGTCAGCATTTTTGACCAATAATAGATAACAGCGTCTCCCTCCCTTGCACACTGGCCTGTCTCTATAGTGCAGGTCGCACTCTGAACAAACGGACAAGAAATAGAAATATACCACAAACGGACTTGGAAAGCTTGTAAGCCAGGTTAGAAACCCATGATGCTGGTTCCAAAATGAACAGTGAGGGGAGGTCCAGGGATACTAGAGAGGCCTGGGGAAAGAGGCAAAGGGGCCAGGGTGTGCTCCTGTTTTGATTTGGGCCCCTCGGAGCCTGAGACAAGGATTGGTTGGCAGTTGATTTATTTGGAAGATGAACCAAGGAAGTTGGCAGGAAGGTGGGAAGGGATGAAGCTAGGAAAATAGGAAAGGAGACACGAGGGTAAGGGTACACTGTTGAGGTTGCTAGAGGCAATGGAATCTCAACTCTCCCAGGACCTGAGTACCCCAAAAGTGTCCCCTAAAGAACCAGAGTCTAAAGCATCTACCCATGGCTCTCTTCTCACTGTTTGAGAACTGTCTTGCAGAGTTACTCCTCCAGTCTTCCAGGCTGGAAAAAGCCTAGACAGAAAGCCAACTCTTAAGCGAAGACAGTGCCAGGAGTTTGCAAGCCTGAGCGTGCCTGAGACTGCACATCACAGCTTCAGGGAAAACCAGAGATGGGCACAGAGGTAAAACCCAAAGACTACAGCTCCAAAGGCTGTCCCACCAGTGTCAATCCTACAATGTCATATTTAACCCTTTAGTTATCTGTGCCCTCTCACCCTGATGCCCCAAAGCATTTCAATTCTGCCCGATTTCAAGGCCCATCAACCCAGAACTCAGAGTAGGGTGAAGGAAGTAGAACAAATCCAGGCCTTCCCATCTCCCAAATCCTCCCCCTCCCAGTAGTGCCCTCCAGAGGCAAACTCACCCTGCTCCAGGAAGGATGACTCTCAGAGACATGGACCTTCAGGTGGGACAGGCTCACAAGTCCTGGCTGACACCACAGGGACCTCTCTGCTGCAGGTAGGGTCAGCTGTTGTCATGACTCAGCAGCTCAGGTCACTGGCCAAAAAACCTACATCCACGTTCCAGCTTCACGCCTGTCTCGCCGCCATAACTTTCAGACTAGTGGAGTCTGCCTCCACCTGATGCAAATATCTAGTAATTAAGCCAGCAGTCTTCAGCCCAAGGTGTGCATCAGAATCACCTGGCGGGCCCAGGAAGCATCCAGAGACCTCTGCTTGCTGAAATAGGAAAAAGAGGACTTGAGTCCTGATTGGTCCCCTCAGGAGATTCTGAGGCCCACTGAAGAGTAAGAACCACTGATTTCAGCCTGGAACACAGGGTCTCAACGGTTTCTGTGCATTCCACTCCCCTGTGGGGATCCCGTGCAACTGCTTCAGCAGCCTTGCTGTGAAGGGCGGGTCTTCACCAGGCAGGTCTATGGCTCCAATGGGCGTCCAGGTGAGACTAATACAACCGGTCCACGGGCCAGCTTTGAGGAGTCAGAGCTCCGATGCAGAACTTGCTATCTCAAGATGGCTTCACAGAGGATCTGCAGGAGCGGCTCTCCTGGGTCCTGTTTTTCCCTGGTCTCATGGTTCCCCACGTGAACCAGTCCATGCAAACATCAGTGACTTTTCAGCTATTGGTAAAGAAAAGAAAAAAATCTTGCTGTGCTGCTGCCTTTTTTGGAAATTGAATAAGCTATAGTATTTAAGCTAACATATCCCAAATATTATTGTTTTAGCAACTAATCAATATAAAAACTAGTAATGATATATTAAACTCCTTGTTTGGTGTTTATATTCATGCTCAGTCGCTAAGTTGTGTCTGACTCTTTGCCACTCTATGGAAACGATAGCCTGCCAGATTCCTATGTCCATGGGATTCTCCAGGCAAGAATACTAGAGTGGGTTGTCATGCTCTCCTCCAGGGGATCTTCCCAATCCAGGAATCAAACCAGGGTCTCCTGCATTGGCAGGTGGATTCTTTACCACTGAGCCACCTGGGCAGCCCTTTTTGGTATTATTAATACATCTTGGAAATCCAGGGTATAGTTTGTACTACAACCTGTCACGTTCCAAGTAATAGCCACATGTGGCTGGTGGCCACAGTATTGTATAAGGCAGTACCCTCTTACTCTCTGGCTTATATCACAATCAAGAAGTTCCTTTTCAATCAACCTATGTGCTTCTTTTCAAGCATCACACAGTCCTGGTCCTTAAGCCAAACCTCAGCTAAAGAGAGAACAAGACCTCCAGATCTCTGAAGACATGTTCGTTTTTTGCATCTGGCTTTTCAGTGAACCCAGTTTGCCTAGGACTGCCCCGATCTTCATGCTCAAACAGCTAAATCCCAGAAATACCCTTAGTTCAGATAAACCAGGAGAACTGCTAATCCTTAAAGTCTGTTTCTGCACAGATCACCCTCTAACCTTAGTGGACTTTTTTCTGTAGGTAGGATAACTGCCTGGTTCATCTGTTACGAGCTTAACATGTACATATAAGATCTGCAGTCTCTGCTGCTGCTAAGTCGCTTCAGTTGTGTCCACTCTGTGCGACCCCATAGAAGGCAGCCCACCAGGCTCCCCCGTCCCTGGGATTCCCCAGGCAAGAACACTGGAGTGGGTTGCCATTTCTTTCTCCAATGCATGAAAGTGAAAAGTGAAAGTGAAGTCACTCAGTTGTGTCCGACTCTTTGCAACCCCATGGACTGCAGCCTACCAGGCTCCTCCGTCCATGGGATTTTCCAGTCAAGAGTACTATAGTGGGGTGCCATCGCCTTCTCCACTGCAGTCTCTCAGTCCCTGACAACTAGCACAGTTTCTTTCCATTCCCATCTCTCTGATTCTAATATTGACTCTGAACCTTGATGTATCTCACCACGTTTCAGGGATGTTGTAAGAATGAGAAAGCACCTTGAAAACTGAGAAATTAAGTACATGTGTCTACTACAATGCCTGTTGAGCAAGTATTATATGCCAAGCCCTGAGCTAGAGCTTTACCTTCATTATGGGCTTTACAATATCCCCATGGACGTAGGCAGGTACCATTATTGTCTTCATCACACCTCTAAGCCAGCTAAAGCTCCAAGAGGCTAAGTAACTCGCCTACAATCACATCATTCATTAAATCTCAGAGGTGTGCCTTGATCCTAGGGCTCGAGGCCAAAGTTCACTAAAATAACAAAACAGAAGAGAAATAACTGAGGGAGGGGAGATCCCTACATGGCAAGACTGATCTCCATGCTACAGGAAAAATGCTCGAAACCATAGGCCCTTGACAAAAAACAACAACAAAAATTTCCAGAGATATTTGAGATAAGATCATACGATATATCTTCAAACACATTTAAAGAAAGGATTTATGGAAACTTGTGAGTCCTAGTCACCCCTCTACATCCAGCTCTTAGGAGGAGCACTTGCTATTCCCTTGACCTGGGACACCATGGCCCCTGATGGAGCTCTCTGATCACCCAGGTCTCAGCAGCTTCCTCCACAAGGGCTCCAGTTACTAACTAATCTAAACTCCCACCTCTCATCTCACTCACATGTCACCTTAGCCCATAACCCGCTTTATTTGGATTGTAACACTCCCCGGGGATCTGCCATTAGCAATACCTTATGTTTGTATGTATCAGCTCTGTGTGTTAATTTCTCCCTTCCCATATGAGCTCCATGGGCCAGGGACCTCATTAACCTTGTTTATCCCCGAGTCACTGGGCCTTGAGAGCAGAGTCCAGTACATGGCAGGCCCTCAAACTTCTGTGATTGTTAAACCAATACAAGACCTGAAAAGTTATGGAATATATTGCCAATGTGGGGGAAATAAACTATATGATTGTTTTTTAAATGCTCTGCAATCAACAAGCAAAACAAGACTTGGTCAAAGGACTTATCTTCTTAGGACTGATTCATCGCCATTGGCAAAGTGACCAAACCACAAAAGCTATATTGAAATCTTCTCTTGCTGCAATGAGTTCTCACTCTCTGCTTAAAGACTGGAATCTATTAATTACAATTACCCAAAGTGTCACCACAAGTGACACCCACTCAAATTCCCTGACTCTGGCAAAATCAAACCCAAGTTGGCCAAGCCAGAAACACCTTCACCAACCTGGTTGTGTTCTGAATCATTTCTGTAGAAACTGGACGAATTCCCAGCAGAGACTTCCAAACTTCCAGCAATTATCCTAAGGTCTGATTAGCATTTTAAATGTCACCTGTATAAATTAAAACTGTTTACAGCTCACAATGTCATTATTTTGTGATTCACGATTTCGCCGCCGCTAGCCAAAGTGCACTTTTTTGAAAATCACATCCTAAATGTTACCTGCTGGATTAGGCCTGGCAAAAAAAAAGAAAAATCTTTCTGTTGGTTCAAGTACCTAGCTTCTCTTTTTCTTCTTCACTTTGGTAATCTCAGCTTCCTTCCTTGGAACATTTCAAGGATTGAGAGTGTCAAATTTGCCAGAGAGACTATTTGAAAACAGTTCTTTTGGTGATGTAAGTTATTCAACACCACTGACTGCTGACTTGAAGAATACAAATGAGGATTTCTGAATATATCCCACATCAATCAAGCATCATTCATCTCATCTATCTTGTTGGTATTCACATTACTTTCCCATAGATCGGAGGATGGGATAATGATGTTTGGAGGTCATCTCTACTCCTGGCAAATTTTTTTTAACTGAAAGTAATATTTTTTAAAATTCCCTTTTATGTACACTTTCTCTATGCCACCAGCATTTCACTGATTTACCGCATTTTGTTTGAGAATTATAGAGGACAGAGGCATTTTGTTTCTATGATCAGAGGCAGCTGGGCTATGAAATCAGTTGGATGGGAATTCCAAACTCTTCCTTCAAGCTTAGGACCTGAAACAAGTCCCATAGCCTCTGTTTGCCTGAGTTTTCTTCTGGCCCAGCCCTGATGGGGAACAGAATAGAGCGCAGGTCTTCAGTCTACCCGGACACTCAGACCAACACAGGGGACAGCTAGAGGGTCAGCCACAAATATTCCACCTGGGGCCATGGTGATCTTCCTAAACTTCCACTCCCCTGATTTCAAACTTCTAAGCAGAGGTCAGAAAACTTTTTCTGTAAAGGGCCATATAACAAATAATTTTGATTTGTCAGGCTACATTGGGTTGGCCAAAAAGTTCATTGGGGTTTTCCTTGTTCAGGTTTTTCCATAAAATCAAAAACCCAAGTGAGCTTTTTGGCCAACCCAATATGTTACTCAACTCAGCCCTAGTAGCATCCACGTAGCTGTAGACGATATGGAAACACATGGCCAGAGCTGCATTCTGGAATGACCGCTCACCTTTCCAGCCCCAGTGCCTATCCATAGACCCCTCCCCATCACACTTCAGCCACACAGACCCCTTCTTTCAGTTTCTGGAGAATTCCAAGATTATTCCCTTAGGGCCTTGGCACTAGCTATACTTTTGGGGGATCAGTTCTCCACCTGTTATTAGCACATGCCTGGTTTCTCCTTGATGTGTATCTGTCCACTTATCGTCATCAATTTGGAGAGGTTTCCAAGACCACCCCCTCTTCTTATTAATCTCTTCTGCTCCTGTTAGGTCTATACCATTCCTATCCTTTATTGTTCCGTCTTTACATGAAATGCTCCCTTGGTATCTCTAATTTCTTGCAGAGATATCTAGTCTTTCCTATTTTATTGTTTCCAACTATTTCTTTGCACTGATCACTGAGGAAGGCTTTCTTATCTCTCCTTGCTATTCTACGGAACTCTGCATTCAAATGGGTATATCTTTCCTTTTCTCCTTTACCTTTCCCTTTTCTTCTTTTCTCAACTATCTGTAAGGGCTCCTCAGACAATCATTTTGCCTTTTTGCATTTCTTTTTCTTGGAGATGGTCTTGATCCCTGCCTCCTGTACAATGTCACAAACCTCTGTCCATAGTCCTTTGGGCACTCTATCAGAGCTAATTATTAAGAACAGGTGGCAAGAAGAACTATACAAAACTATATAGAACTATACACAGAAGAACTATACAAAAAAGATCTTCATAACCCAGATAACCATGATGGTGTGATTCCTCACCTAGAGCCAGATATCCGGGAATGCAAAGTCAAGTGGACCTTAGGAAGCATCACTATGAACAAAGCTAGTGGAGGTGATGGAATTCCAGTTGAGCTATTTCCAATCCTAAAAGACGATGCTGTGAAAGTGCTGCACTCAATCTGCCTGCAAATTTGGAAAACTCAGCAGTGGCCACAGGACTAGAAAAGGTCAGTTTTAATTCCAATCTCAAAGAAGGGAAATGCCAAAAAATGTTCAAACTACTGCACAATTGCACTCATTTCACACGCTAGCAAAGTAATGCTCAAAATTCTGCAAGCCAGGCTTCAACAGTATGTGAACTGTGAACTTCCAGATGTTCAAGCTGGTTTTTAAAAAGGCAGATGAACCAGAGATCAAATTGCCAACATGTGTTGGATAATTGAAAAAGCAAGAAAGTTTCAGAAAAACATCTATTTCTGCTTTATTGACTATGCCAAAGCCTTTGACTGTGAGACACAATAAACTGTGGAAAATTCTTCGAAAGATGGGAATACCAGACCACCTAACCTACTTCCTGAGAAATCTGTATGCAGGCCAGGAAGCACAGTTAGACCTGGACATGGAACAGCAGACTGGTTCCAAATAGGAAAAGGAGTACGTCAAGGCTGCATATTGTCACCCTGCTTATTTAACTTATATGCAGAGTACATCATGAGAAATGCCAGGCTGGATGAAACACAAGCTGGAATCAAGATTGCCGGGAGAAATATCAATAACCTCAGATATGCAGATGACACCACCCTTATGGCAGAAAGAGAAGAACTAAAGAGCCTCTTGATGAGAGTGAAAGAGGAGAGTGAAAAGTTTGGCTTAAAACTCAACATTCAGAAAACTAAGATCTTGGCATATGGTCCCACTATTTCATGGCAAATAGAAGGGGAAACAATAGAAACAGTGAAAGACTTTATATTCTTGGGCTCCAAAATCACTGCAGATGGTGACTGCAACCATGAAATTAAAAGACACTTGCTCCTTGGAACAAAAGCTATAACCAACCTAGACAGCATATTAAAAAGGAGAGACATGCCTTTGCCAACAAAGGTCTATCTAGTCAAAGCTTTGGTTTTTCCAGTAGCCTTGTATAGATGTGAGAGTTGAACTATAAAGAAAGTTGAGCACCGAATAACTAATGCTTTTGAACTGTGGTATTAGAGAAAACTCTTGAGAGTAGCTTGGGCTGCAAGGAGATCCAACCAGTCCATTCTGAAGGAGATCAGCCCTGGGATTTCTTTGGAGGGAATGATGATAAAGCTGAAACTCCAGTACTTTGGCCACCTGATGTGAAGAACTGACTCATTGACAAAGATCCTGATGCTGGGAAAGATTGATGGCAGGAGAAGTGGACGACAGAGGATGAGATGGTTGGATGGCATCACCGACTCGATGGACATGAGTTTGAGTAAGCTCCTAGAGTTGGTGATGGACAGGGAAGCCTGTTGTGCTGCAGTCCATGGGGTCACAAAGAATCGGACAAGACTGAGCGACTAAACTGAACAAGGACCACCAGTGCATCTCTTTTTAGCAGATACCCCTGCTTTGTTTTTGCAAGGCACACAGCACTCTCTGTAAGTGATACAAAGATGTCAGGTTCCCCAGTAATGGTTTTGGAAATAGACTACTGATATTTTCTCAATCTTATATGGAATGTTTTGCAAACTTTTTCTCTTATCCACTTATTTGTTTTTTAAGTATTATTTTTAACTATAGTAAAATTCACATAAGGTTTACCATCTTAGCCACTTCTAAATTTTTTTAATTGCAGTATAGTTTACTTACAATGCTGTGTTATTTTCTGCCATACAGCAAAGTGATTCAGACTTTATATATATTCAGACTTGATATATATATATATATGTATATATTCTTTCTCATATTCATTTCCATTATGGTTTATCACAGCATATTGAATACAGTTCTCTGTGCTGTACAGTAGAACCGTGTTGTTTATCCATGGCTTCTGATCTTAGCCATTTCTAAGTATACACTTCAGTGGCAGGAAGTTTATTCACATTGTTGTACAACCATCACCACCCTCCATCTCCACATTAATCTTGCAAAACTAATACTCTGGACCCATGAAAAACTCCTGATTCCTCCTTCTCCTCAGGTCCTGCCAACATCTTGTCATTTTTTAACATTAAAACTTACCAGGTGAAATCAAATTAAGGAAATGTTGATGTCTTATAAACAATTTTACCATCAAATTTCCACCACTGAGCCCTTAGATGTAGAGATTCCGGAACCATCTTTGAGATCTGATGTTTTCTAATCTACTTTTTCTTTGTTCTTCTCTCCCCTGCTACAGTGTAAGTTCAGTGAAACAGGAACCTCATCCTTGTCCTCAGTGAATGGCAAACACCTAACACAGACAGATGCTCAGCAAAGCTTAATTAAATAAGGGACCAAAGATGTGAACAATTGCTTCCATGGTTGGGTTAAACCAGTGGTCCCCAACCTTTTTGAATCAGGGATTGGTTTTATAGACGACAGTTCTTCCATGGACTGGGGCAGGGGGATGGTTTCAGGATGATTTCATCCCATTACATTTATTATGTACTTTATTTCTATTATTATTACATTAGCTCCACTCAGATCATCAGGCATTAGATCCTGAAGGTTGGACCTTGAGCTGGAGCCTCCAAAGCCTTTGGATGTGTACAGAAGAGAGGGGATGTCGGCTCAGGGTAACAGCAGAAAAGCTTAGCTCCTGGAGGCCTGGGTAGTATCTAGGTTGTATCACCAGGGCCAGGTACCAGCAGGCAAAGGAAAGAAAGGAGAGAGGACAGGAGGAGGGAGGCAGATAGGTATTCAGGAAAAAAGGAGAATGAGAAATCTCTAGAATTACTGCAGAGAGTATGCATTTAAGAGCCTTGCAAAAAGGAGACTGAGGAATCACAGAATTAGACCAATCAGGAAATATGGTCCTGTAAGCCTCTGGTCCTTGATCAGGAAATGTCATTATGCCAGCTGATGTATAAGGAAAATGTCCCCTGCAGCCTGGTGAATATCAAGGTGAGGGGTTGTGTCCAACTGTCATGTCCCAGGCAAAAACTTTATTTCCAAAACATCAGCAACATCTGGAGGCAAATGTTAACATTTCCAGAGCAGAAGCCTCATCAAAACTAATCTCAGAAAGGGGAGGGAGGCAAAGGGTAGACCTGCCAGAAATACAGAGTGACTGATCTTTCCTACTACCCAAGAAGAAGGGAAGAAGAGCTTGTCCATGGGGCAAGCATCTGCTCAATACCATTCTGACCTCTGTTCTGACCTCCAGGCACACAGTGGTCTTGATGAGATAGTTGAGATGCTGATCAACAGTGTGTGGGCTGAGGGCTGTATTATTTCCCTGCCTGTGAGTGATCATTCACAAAGGATGTGATTCATCAAGCATCTCTGATCGTGATTTCGTGCATCAGCCCCCCCGGGAACCCTGACTCATTCACGAGCCAGGAAGAGAGTGTTTCAAAGTGGTTGAAATCACACAACAAATTTATACAAACAGAAGTGGGTTGGGCGTGGGATGTACTGATATAAATTGGACTTACTCATAGATTCAGATAGTGTATGTTATAATTGCCCCAACATGTAATATCTACCTGGAGGCACTGTTCTGCTGGGGTTAATGATAACCTTGGTGGGAAACTTACTATGTGTAGCTGATCCTACCAGGCAGCTGGGTTGGATGACTATACATCTAAGCTGCAGGTTTTGAGGAATTCACAAGGTCATAGGGGAGATTTTAGCTCTATTCAGCTGGGATTTATCAGAATAGTGTTGGCAAAGAATGTAGACTTGGATCCCAACTATTTATTTTTGCAAATGAGGAAACTGACTGGCTGAGATCAGTTAAAGGAAACTGGCACACAACTGGATTATCTGACTCATGGGACTGGTGTCTTTGAACACTGTATTCTAGAGAAGGAGGGATTGGATGAAACAGAGGTCCCTGCCTTTACTGAGGTTAAAGAACTTTCAAAGAGGTTGGACAGACACACAAGATTGTTAGCACAAGAAGTGAGTGATGTGGGTGATAAGTGGAGAGTATGGAGAAGAGGGTACCAGGGGAGGGTAGGAATATTCAGGGAGGACTTCCTGGAGGAGGTGATGTTTGGTCTGGGTCTTGAAGGAAAGGCAAGATTTGAGAGAAAGGAATAAAATATGATAGCAGAAAAATGGCAGAGAGCTGCATAGAAGAAGTCTGAAGCCAGAAGGGCAAGAGCTAAGAGCTAACCAAAACATACCCACTTCAGAAGAGTATGATCCATTGAGATCACCAGCTTTGAGCAACCCTGGGCACCTTGCTGTGCTGATAAATGCTTAAGAACCAGCTCTTGGTGACAGGAGCCCTGAACTGTAGCCTCTGCCAACTGTCATGGTATAAATACTCCCTCCACAGCTAAGTTCAAAGATGGCTATGTTTAACAACAGGCTTATGAATTTTCTGAGAGTTTAAC
Source organism: Aepyceros melampus (assembly GCA_006408695.1). Lineage (NCBI taxonomy): Eukaryota > Metazoa > Chordata > Mammalia > Artiodactyla > Bovidae > Aepyceros > Aepyceros melampus. Next base: position 51,031 of record SJXQ01005239.1, read on the forward strand.
TCTCAGTTACTGTGGGCAACTCCAGCACACCTCTGTCTGGGACTGTCTTTGTTTACAAGGATTCTTCTCTTCTAGGCATTTCACAATGGCTGCCCCTTACTGAGCACTTACTAACATACTAACATGCATTATCACTTTATTTCCTTACAAGAATTCTATGGGGTAATTTTTAACAATTATATTGCCATTGAATCAATGAGGGAAAATGATACTTAGGAATATTAGTAAGCCTGTCAAACTAAAACTTATACTTTTTCTGGCTGCACAGTGAGACATGCAAGATATTAGTTCCCTGACCAGGCATTGAACTTGCAACCCTAGCAGTAGAAATGGGGAGTCTTAACCACTGGACCACCAGGGAAGTCCCTAAAACTTATACTCTTGACTTTTATACCATACCCTTCACCTTCCTCTGGCCACAACTAATATTAACATTCTCTTTATCATCACTCTTGGATTGTTCCTCTAATTCTTTTAATTCAGAATTCATTCTTCTGGGAAAACAGAATTCTGCTGGGAAAACAAACCAGAAAAATGATGGGTCACTGGAACCATGGGCCACCTTCAGATACATAAAACTATGAGGAAAGTTGCCTAACTTTATGAGTACATTTTACTGCTTAGATTTTCAAACTCATATTTTAATAAAAAGGTTAATGAAGCAAAACCATTCCTCATCAAGAAAACATCAACATGTGACTAGATAAAATAGAAAAAAGAAAACTTTGCCTTTTCTTAAATTTTACATTTCATAAAGTTTTCAGTGACAAGTTAGTTGACATACTTGACTGCTGAATTTTTTTTCCTCTCAACTCTCAAAGTTATTCTAAGACAATGTCTTTGGCAAGCTTCCCTGGAAACGAGCCTAAAATGGGGATTCTTGCACAAATGTTTTTTTTTTTTTTTTTTTTTTTGGACAGAAAAACCTGTAAGGAAGTGAGGGAATGGGGAGACAGGGCAGAACAAAGAAGTGGTTTCAGATGCATTTCAACCCCAGCCTGATCCCACCGGAAGCTCTGGAGTGTATAGAGCATCATAGCCCTGTCTTCCCTTAAGGCAGAAACACCAAGCTTTATATCATATCATTGGCTATGGGACCATAAACTCCCAAGGATTTCCCACTGAAGTGACCCTTGTGGACCAAAGCAAATTCTTTAGAGCCATTTACAGCCAACATTCACAACAGGTAATTTTACTATACAGCCTGTAAATGCAAACCAAGTAAGGCATTGATAATGTCTATTTCATACAGGTAACCACACTACACTTCTTAATCAAGAAAGCTTCATTTCTTAAGTCAGACAGTGGAAAGCAAATATCACTTATGATATCACTTATATGTGGAATCTTAAAGAAAATGATACAAATGAACTTATTTACAAAATTGACACAGAGTTCAGACAGAGAAAACAAATTTATGGTTACCAAAGGGGATAGGAGGAAGATAAATTAGGAGGTTGGGATTAACATATACACACTATTTTATATATATATATATATATATACACACATACACACATGTGAGAGTTGGACTGTGAAGAAGGCTGAGCACCGAAGAATTGATGCTTTTGAACTGTGGAGTTGGAGAAGACTCTTGAGAGTCCCTTGGACTGCAGGAGAGCCAACCAGTCCATTCTGAAGGAGATCAGCCCTGGGATTTCTTTGGAAGGAATGATGCTAAAACTGAAGCTCCAGTACTTTGGCCACCTCATGCGAAGAGTTGACTCATTGGAAAAGACCCTGATGCTGGGAGGGATTGGGGGCAGGAGGAGAAGGGGACGACAGAGGATGAGATGGCTGGATGGCATCACGGACTCGATGGACGTGAGTCTGAGTGAACTCCAGGAGTTGGTGATGGACAGGGAGGCCTGGCGTACTGCGATTCATGGGGTCGCAAAGAGTCGGACACGACCGAGCAACTGAACTGAACTGATACATGTATATAAATACACACATATATATACAAAATAGATAAACAACAAGGACATGATATATAGCACAGGAAACTATACTCAGCATCTCATAATAACCTATGAAAGGGAAAGTGTCTGTTGTTCAGTCATGTCCAGCTCTTCCAACACTATGGACTGTAGCCCACCAGGCTCCTCTGTCCATGGAAGTCTCCAGGCAAGAATACTGGAGTAGGTTGCCCTTTCCTCCTCCAGGGCATCTTCCAGACCCAGGGATCAAACCCGAATCTCTCACCTCTCTTGCACTGACAGCCGTTTCTTCACTACTAGCACCAACTGGGAAGCACTATAATAACTTATAGTGGAAAATAACTTGAAAAAGAATATATGTGTATAACTGAATCACTTTGCTGTTCACTGGAAACTAATACAACGTTGTAAATTACACTTCAATTTTTAAAAAGGAAAAAATACTCCAAAAAAAAAAAAAGAAAGACTTTATTTCTGCCTAGTAACGAATCACAGTAGTTGTTCAGCATCCCTAGATGCATGAGAAACCTTACAACCCCATTTCCTGCTTTGAGATTTCACATCAGCCAAAACTCAAATGTTTTGAGTGAAACTACTCATAGAGCCACAGAACTTCTTATGAGGGATTGAATTTCTCTTCATGACTCTAAGATCTTCCTGGGAAAAGACAACATCTTATTCATTTATGGAGACTTATTCTTGGAGTCTCGGAGAAGGCAATGGCACCCCACTCCAGTACTCTTGCCTGGAAAATCCCATGGATGGAGGAGCCTGGTATGCTGCAGTCCATGGGGTCGCTGAGGGTCGGACACAACTCAGCAACTTCACTTTCACTTTTCACTTTCATGCATTGGAGAAGGAAATGGCAGCCCACTCCAGTGTTCTTGCCTGGAGAATCCCAGGGACGGGGGAACCTGGTGGGCTGCCGTCTGTGGGGTCGCACAGAGTCAGACATGACTGAGATGACTTAGCAGCAGCAGCAGTCTTAGAGTCTAAGACAATACTGGGCAAATAGTAGGTTCTTGATCAATGCATTGATATACTGGACACTTAATACCTCAGGTAAGATGAACAATTCATCACAGTCTGCCTAGCACTGTCCAGTTGTATTTGTTTGTTCGATTTTGGCTAAGCTGGGTCTTCATTGCATCACACGGGCTTTAGTTGCAGCACTTGGGCTTCATTGCCCCAAGGCATGCGAGATCTTACTTCCCAGACCAGGAATTGAACTCACATATCCTGCATTGCAGGGTAGATTCTTAACCACTGGACCACCAGCGAAATCCCCCAGAACTGTCCAGTTTAACACTAAAAGTCACACATCCTGGGCACCCTCTCAGTGCCAGGCTAAATGGGACAGCTGGTCACCCTATCCTTAGCATCTTTCTGCTTCTGCATCATGGGTACATTCAAGTCAATCCAATCTCTTCATTTTTCCTAAATGTCTCCCAACAGAGAAACTTTTGAAATTCCATGGGTAATACATTCAAAGAAGTTTCTTTGAAATATCTAATGTAAATGTTCCTGCTGCATCATTTTCACTTTTCTTGTCTCCAGTAGAAACATCACCACAACTACTTACAAAACGTTGACATAGGAAATATCAGTTTATACAGTCCTGCCATTCCACTTTCCAGCTCAACCACTAGGGTAGTTAGTATTCTTGGGTTGAACTCTGGGTACTTAAAGCTTGAAAAAGGCTGACTACACCTACAGCTCTAGAATCTTTTCTTCTACATCCTCTGTATCAAAACTTACCTGTCCTGTGTCATAGGACCCTATTTAGATAGTAATGATTTGGTCCTCAAATCACAAAATCATTATCTTAAGTGTAACAGTAGAAGTGTAAGCAATGGGGCAGTTTTTGTCCCCATTTGACCCTGAAACTCTGCTCAACTCACAGGGACTCTTGGCGTGTATAACAATACTTTGTTGTTGTTCAGTCGATAAATCATCTCCGATTATTTGCAACCCCATGGACTATAACACACCAGGCACCTCTGTCCTCTACTCTCCTGGAGTTTGCTCAAACTCACATCTATTGAGTCAGTAATTCTATCTAGCCACCTCATCCTCTGCTGTCCCCTTCTCTTTTTTCCTTCAATCTTTCTCAGCACCAGGGTCTTTTCTAATGAGTTGACTTTTTGCAACAGGTTGCCAAAGTAACAATATTAACTCAGTACAACAAGGTTAAGGAAAAAATGAGTTGATATGATGATGAGGTGGGGGTTCTTGGTTCAGATAACCCAATAAATGGGGCTCTCCTCTGCTTTGCCATCTTTTAGTTCCAAATAAACACTCTTTTGGGAAGTGGAAATACACAGCAGTGAGTCATCATCATTGCTGTCCACAGGCACAAGAATAGAGACTCGTTCATTCCAGAATCCATACACCAAACATCTCACAAGGACTTGGGGTAACTCCCCTGGGTATGTGCTGCCCTGAACCAGTCATTCTGATTGAAGATAGCACAATTCTCTAATAGGTCAAGTTGTGGGGTCACTTGCCCTCCCAGGTGTGAGAAAGAGAAAAGAAGAGAAAGAGGGAAGGATTAGGTATGGCACTGGTAAAGACTAAAGCTGTGAAAACCACAGCCATCCAGTTCCACCCTTGACCCGCCACAGAGCTTTGCCTTGTCATCATCCTTATTCCATCATAAAATACTCTGGGCTAAGGCACTGGAGCCCAATTTAGAATCTACTGGGGATGGGATAAAATGTGCTATTAAAAATCATAGTAACTATCTGTGAAGAATTTTCAAAGTCAAATAAATACAGGTAATATGCCCCAAACAGGGGCAACGTTTAACTTAAAAGTGGGAGGTTTTGCTGAAGCAGCCCAGGGAAGTTTACAGGTGGTTTGGCAAAGCTTCCCCCAGTTGATGCCAGAAAGACCTGCCTCCACCCAGCTGCGTTCCCCATTTATTCAGAGCCCTCAGTAGCAACTCACTCTCTAATTGCCTGTAGTTAGTCATTACGTCTCAACTGCAAGACTGGGGGATGCCAAGAAGCTAGCTCTCCCAGAGGCCTTTTGTGTTTTTAATGTTTGGACCAAAAAAGAAATTTCCTAAGGAAAGTTACCACTTCGACTTACTCTGGCTAAGGGGCTCTGATTGGAAACATTTCCGGGCAATCCAACTTTGAAATCTCTAAGGTTCAGAGAAGAAACTTAAAATGACAGTGTACACAGAAATGAGAGGTAGCTATCCTTTGCACCTATGCTTGTGCATGGCACAGACCACAGAGTAAGCTGGTCAAGCAGTTAGGGGGATTCGATCCTACAAACAATAGTTGAGCTCTGCTCCAGTTTTCTAACAGCTGAAAGAACCAATTAAAATTGGCTTTAAAAATAGGAATTAATCACCTCACATAACAAGAAGTTTGAGAGATGCAGGTCCAGAAGTTGGTTAATCTAGCAGTTAAACAATGCCAGAAATATAGGTTGGATTTTTTGAGATTCACATAGAAATATAGGCATGATTTCAAGATGGCTACCACAGCGTCAAACAACACCCTCATATAACAGCATCCAAAGGCAGGAAAGAAGGTGGGATTTCTCCAAAAGCATCTCTTTCTAGAATAGGAAATATGTTCCACAATTCCTCGCAACACTTTCTCTTTTTTTTTTTAATTTTTTTTTATTTTTATTTTTTTTTAACACTTTCTCTTACAAATCTTTGGGGGAGAATTGGATCATATGACCATTCCTAATTCAGTAAACCAGGAAAAAGAAATATGAGGGCCATTGGTGCTTTAGACAAATCATGATTTGTTTCTTACTTTTGAGCCTTCCCTCCTAAACAAAGTGAGGGACTTGTTGGTAAGGAAAAAAGGGTGAAACAGTGGCTGTTAAGAAGGCAACGATGTTTGCACCCAAGAATCTACTTCTGGGGCTCTGCACTGGTTGTACAAAGATGAATAAATCTTAATTCATCTTCTCAAGGAGCCCACAGATATATAAGAATCCATTCAACAAATGTTATATCACCCTGCTTGATTCTAAAATGGATTTGCAGTGATAACTTGCCATATCAAATGTTTTCTCAAAATTTCCACAACAATATATCCCATTCCATATGCTTTCCTTACAGTGTGACTTTACCATTGCTCCTTCAAGAGGCGGGGTCTATATGCTCTCCATTTGAATCAAGGTGAACTTGTGACTAGAGCCAAAGTGACGCCACTGGGCTTCTATGGCTAAATCTTAACTCAGTATTGCCCAGGTGGGGAGGGGGGTGGTTTGCAGAAACTAACATCTGTGGCCAGTGATTTTTATTTTGGCTAACCAAAAATTAATTCTGTTATTTCCCTAATACTTCGCTGCTTATTGCATTCAGTAGGTATACCTGACACGCCTCTAAAGTCTCCTAATTTCATGAAATATTGCCTTCAACCCATTCTTCTGTGGAAGCAAAGGAGCATTCTCCAGCACTGTGAGTTTCCTTTTTACTTTCCATGTCAGAATCAGTCACCAAGGTATTTTGTCTTTCTGTTGGTCTATTACTCACCCTGTCTGAATCAGAACTACACTCTGCAGAACTGTCATCTTCTGAGACACTAGTATGTATGTGACTCGGACAATCAGAGAAAGTATCTGCATAATATTCACTGAAAAACTCTTCTTCACTTAAACTATTGTGATGCATCAATTTAAAAAAAATTAATGTTTGTAATATCCACAATGGAATAAAAACCTAATGGAACAAAATGTGAATGATAATGACAGTCCTAAGTTATATGATGAATCCTTGATCAATTTTAAACTCAAACAACTCTGAATGGTGATGTTAATTGTATTGATAACATCTCTGGTCACTAATATTCAGGTAATAAAAGGTCTATCAATAGGTCTGTAGTCAATATTGAGTTAAAAATCAACATGACTGTCACCTGACTCTCTCTGGATGCTCCCTTCTGTAACCCAGCCACTATGCTGTGAGGAAGCCAAAACTGCCCTGGGGAGAAGCCCAGCTCCCACTTGCCAGCACGTGAGTGAACCGTTAGGTCCATCTGGACCCCACCGACCCACTGTAGCTGATACCTCATGGAAGAGACACAGCCTGCCCCCACTGACCCCTGGCCACATCACAAACATAGGGGAGTAGGATAAATGATTACAAATATATATGTGAGTAATATAAATGATCGTTGTTTTCATAGGTCACTGGGCTTGGGGGTTGGTTCATTGAGCACAACAGATAACTAGCGCTGTGCTAACTTCAGAACCAGAAATACATTTTCAAGCTGCCATAAATCACCTGCTGTTGGAACACAGAGGAAGGAAAAATAAGTATTTGCTGGGAAGAGGAGAAAGGGCAATTACAGAGGAATCAGATACAGAGGAAAGGTCTTTAGGGCAAGGTCTCAGAGGATGAGTAGATTACCGAAGATGATGACTGGAGTGTAAGAAAAGTAAACAGATGATGCGATGTTGGAAAGCATGGCATAAACAGTGGATATCTGTTCAGTCTGACTCCTGGGGCAGACTGTACAAGTGCTCACCAGGATTTCTGGTTCTCCTCTCCCTCCAGACACACAACTTCTTCAACGTAGGTGGGACCAGCTAACATCATAGGAAGTATCATGGGTCTCTTTTGATGAAGCGTTTAAGAGCCAGTATACCATTCTCCATCCTCTTGACAATAACCAGCCCTGAGGCACCACTTTGAAATGGCAGAATTTCTGGCAGCCTGACTCTCTGACTATAATATCATTTGTTTGCTTGGATGACCCAGGCTCTAGTGAAAGGCCGGTCAATGCTCCTTCTGGAACAGCCTACTAGGTCCACACCCCTAATGACCTCCCTTATTGGGCCCTCACACTCCAAGCCACCACGGACCCCCCCCAGTGCATCTGGGGCCCAGTCCCAGACAATGAAGGAGGGCCCTGTGCTGCAGAACCCACCTAAAGTATTCCAATTAGCCAATCCTGAAGCCCCTTGGCGTGCCTCCTCCTGTCGGTCACACAGAAACCACATGAGGGGTCTGTCCTCTGTTCCCTCCCCTCTCTCTACCCACGACCCACCCCGGTGCTTCTGGAGTCTAGCCCTGCATGGGGCTCTGTGTTCTCCCTCAAGGAGCAGTGAGGATAGCAAGACAGAAAAGTCTTTCCCCTCTCTCTCTCCTGGCCTCCACATGTCTAACGTCCAGGTAGCATGGGTAACACACCAAACTGCTATCACAAGCACAGAGTCCCTGGTAACCTGCGCTGGACATGCAGCTGGCGCAAAAAATACAACTTTATGGCATTAAACTACTCAGGTTTTGAGGTTGATTTTTACTATAACAGAATCTGGTCTGTCCATCTTGACTGAGAAGTGCCTGATCACTATTCCCTTCCTCTTGTGGGAGTACCTCAAGTTTTCATTAAGAAAACATTTCTCTGACTTCCATGCTGGTAAGATGTATTGACTCCCTTTCCTGGCTCCAAAAAAAAAAAAAAAAAAAAAACATGTCTCTCAAAGAATGGATACATTTATAATATGTATGGCCTGGTAGCTCAGATGGTAAAGAATCTGCCTGCAATGCGGGAGACCTGGGTTTGATCCTTGAGTCGGGAAGACGCCCCGGAGAAGGGAATGGCTACCCACTCCAGTATTCTTGGACTTCCCTGGTGGCTCAGATGGTAAAGAATCTGCCTGCAATGCAGGAGACCTGGGTTTGATCCTTGAGTAGGGAAGATGCCCTGGAGAAGGGAATGGCAACCCACTCCAGTATTCTTGCCTGGAGAATCCCCAGTGGACAGAGGAGCCTGGTGGGCTACAATCTATGGGGTCGCAAAGAGTCAGACATGACTGAGGGACTAACCTTTCCACATGTCTGGCTGACTCCCTTCGCTGTTCACCTGAAACTATCACAACATTATTAGTGGGCTATACCCCAGTACAAAATCAAAAGCAAAAACAAAAAGTTTCTCAAGAGTGGTTAATCAGCATAATTCATTTTGTCTTCATTGGGAGTTCATGTACACTCGTGGCTGATTCATGTCAATGTATAGCAAAATGAATACAGTATTGTAAAGCAAAACAAACTAAAAAATAAAAATTAAAATTAATTAAAAAAAAAAAGATACCTAAAATCTGGCCACTTCTCCTTCCACCTTCACCATCCTGATCCAGATCAACATCATTTCCTCACTGGGTGAATACATTTGCCTTTCCTATAACTTTCCTAGTCCCTTCTGTCATCTATTTTCAAGAGGAGTTAGAGGAATAACTTTGAAACCTAATTCACATCATGTCACTCCTTTGCTTAATACCCTCCCAAAACTACCCATTTCATTGTGTAAAAGCCAAAGTCCTTCCAATGGCCAGTGAAGTTCTACCTGGCACGCCTTCTCCTAAGCCTTTGTCCTCTCCTCCTATTTCCTTCCCCCAAGCTCACTCTGTTTCAGTCACACTGGCCTCCTTGCTTTTCTACAAAAACGCCAGGCTTGCTCTGCCTGGAAACTTTGTACTAGTCATTCACTCTTTCTAGAACACTTTTCCCCCGTATCTGCATGGCTCACTCTTTCATCTTCAAATCTTTGTTCAGATGTCAACTTCACAGCAAAGCCTTCTGTAACACTCAATCAAAAATTCCAAGACTTCCCTGGCTGTCCAATGGTTAAGAATCTGCACTCCCACCACAGGGGGTTTTGGTTCAATTCCTGGTTAGGGAACTAAGATCCCCATATGTCACATGGTATGGTCAAAAAAAAAAAAATGCAACTCCCCAGTATTCTCTACCCTCCTTCTTACTTTACTGTTTATCGTAGCACCATCTAAAATGTTTCAGGAGTTGGTGATGGACAGGAAAGCCTGGCGTGCTACAGTCCATGGGGTCACAAAGAGTCGGACACGACTGAGCGACTGAACTGGTCTAAAATGTTATATATTTAAATTGTTTATCTGTCATCACTAGAAAATATATGGACTGTGATCTGTTTTCCCAGAGTTGAGAATCATGTTTGGCACATAATAGCTGTCATAACTATTTAATGAAAGACAGAATGGACGAATGAATTTCATCTCCTTAGACATTGTTATTAATTCAAGAATAAGCATATGACCCAAACCCATCTAAGACTTAATTTCAGAGAATTTGGAAGTTCATGAAAAATTAAAAACAGAAATGCCATATGATGCTGCCATTCCACCTCTGGGTATATATCCAAAGGAAATGAAATCAGGATCTGGAAAAGATATCTCTACTCCCATGTTTATTGCTTATTCACAACAGCCAAGATGTAAAAACAACCTAAATATCTGCTGACAGAGGAATGGATAAAGAAAATGTGATGTATATATATATGTATATATTATATATGTGAATATTATTCAGCCATTAAAAAAAGAAAATTCTGTTTGCAGATGAGTGGAACGGAATGACACCATGCTAAGCTAACTAACTCAGACACAGAAAGACAAAGTACTGTATGGTCTTACTTATATGTGGAATCTAAGAAAGGTAAACTCACAGTGTAGAAAGTAGAATGGAATGGGGAATGGTGAGCTGTTGGTCAAAGGGTAAAAACTTCCAGTTATAAGGTGAGTAAGTCCTGAGGGCTTCCCTGGTGGCTCAGAGGTTAAAGCGTCTGCCTCCAACCCGGGAGACCCGGGTTCGATCCCTGGGTTGGGAAGATCCCCTGGAGAAGGAAATGGTAACCCACTCCAGTATTCTTGCCTGGAGAATCCCATGGATGGAGAAGCCTGGTAGGCTACACTCCATGGGGTCGCAAAGAGTCGGACACGACTGAGCGACTTCACTCACTCACTCAAGTCCTGAGGATCTAATGTACAGTATGATAACTATAGTTAGTAACATTGTATCGTTTATTTAAAACTTGCAAAGAGTGGATCTTAAGTGTTCTCACCAAAGGGAAAAGCAAAGTCACTGGGGGGTGACAGATACATTAGTTAAGTTCACAAGGTATACAAATGTTAAATCAAGTGGTACACTTGAAGAAATCACATCATACCTATGTGGAATTGATTCTAGGAAGCAGTTAGTCAGCAACTACATTTTTCACCTTTTTTGTGCCCACATTTAGTCATGGGGCCAATTCTTGCTGCAAGGAGGTGAGAAGATGCAGAGTAAACATTCTTTAAGTATCAATGAGGTTTCTCCACATTTTCTTTACCCTCTTGCTGACTAAATGAAGAGGACTGTGAGCCCTAAAGGATGGTGAAGAAACCCCTCACTCCATGGAGAAAAGCCACTCACCATTAGAAACACCAGCATCAGACTGTCAAGTGAGAGAAAAGTAAATTCTTACGTGCAAGACAACTAATTGTTGGGGGTTGTTTGTTATAGCAGCTTACATGATGCCAGCTAATCCAAATGCAGCAGCTTTGACGGTGTTTGCTGAGAGGATGGGTTGCAAGGCTGGAGGCAGTCAGGGCTACTGCATGGGAGGGGCCTGCCTGAACTAACCGCTTACTGAGAAAACCAGATTCACAACGACATCACTGGAGCCCTGGGCAAAGTCCATCCTCCCAGTGATGTTTCCCACCATTGCCACCAGCACTTTCTCTTTTGTTCAAGCAGGTTTGACTTGGCTTACTGTTACTCAGAAAATTCCAGAGCCAGAACATCCTGAGTGATAACAGATGAGTGGAGGAATACGGGGAAAGGAGGAATCAAAAGGAGTACGAGGGAGTTCCCTGGTGGTCCTGTGGTTAAGATTTCACCTTCCACTGCATGGGGTGTGAGTTCGATTCCTGGTCAGGGAGCTGAGATCCCACATGCCCCACAGCCCCAAACAAAACAAACAAACAAAAAAATGTAAAACAGAAACAATATTGCAACAAATTCAATAAAGACTTTAAAAATGGTCCACATCAAAATACAAATCTTAAAAAGAAAAAAAAAAAAGGAGTTTGAGACAAGATAACAAGATGGTGGCAGCCTCCATCACCCAGGGACTTTGGTACTTAGAACTGCTCACGGTCAAGAGGGCACCGGATCAGGGTCTGAGACTCTTCAGCATCACATTACATCACCAACCAAAGCTCTCTTCCAACAGTGTAATCCACACCACAGTTCCCACTGCTTTCTCACCTACTAGAAAGAATGTTTTCTCTCTTCATGTACCTTTCTGGACCTATCCTGCAAATCTATGACAGTATACCGCTACAGCTTTCCTTTGTGACTGGGAATCTCTAAACTTTGAAGGATGAAGAGAATACTGACGTCTAATTTTCTTCACACAGTAGGGATCCTGTGTATTTTTGACTGTGTCTTTGAAGAGAACGTACTCTCCCATCAGCCCCAAGTCAGTTACCTTCCTGACATCTGTGAGTCACTATGTTGTACAACTGTAACTTATGTAATACTGTACCTCAACTCTACTTCCATTTAAAAAATGGGGGGGGGTAGTTTTCAGTGTTGTTTTTACTTTGACTCAAACATAGCAATTAAAGTAGGGATAGGCATAATGTTTTTCAGAGCTTAAGAACTTCAACAGTCTTAAAGACCCAACACAGCGGAGAGAGTGAGAGAATCTACTTTTAATAAGAGATAGCCAAATTATCTTACTGTCATAAAAAAAAAAGCTTGAAAAAAAAAGAAAAAGAATTGTTTGAAATAACTGGTTACCTAATGGATGTTTGGAAATCTTAATAAACATGGATTTCTATTCTAGTGGTACATTCATCTGGAAGCTGCTTACCTTCTTCAGCAGACAAGAAAATAGCTAAGGGGCACTTCATAGGACCTGTGTGTGTCTTTAAGGCTCCACATACACAAGAACATCACGGCCTTAGTGGACATGAGTTTGAGCAAACTCTGGGAGATGGTAAAGGAGAGGGAAGCCTGCTGTGCTGCAGTCGATGGGGTCACAAAGAGTCAGACACAACTGAACAACAGCAACAACAAATACAGGAGTGAGTGTTTATTCTTTGGGAAACTTGATGCACATTACTTAACAGGAAAGATTTTGAAGGTAGACTAGATGAGTAGGCTAAGGAAAGACAAAAACTCTTCCCCAAAAATTGCTTCACATTTTATATCATTAGACTGAAGGAAAGCAATACTTATATATTCAGTTTCATAGGGACAATCCAATTCATCTAATTATCATGAAGGTTTAACTGGAAATTCAATGCATTGTGCAAAGGAGCTCCTTTACACACTATCATATCAAGCAGGCACCGAAGTATAGCTGTTGTTATATGGAGTAGATGATATCCTGGTTCTCTTCCAGAGACACTTCAAAAGTGATACACATATCTCACCAGTCTAAGCACAAGAGAATAAATCTCACTAGAGCTATCGTATCGTTACCATGATGGCTTACTCTTGGGGGTAAAGTGGTGCAGAAGAGGGAATCTCAGCCCTTCTCAATCTAAGAAACTTGAGCAATGGATTACTGGCTGCTTCCGAAGAGTGACATGGGATTTCGCTGGTGGTCCACTGGCTAAGACTCCATGCTCCCAATGCAGGGGGCCCAGGTTCAATCCCTGGTCAGGGAACTAGACCCCATATGCCACAATTAAGAGTTTGCATGCCAGAACTAAAAATACGACATGCTGCAACTAAGACCCGTGCAGGCAAATACATAAATAAATAAATATTTTAAAAAAAAGAAGAAGAATAAGAAAGAGTACTTATACACAATGGAATATTACTAAGTCAGGGAAAAGAATGACTTAGCAATTCTTCTTATTAAGGGGTGGGAGGGAGGCTTAAGAGGGATGGGATGTATGTATACTTATGGCTAATTCACATTGCTCTAAGACATAAACCAGCACAACATTGTACAGTGATTATACTTTGCAGCTGTTTAGTCCCTGAGTCATGTCTGATTCTTTTGCAACCCCATGACTGTAACCTGCCAGGCTCCTCTGTCCATGGGATTTCCCAGGCAAGAATATTGGAGTGGGTTGCCATTTCTTTCTTCAGGGGATCTTCCTGAACCAAGGAATGAACCCATGTCTCCTGCTTGGCAGGCAGATTTTTTACTGCTGGGCCACCTGGGAAACTAATAAAACACACAAACAGCAATATGACTTTTTGTGTCACTTGTCCGGAACAAGTATGTAAGGAGAGCACTTCCCACTCTCACTGCAGGATAAAGAAATAGGAACTTGCCAGAGAGGACTGAGGCCAGGGTACAGCTAAGGACTCTAGAAATAAGACGGACTTTAGAAACAGGCTGTAAAACAGATGACATCCACATATCCCACTCCCGTAATGTCCCCCCTCCCTCCACACACTCACACACATCCCAGACTGCAGTAGCTCTGTACACAACTGTTCCCACCACTTGCAGTAAGCTTCCGTTTTCTCTCCTTGCAAACTCCAAACTCCTCACTGTGGGAACCTGGGCAAGTCATTTAACCTCTAGTAAAAGTGGTATAATCACTGCTTGACTGGCTTAAATGTTATATTTATGTGTCTAGTACATTGGCTAGAGCACAACAATAAACAATAAATGTTTATATTAATAATAGCAAAAAATAATTAAAACTTAGAGAGCTTGGGCCTCCCAGTGGCTCAGCAGGTAAAGAACCCACCTGTGAGTACAGGAGACACAAGAGACGTGGGTTTGGTCCCTGGATCAGTACATCCCTGGAAAGGGCAACCCACTCCAGTATTCTTGCCTGAAAAATCCCATGGACAGAGGAGCCTGGTGGGCTACAGTCCAAAGGGTTGCAAAGAGTCAGACACAACTGAGCAACTATGCAGAGAGCTTACTATATGCCAGGCACTGTTCGAAAGGCTTTACATTACTAATTTATTTAATTTCAAATCATTAATCATCAAGGAAATGTAAATCAAAACTACCTCACACCTGTTGGGATGTCTATTATCAATCAAAAAGAAATAGGGAAACTTTCTAAGCAGAGAGAAGTCCTGTGCAAATGGCCTGTGGTAGGACAAGGCGGCTTGTATACAAAGAACTGAAAAGGGCTGGTAGGGCTGGAACACAGAGACATGGAAAGAGTTTGCAGAACATTGGTCCTGGAGACCCATGTAGAGCTTTGCAAGCCATGGTGAGGAGCTCTATTTAGTCTTGGTTTGCAGTGGCTGGTCATTTACACTTAGCCCATTCTATTTTTGCTAGAAAATTCTGCTGCACATTGGATTGGAATCACTTTTCCTTGAGCTTCCAGTTCTAAACTCCATTCCCTGGAGCCCTGCAGAGAAAATCTATTGCTTATTCTACTTGTGGAGCCCTATACTAAGGTCACAGGTGCAGAGCGCCACACCAAGATCACCTCCAGAGCTGACTGAGCCCCAGAGCAACCATTGCCATGAGCACCGCTGATCTAAACCAACCAGCTCCCTGACCCCATAGTAGCTAAAAATACACACCCTAACCAGTTACCTAATGCCACCCTTCCAGCAGGAAATTTCTTTGTCTTGAGGCTATAACGATTGGTTATTAACCCACAGAAGGGCTCAGCGCTCCCTTGTCTGTCCGGAGGCTGGCCCGCTGTCCTTTCGGTGCCCTCATGATCTCTGCTCTTTCTTCCTAGTAAACTCACTCCTTTCTGAAATACTCTGTATTTAGAAATTCTTTTTGAACTCACACTCAGACCACAACTCTGTCTCTCCTGATCAGTAGTAAGAATCTTTTCTGGGATTCCCTAGCAGTCCAGTGGTTAGGACTCCTCGCTTCCACTGCAGGGAGCATCTGTTTGATCCCTTAGTTCTTGGTCGGAACTAGGATCCTGCATGCTGAGGGGCCTCCCCACCCCCCGGCCCCCGAAAAAAAATCCATCACTACTGCCTTCTTTGAGATACATATTACTTTGTCAGTCAGTCACTCACTCGTGTCTGGCTCTTTGCAACCACGTAGACTGCAGCATGCCAAGCTTCCCTGTCCAGCACCAACTCCCAGAGCTTGCTCAAACTCATGTCCACCAAGTCGGTGATGCCATCCAACAGTCTCATCCACTGTCGTCCCCTTCTCTTCCTGCCTTCAATCTTTCCCAGCATCAGGGTCTTTTCCAATGAGCCAGTTCTTCAAATCAGGTGGCCAAAGTATTGGAGTTTCAGCTTCAGCGTTAGTCCTTCCAATGAATATTCAGGGTCGATTTCCTTTAGGATTGACTAGTTGGATCTGCTCCCAGACCAAGGAACTCTCAAGAGTCTTCTCCCACACCACAGTTCAAAAGCATCAAATTTTCGGCACTCAGCTTTCTTTATAGTCTAACTCTCACATCCATACAGGACTACTGGAAAAACCATACCTTTGACTAGATGGACCCTTGTTGGCAAAGTCTCTGCTTTTTAATATTGTGTCAGTACCTTTCCTCAAATGCAATGCTCAGAACCAAACACTTGAGGGTGGACCAAGTAGACTTTCACCTCCCTTGTTTAGGACACTTAGCTTCTACTGATGCGACTTTAAAATGAAGTCCTTTTTCAAAAGCCACTTCACAGTGCTGATTCATAATAAGCTTGCAGTCAACTAAAACCTTTAAATCTGTTTCTTATAAGCTGCTATTAAACCAGGTGTTTCTCATCCAATATGTATGCAGGCATTTATTTTTAATTTATACCTTGTTTACTTCTAAAAATGACTCAGCCTAGAAACAGAACACAAGTATACATCTACACAGTTAAAAGAAAGCTCTAAGGGAGAGCAGAAATGTTACATTTTCACAGTAGCTTTTCTGAGTTTAAGTGCAGGTATCTATATACAGTTGGCCATCCTCACAGTCAAAAATCTGTATATAATCTATAGTCCCTTCTTATCTGAGGTTCAGTATCTGCAAATTCAACCAACCACAATTCTGATCACATAGGATCAGAGTATTTACTATTGAAAAAAAAAAATCCATGGGTAAGTATATCTAAGAAGTTCAAACTCATGTTGTGCAAGGGTCCGATGTATATCCTTATTTAATTTTCTCCTCTTGATTGGGGATCTTTGGTGCTATTTTTTCAAATCTCTTTCTCTTCTAGGCAATGTAAGCCACTCACAGCAACAGATAATCCACCCATATGCTGTTGTTCTCCATTCCACACGGTTCCCTCTTTCATCTCCATTCCATCACTTGCTAGCTGTGTGACCTTGGCCTGGTTCATTAATGTCTCTGTTACCCTACTTTCCTCATTTGCATAATAGTACCCCCTTCACAGAGGTGTGGTGAGGGTTAAAGAAAGAAACTGATGGGGTTTCTCTGTACTTTTCCCACTTGCTGGCTACCTGACAAGCTCTCTGAGTTCCAAGGATAGGTGGCGTTGAATCACTTTCTGGAGAAAACCACTCTCCAATCAGAAATACCCACATCAGACTGCCATGTGAGACACAAGGCACCATTGTCTTATTACACCAAGACAATTAACTATAGGGAGGGGTTGCTTTCGCCCACTGTCTATTCTCCCCCAACCCTAAACGGCACTCCCTGCTTTCTAAATTCAGAAGAAGGCACTTCTAGGGCCCGTCCTGAGTCTGTTGGCCCCCAGGTCTGCCCCTCCCCAGCCCTTGCTCTGTTCTACAACACAGCAAATTCTACAAAGTGGGGGGTACTTTGGCTTGGTTCTTGTGACTTCACTGGCAAGAGACTAAAAGGCAGGAAGAGATAGCAAGCAGCAGGGGTTTCTCCCAAGGATCTCCAGCAATGCATTCAAGCCTCTCATTCACTCCAGAGAAGCCCACCACGCATCCAAGCTTCCTCGGGGTCCACACCCTGGGCTCCAGCTAAGCCACCTCCTCCCTTGGTTCCCCCAGCCTGGGAGCGCGAGGGGCTCCTAGACTCTAGTTTCTGGTTGCCTGACTGCCCCTGCTTCACATGCTGCCACTACCTACATATCTAGCTGCATCAATGAAAAAACTGTATTAATTATTCAAGCAATTTCTGTTTCCTGACTAAACGGATACCTAGGAAAAGGAATCTTCACTCTTCACATCCCAATTAAGGAGACATTTGCTAATAATGAGCTCGATAGCTTATGTTTCATCTCGGATTCAGTACATGGAATATGTATCTCCAACAGCCAACACCCTAGGTTGCTATGACTTCCAGATGGAGTTGGGGGTGTGTTTTGGGCTTGAATTTAGGCAGACACCAAGAGGCAACCTTTTACATTGCCTTTGCCTCTCTGATCCAAATATAACTTTTTTAATATTTATTTTTATTGATTTATTTGGCTGTACCGTCTTAGTTGTGGCACATCGGATCCTTGTTTTGGTATGCAAATATTTTAGCTGCAGCATGTGGGATCTAGTTTCCTGACCAGGAATCGAATCCCAGCCCCCTGCTTTGGGAGCATGGAGTCTTAACTGCTGGACCACCAGGGAAGTCCCCAAATATAATTTTGAGCCACTTTTAAGAGCCTCGTAACTCATCTCACAGCTCCTACTTTGGGCTCCCTAATGATCTATTTTTGAGAAGCAGCCAAAATGGTGCCTTTTGAGATGGAAATTTGATCACCTCGCTCCATTTTTATGCCTGCTAATGGCTGCCCCCTGTGCTCAGAATGAAATCCAAACATCTCAGGACAGACTACACGGCCCTGTGTCATTTGCTGCTCTCTGGTCTCTCCATCCAAACTTGCCACCTCCACCCCACCCTGACTCCTGCTTTAGTCACATTGCTTCTTCTTGCTCATCACAGTCCCAGCTTCCTTGTGTTCATAGGTTCCTGCTGCCCCTGGGAATTTAGCCTGGCTCTCTCCTATTATTCAAATCCAGTCTAAATACATCCCTATCCTTTCAGTCATTTTCTGTATTTTCAACTTGGTTTTTTTTTTTTTTTTTTCCTGGTACCACTAGTTAACAAAATTAGCTGGTTCATTCATTTGCTTGCTTAAATGAGCACATGACCACACTGTCTTATTCTCCTAATAAGACATTTAGGCATACCTCAAACATTTAGAAATTCAAGGCACAGAGACATTTGTTGAATGAACAGCCAAATCATCATTTCTCAGATGAGGACTGAAGCCCATAAATGTTAAGTGACATGTGTACAAACACCCAGTCCAAGATCTGATGCCGTATCTTCTCGGCCCTTCTGCCATGCTGGCCCAGATACACCCACCTTCTCTCCCAGAACTTCCATGTCTGTACAGCCAAGAATTTAGAGATTGGATGAGAGCTTGCCCCACCCTCAGATGCTCCTTGGTTTAATAACACATAGCCTCTTGGCAGTGTACAGCTCAGGGAGCTTTGGCCTTTATGAAAACCAAGTAAACAACCACTACTGATTCCACATCGGTTTTCCTTATGAATATATTCATTTCTGAGATATGTCTTTTCCTGCTTTTAGATCCTCATATAAATGAATGCATGTTTCTATCTATAAATGTTTAAATAATACCTCCTTCTCCCACTCTCTTCCACTTGTCCTTGGCAACTGGCTCTTGAACTTTTACCTGGCTCAAAGGTTCACCCCAGTCCTCTATTCTGTTCAAAGATATTTCCCTAGAGGCTCTGTGGAGGTTCTTGTTATAATTCAACATTAATAATAAATAGCAAAGCATCCCTCATCCAGCCCCAGGATCCTACCCACCTCAGCTGGGCTCTAAGCTCACACCAAGAATCTAAAACGTCTGAAAGAGCTCTTAGCCTATTTTTTTAGGGAGTGGGGGAAAAACTAAAAGTATATCCTACACATGCCGGCAGCCAGACTAACAGAGAGCAGGGCTGTCGCATTTCATCTGCCAAAGGCAGAGAGAAAGACCTGAGCATGGACTTCAAGATCAAGTGAGACTTGTGGGCTGAACTCTGAAGACATTCCTGGAGGCACCTATGGGGAAAATGTCTAAGGGAATCATATTTTTCCAGGCTGAAAATTAGGACACACAAGCATGTGACAGAATTTTTCTTTTTTCATTGTCATTGTTTTGCTTGTTTCAGTGAGTACATAGATGTGCACGTGTGTGTGTGTGTGTGTGTGTGTGTGTGTGTTGATTCTGTATTGACAAAAGTCAATAAAATTTAGAATTAGCCTCCAAATATTGGATTTTCCAGGATTCTGAGATGAACTGGTTTCAGGTTGATAACTAGCAAACAACATTTTACAGCAGGAGTATTTTTTTTTAAATGCTACATATATACTGCTGTATCTACCTTTATTCAGTCAGTTCCTGAAAGAGACAAATTTAAAAGTTCATGTTTCTTCTTACAAAAATAAAATATATATATAAAGCTCTCTGTGGTTCATCTTGCCTACAAACTACATTGGAAAATCCTTAGGCCAAAACTCAGACTTCTCTTTTCTATATATCTAATTTTATCTCCTTTTATAAACTGTAAAGTTTATATAGCCTAGCCTATGCTGAGGTAAGAAATAACCCCCAAATCACAGCTGCTTAACTTGGTAGAGGGATCCTTCCTGTTAAGCTTCATATCCTTCATGATCTCCAGGAGACTCTGCTCCACCAAGGGGCTCAGGGTCTCAGGCCAACAAAGGCTCCACGATCTTGCAAGAGTATATATATCTAGAACATAAACCTGCCATCTGTATCACCACTTAAACGAGGGGAGAGACTGGAGAACCGGAGATTTTCAATGTCTCAGTCCACTTCACTGCACAGAGCGGAATATCCAGAGCAAATGCCGTGTTGGGTGAGCACAACCGGCTCTGCCACCGAATTCCTCCAGCCCTCAAGAAAAACTGGCCGCTTACTTAAAAGCCACTTAGAGGGACTTTCCTGGTAGTCCAGTGGCTAAGAATCCACACTCCAAATGCAGGGGGCCCAGATTCAATTCCTGGTCAGGGAACTAGATCATGCAACTAGATTCGGTGCAGCCAAATACATAAATAAATAAAA
The DNA here is from genome assembly GCA_006408695.1 of Aepyceros melampus. Classification (NCBI taxonomy): domain Eukaryota; kingdom Metazoa; phylum Chordata; class Mammalia; order Artiodactyla; family Bovidae; genus Aepyceros; species Aepyceros melampus. The sequence goes on from SJXQ01005239.1 coordinate 71,683, forward strand.
AGTATATTAAAAAGAAACAGCCACTTAGAATCTCAGACAGAACTAGGTTCAAGTTCTTTACTTGCATGACTTGTATGAGATCTGGTTTACCTCTCTAAGTCACAGTTTCTCCTTGCATAAAATGGGAAGAATACATATGTCATCAGCTTTTTGCTGGAATTAAGTGAGCAGATTCACATCAACTACTTATAACAGTGTCTAACACATAAGTCCTCAAACACATTAAGGTATCTATGATGACGGTGAATATGATTATTCATTCTTCAAGTGCCTTTAAGAATTCATTGCTCCAGGTCTTTCTCATCTCCATATCCCCAGAGCTAATATAGTATCTGACCTACACTGGATGGATCAGAAATTCTAAATAAATGTTGACTTAGGCAGCTGCCATTTCAAAACTTTTTGATTAGCTGTCACTATTGCTGTCTCTTCAGCCAGAATGCCCTGCTTACATCCATCTGCCTTTTCAGTACCTTTCATCCTTCAGGTCCACCTCAGTCAGGTCCCTCCTGTCCTATATGCATCCATTTCTCTTATCTCAAAATTTCTTCTTCTTATTGTAAAAAAAAAAAAAGAAAAAGAAAAAGAAAAGAAAAACCACCACACTGATTATTTGGCTATTTCACATTCAACACCTTGATTTTCCAACAAGACGGTCCATCTCATGAGTAGGGACCGGGTATTTTGTATTCCCAGCAACAATTCAGAGCAATAGTTATAACAAAAATTGTTATAATAATTCATAACAGCAACATAACAAAAACAAAAGTGCTTTTATTTTGAGCATTGATGAGCTAAAAATTGGTCTTCCCTGGTAGCTCAGTGGTAAAGAATCCACCTCCCAATGCAGGAGACTGGGGTTCAATCCCTGGGTCGGGAAGAGCTCCTGGAGAAGAAAAAAGTTAATCACTCCAGTATTCTTGCCTGGGAAATCCCATGGACAGAGGAACCTGGTGGGCTCCAGTCCATGGGGTCTCAAAGAGTCGAATTGACTTGGCAAATTAACAACAAAGTGAATTATTATACCATAGTACTTCTCACACTTTAGCATGCCTCAGGGCCACCTGGAGGGCCTGTTAAAAGACAGATCACTGGGTCCCACTCCCAGAGTCTCTGATTCAGTGTTTCTGGAATTGGACCTGAGAATTTGCGTTTCTATCAGGTTACCAGGTGACGCAGACGTTGCTGACATAGGGACCTCACTTTGACAGCCATTGTTACATAAGATGTTTTACATTTGTCCTTATACTCAGTCCTTACAACAGTCCTTTAAGATAGGTATTGCTGCTTCGTGTCTATATAAATATACCAATGACACTGAGGCACACAGGGCTGAAATGACTTGCCCAAGTTTACCTACTGGTAAGTAGCAGAGGCAAGAAAAGTGACTCAGCACCAGTAAACCTTTTCTCTCCACCACATGGATAACTGTGGCTATGGATTACATCCTGATAGACAACAGTGCATTGCTTATTGAAATAAAAGGCCACTTTCCATTTCCATTCAACTTTGAATCACACTCTGAAACTCAGAGTCTAGGCAAGTAGAGTGTTTGTTGCGTAAGGAAGTTGGCTCCAGCTCAGTATGAGTCTTTGCTGGTAAGTGAAGCTCTAAATCAGAAGCACTATATTGCAACAGCAAGGGATACAAAGCAACAACGATAGCTCGGGAGCAGCAGCCGCCACCCAGGGCAGCTGACGCCAGCCCTTCTCTTCTTTGAGGCACTGCTGAGTCTTTCTTCTGGGAGCTCCGCCTTTCCTCAGGGCTTGCCTTTATGCTCCAGTTGACATTTTGACTATTTCCTAAGGCACCCAGTGAAGAAAATTAAAATAAACTAAAAGAGTACAGCACTTCCCCAGAGCAGCATCCGGGTAGGCTTCATGCCCAAGTCCTGAGAAATCAGACTGAAGTCTTTCCCTGTGACCACGATGCCCTCTAGAGGCTACTAGATTCCAGACAGAGGGATAGCACCACACTTTCCCTAATTTGAGGTCCAAACACCAGACCACCCAAGGATCGAGGTGGGATTTTAAAAGATCTGTACCTTGAGGGACTTCCCTGATGGTCCAGGGGTTAAGACTTCACCTTTCCAGGGCAGGGGTGAGGGTTTGATCCCTGGTTGGGGAGCTAAGATCCCTCCTGTCTCTCAGCCAGAAAAAAAAAGTAAAAACAGAAACAATATTATAACAAATTCAATAAAGATTTTTTAAATGGCCCACATCAATAAAATCTGTAAAAAATAAAATTAAAAGCTTTGTACATTGAAAATATGGAGAGACTGGTCATGACCTATGTGACCCTCCTCAGTTCCACACTCCTCTTTCCACAAAAAAAACCTAGAGTCCCAGTGTGTCTATCCTAGTATAGTCTATCAGACCAAACCCAGAACTGTGTGTTCAAGTACAAATGAGACAAAAGCAAATATAAATGCATGGGACAGATGAAAAAAAAAAATGATCACGATGGTGTAAGAGACTCAAAACCATGCCACATAGTTAAAGAAGTGATATTTAAATGGAAAAAGACTCATGACACTGCAAAGCCTCACCTAATATGTCAGAGGTTGGCAGAATTTCCAAAACAGTGCCCTGCAAGATGAAAAAGGGTTTTCCCTGGAACTTCCCTGGTGGTCTAGTGTCTGGGACTCCATGCTCTCACTGCTGAGGGCCTGAGTTCAATCCCTGGTCAGAGAACTAAAGTCCCACAACCTGCATGGCATGGCAAAAAAAAACAAAGGACAGGCAAAGAAGGTTGCCTTCCCCAAAGAAGGTTCTGGGGGCAAATACACACGAGGAACTTGGGTAAAACAAAGTTCAACAGATTTCTTTAAGGCAGGACTTTTCAGAACCTTTAACATAGTGTAGGCCTTGTGAATGGACTTCCCAGGTGGCATTAGTGATAAAGAACCCACCTCCCGGCAGAAGACATAAGAGACATGGGTTCAGTCCCTAGGTCAGCAAGATGCCCTGGAGGAGGGCATGGCAACCCACTCCAGTATTCTTGCCTGAAGAATGCCACAGACAGAGGATCCTGCAGGCTACAGTCCATAACGTCACAAAGAGATGGGCACAAATGAAGCCACTTAGCACACACACAGGCCTTGTAGATGGCTAAGAGGACAGTGTGTTGGCCAAACTTATTTAGTGAGAAGATGTTTTCCCCTCGCAATACTCTTCACAGGATATTGCATGTACCTAGAACACACATTAGGAGTCACAGATAATTACAGGATACTAGTTTTCCTATGTCCAAATTTGGACAAACTGCAGGATAACTGTGTTGGAGGGCTAAGGTTTGTTCTGCATAGCTCATGGGACAATAAAAATAAGATAAATTACTAGAGAATTTTACAGTTTACCAAGCACCTCTTACCACTCTTTCATTAAATCCTCATAGGCAATCCTGTGAAGTGTGCCAATCAGCAAGCCTGTTATTAACAATTAACAGACCTGAGGCTGGAAGGAAAGTCATCTCACTCCCAGCTTACTAGTGTTTTTCTGAACTGAAGGGAGGATGAAGCTAGCAAAGTCTGCATCCCCTTCAAATAGTCAGGCAAAATCTGAAGTCTACCTAATAGTCATAACTGCTGGTTTCTATTATGTCATAACTTCCTAAGCTAAGCTCATCTCATCAACTCTCACAAAAGGGCATCCTATGAGGGGTAAATTAGCATTTATGGTTTGATCCCTGGGTTGGGAAGATCCCCTGGAGGAGGGCATGGCAACCCACTGTAGGCAACCATTCTTGCCTAGAGAATCCCATAGACAGAGGAGGCTGGCGGGATACAGTCCATAGAGTCACACAGAGTCAGACAGGACTGAAGCAACTTAGCACACATGCATGCATCTTCCAAATGAGGAAACTGATGCTTAGAAAGGTTAAGTGACCCACCCTGGGTCATACAGCAAGATTTGCTTGAATCCAGGCCCATGTGTCTAAGCATGTGAACTGTTCAAGGAAGCTCTAAGTATTAAAAGGGGACAGGTGTCATATAAGATGTGACACTGTCTGAGAGTCTATAGGTTTTCCTCTCCTGGACCCCAGCCTATTCCCTCCCTCCTTCTTTCCCCCTCTTCCAGTCTTAAAAGCAAGCTCATTCATTCCAGCAAAAGAACTCTCAGAAACAAGAAAGTCTCTATCTATCCCGAGATGGTTTGCAAAGAGTGTGGTCCCCTATCTAATTCTTCATGTTTTGTGTAATTAATGGTAAGCAAGTTAAAGTTCCTTTGGGGGACTGAATATAGAATGAAGCATCTGCTTCTTCTAGGGACACACAAAAAAAATTTTTTAAGCCCTTCCTAGTCACAGGGTTTTTTTTCAAAGAGACATTCTGTCAACCCCTTCTAATTATAATCTGAGGTGTTCATTAATTTTATAGTTTTGTTGTTACCTATACTTCTCTCTTGTTCATCTGCTTTGTAACGAACCAGAAACCTCAACTTCAGTCAGCAGTTTTGCTTTACCTGCCTCATAGATTGCACTTCTGTGTACATTCTCTGAGGTTTCTACACCTAAAAAGCTTTGAAAACCAACTCATGACTCAAAGGCTGATTCCACGTTAATACCCATGTTTGACGCCTCTGTCCGGACACCAGGAGTCCCAGCAGATGGTGTCATTCCCCACAGCCTCTCCGGGTCAAGGTCAGAGATGGTGCTTCCCACTCGCTGGGCTGCACTTTCTCAATGATGGTTGACCTGAGCATACGTAGGGAGTAAGAAAGCATGTCACGTGGCCGAGGGACTTGGGTGAGGAGGGAATGTCACACGCCTGTCTAAGAAAATTACATTCCATTTGTTCTCTTAGGCTTTTCAAGCAGCCCTAGAATCCCCTCTTCATTAAACCTTCTAAATTTATTTCCCTTCTTCACCATTCAGAGCTGCCTGACACTTGGCGCTGTCACAGCCTCTCTGAATTGAGGAATCCCACATTGCTCTGTATTTTTAGCCTCCCTTGCTTACGTTTTCATTTCAGACTCAGCTGGGAGTTTCTCTCCTTCACAGTCTTAAATTGGCAAGAAGATCTGGATCTTCAGGCATGAGGTTTTAAGCCTGACAGTCTCTCTGAGTGAGACCTCTCAGGGGAGCATGATAACCCTGCCATGTAACTCAGGAAGCATGTGTTAGGTACCTACTATTTACTCTGTGCAAGTCCCTGTTCTGGAACTCCAGAGGTCTCAAGAATGAATCTGAGGGACTTCCCTGGTGATCCAGTAGTTAAAACTCTGCCTTGCAGTGCAGGGGGCTCAGGTTTGAATCCCTGGTGGAGGGAACTAAGATCTCACATGCCTCAGAATAACTAAGCCCACGTGCCCCAACTACTGAAGCCTGCGCACCAAAACTAGAGAGTCCAAGCACCTTAATGAAGGTCCCACATGATGCAATTAAGACCTGATGCAGCCAAACAAATGATAAATACATATTTTAAAAGACAATGAGTCTGATATGAATCTTAAGTCTTTTCTAAAAACCTAAGGGTAAAGATACAGGTGGAAGGAGTGATGAGGTAACCCTAAGGCTTCACTACAATGAAGTTGGAAATTTCCCCCTACAGCCAACAGGAATGTAGTTAATGAGAGACAAGCTTCCTAGAGGATCATCAGTGACATTAAATGCAAAACCATGGCATATGGTTCTGACCCCACCAGGAGGCACAACACAGAAATTATCTCAAGGCATTTTTTGCAGACTCCTCACCCCTGCAAAACTCTCCCTCATGCTCGGGGGAGCAGGGAAGGGCAGTCATTCAAGTTTCTGATAGAATTATGCGTTATGTCACTTTGCAGAAGAGAGTTAACACAGTAGGCCTGGGACTGCTATCCTCAGAAAGACCTGCTGGCCAAGGCGGCTCTCAGTTAGCATCTGGGAACATGGATTTCATCCCTACCTATGAGAGTGGCTCACTGCATCTCAAGAGTTCGTACAGACAGTGTGATTTATGCCAAACACTTGCTTCCTTTCTGGGATCCTGGGATTTTGGCATGTTCAGGCCATACCATGTGACCAGCCCCAGTGAAAACCCTGGGCACTGAGTGTCTAATGAGTATCTCTGGTTGACAACATCCACATATGGGTAGCAACTCGATGCTGGAGAAATTGAGCTGTCCTGGGCGACTTCACGAGGAGAGACTCTGAGAAGCCTATGCTTGGTTTCCTCGAGACTCTGTGCCACATGCCTTTTGCTTTGGCGGATTTTCCTTTATCTCCTTTCCCTGTACTGAATCTTACTTGTAAATATGACTTTAAACTGAGTCCTGGGAAGTCTAAGAGTGAATCAATGAAACCTGGGGACCCATAACAGTGACCCTATCTAGAACCCCAAAATTTACTGACTGCTCTGAACATCCGTCTCTTTGGCAGCAGAGTCAGGACCTGTCTGCATCACACACTTTCCCATGGCTGGGGCTTCTTGTCCATCACCAGAAGGCTCAGGCTGCTCCCAGATCTAAAACCACTTCTTTCCCTCACCAGAGGAACTGTTAAGTCTCTGGTTGAACCAGTCACAAGATTCAGCTTGAATCTCTACTTGCCAATAATCATACTCTGACTTTACACGCTGGTCTACTCCAAAGACCAAAGCTCTACCCTGTCACTTTGACTTGTCACGAAACTCTGCTTGACATAATAACATCCCCAGTCCATCTGGGATTCTGCTTTGATTGTTCTACTGAACAGCACCACGTCACTCTAACTGTGCCTCTTACAACTCCACACTGTTTAAGCATTCCAACAGATTTGGAAGCCAAAAACCAGAAAAACAACCAAACAGAAATACATGAAAACAAACCAAAGAGTTATGTCCACACTGGCCTTAAATTATTGATTTGCTTCAATTATTACTCATACATTTTAGCTTGAGTGGTTGCAATGTTGTCACTGACTTCTGTGGAACAGAAGTTCCCTATGGATTTAGAGCACTCTGCCCTGCAACACCACAGCCTCTAAAATGACTTAGAGGTTAGCATGCAATAACCTGATCATCTGGAATTATCAGGATGTGAGATGCAGAAAAGAACATAGCCTTTGGTCTTCTGTACTCCCTTTATTCTGTATGATATCGGAATTGTCCATCATCCATGAACAAAAAAAAAAAAAAAAAAAACCACCCAGATTAAGCTAGGACAAACCAAAAATCGCTAAAATTATCTTTTCTTTATGCACTGTGATAGATGAGGTAGTGAATCAAGGGTGAAAGGAATGAGCAAAGATAGAAGAAAGGGAGAGAAGTTGTGACATTGGCCAGATTGTGCCCATCAATAAGTACACATGCACTGAAAGACCTCGAGAATGACAATAATAGATTATAAATAGCAAGAGAACAGAGATCATTTCCTTTGTGGATTATCACTACCTGGATTTCTATATCCTTACTATAATTATTCAATCCTAGCAATTAAGTTAGATTTTTTTTTCTTCTAAGTAATTCTAACTTTTTTTTACATTTATTTATTTTTTTGATTTTTTTAATTTTAATTAATTTTTATTTTTTAGTTTGTTTTGCTCTACAATGCTGTATTCATTTTGCTATACATTGACATAAATCAGCCACGAGTGTATATGAACTCCCAATCCCGACCCCCACCTCCCCCCTCCCGCCACACACCATCTCTCTGGATTATCCCCGTGCATCAGTCCTAAGCATCCTGCATCCTGCATCGAACCTAGACGGGCGATTCATTTCACTTATGATATCATACATGTTACACTGCCACTCTCCCAAATCATCCCACCCTCTCCCGCTCCCACAGAATCCAAAAGGCTGTTCTATACATCTGTGTCTCTTAACTTTTAAATATTCTGCTAGGTCATCTATTAGAAACAGGCATTAATTCTCAATTCTTATTTAGGATATGGGATTACAGTGATAGTGCTTTGTTAAATCCACCTATTTTGACAATGAAATTTAAAATGTATATATGTATTCATATATATATATATATACATATAATCCCTAATAGCTTAGTTGGTAAAGAATCCACCTGCAGTGCAGGAGACCCTGGTTCAATTCCTTAGTCAAGAAGATCCCTGGATAAGCGAAAGTCCAGCCTTTGACTATGTGTATCACAATAAACGGAGAAGGCAATGGCACCCCACTCCAGTACTCTTGCCTGGAAAATCCCATGGATGGAGGAGCCTGGTAGGCTTCAGTCCATGGGGTCGCTAAGTCGGACCTGACTGAGCAACTTCACTTTCACCTTTCGCTTTCATGCATTGGAGAAGGAAATGGCAACCCACTGCAGTGTTCNGAAGTAAGCCAGAAAGAAAAACATCAATACAGTATACTTACACATATATATGGAATTTAGAATGATGGTAATGATAAACCTGTACGCAAGACAGCAAAAGAGACACAGTTGTATAGAATGGCCTTTTGGACTCTGTGGGAGAGGGAGAGGGTGGGATGGGTTGGCAGAGTGGCAATGTAACATGTGTGATATCAGAAGCGAAACGAATTGCCAATCCAGGTTTGATGCAGGATGCAGGATGCTTGGGACTGATGCACGGGGATAATCCAGAGAGAGGGTGTGGGGCGGGAGGGTGGAGGTGGGGGTCGGGATTGGGAGTTCATGTACACTCATGGCTAATTCATGTCAATGTGTAACAAAACGAATACAGTATTGTAAAGCAAAACAAACTAAAAAATAAAAATTAATTAAAAAAAAATACAAAGCAATCTTACAAGTCTACAATAAGAAAACAATCCAATTAACAAATCAGCAAAAGATCTGAGCAATTTTCAGAAGAATATATGTGCTACTAATAAATAAGCATATAAAGGATGTTCAATGTCATTTGTCATTAGCGAATTGAAAATTAAAATAATGATATACCACTGTATGCCTGCTGCTGCTGCTGTTTAGTTGCTAAGTCATGTATAACTCTTTGGGATCCCAGGACTGTAGACCTGCAGGCTCCTCTGTCCATGGGATTCTCCGGGCAAGAATACTGGGGTAGGTTGCCATTTCCTTCTCCAGGGGATCATCCCAACATGGGTATCAAACCCTTGTCTCCTGCATTGGCAGGTGGATCCTTTATAACTGAGACACCAGGGATGCCCACATGCCTTTTAGAATGGTTTAAATCCAGAACACTGACAACACCAAATGCTGATAAGGATGCCAAGCCGTAGGAGCTCTCTTTCATTGTTAGTGGAAAAGCAAAAATAGAGTATCTATCTTGGAAGAAAATTTGGCAGATTCTTAACAAAGCTAAACCTAGTCTAATCATACAACCTGAGAATCAACCCCTTAAGTATTTGAAAATGTACATCCACACAAAAGCCTGTATATTAATGCCTAGAGCATCTTTAGTCATAACCACCCAAAACTGGAAGCAACCAATATGTCCTTCAGTAGATGAATGGGTTAACAAACGATGGTACATTCAACCAGTGGAATACTACTAATCTCCAGAAAGGAATGAGCTAACAAGTCAAGGAAAGATATGGACAAGTCTTAAATGCATATTGCTGAGTGAAGAAGTCAGTCTTAAAAGGTCACACCCTATGTGATTCCAATTATACAATATTATGGGAAAGACTACAGGGATGATAAGGGGAAAAAAATGGTGGTAGCGAGGGCTCCAGGGAAGCTGTAGAAAGCAAAAAAAAAAAAAAAAAAAAACTGTACAGTGGGGGGACTTTTTAGGGTGGTGAAAGTATTCCCTGTGATATGGTAAAGGTGGACACAAGACATTATGCATTTGTCAAAACCGTGCATTTGAGGTTTTATAGCAAAAAGAGCCTGATTGTGTGAAAATTCTTTTAAAAAAATAATTTAGGAAGTCAGGGGATCCCAGGATGGACTGCAGAATGTCACAAAAGAATCTAGAATATATTGCAAATGTATGAAACAATTTCACTGAAAGCAATGAGAAGGTAGGCGCTGACCTAAGTAATGTTGGAAAAAAACTTGTCATAACACTAAAGGTGAAAAGAACTTTATAGAAACACTGTACTTAATTTTCTAATAAGGGTATGGGCTAATAATTCTGATACTGCTATATGCATACGCTGGAGATGATCCGTTAAATAAATGAATGTCAATTGGTGAAAAACAAATTTTTCACTCTTAGAGTAAGAGGTTACAGGTAACCAAGCAACAGAATCCATATGTATTATCTTAAACAAAGAAAGCTTATTAGAATTGTATACTAGTTTACAGGATCAAAAGAAAAATCTGAAAATTAAAGGTTCATAAACATAGCAATAGGGAAACTATAGGGATCTAGGTAGCAGAAACTAGGGATTTTAGTTAACAGAAACTAGGGGTTAGTGTCTTTAGACCTCGGCCACTCAAACAAGAGAGCACTTTCATTTCTTCCTCTTATATCATTAAATTCTAAATTCAAATTCCCTGAAGAAAGATCCCAAATAGTTTGGTTTAGGTCAATGTTTCCTCCAATGCTAGGATCAGAGAACCAGAATAAGGGGGGGAAATGTATTTATGGACTAAATTCTGTCGGACCATGGTATATTATTATCTTAATATCCTGCAGAAATCTATTATTAGCTATTATTTTATTTAGAACTGTTTATGTACTTTAATATCCTGAGGAACTCTATTAGCTATTATTTTATTCGGAACTGTTTATGCACACATATAGGGTTTTCCAGGTGGCTCTAGTGGTGAAGAATCCACCTGCCAATGCAGGAGACAACAGAGATGCTGGTTGGATCCCTGGGTCAGGAAGACTGCCTGGAGAATGGAATGGCAACCCACTCCAGTATTCTTGCCTGGAGAACTCCATGGACAGAGGAGCCTGGCGGGCTACAGTCCATGGAATCGCCTACACTTTTCACTTTCAATTAAATACAGGGGAGATCCAATCAGTCCATTCTGAAGGAGATCAGCCCTATTTCTTTGGAAGGAATGATGCTAAAGCTGAAACTCCAGTACTTTGGCCACTTCATGCGAAGAGCTGACTCATTAGAAAAGATCTGATGCTGGGAGGGATTGGGGGCAGGAGGAGAAGGGGACAACAAAGGATGAGATGGCTGGATCGCATCACAGACTCTATGGACGTGAGTCTGAGTGAACTCCGGGAGTTGGTGATGGACAGGGAGGCCTGGCGTGCTGCGATTCATGGGGTCGCAAAGAGTCGGACACGACTGAGCAACTGAACTGAACTGAGCTGAAGGAAGCCAGAAGAGGGAGCTTTCATGCCCCGTGTTAACAGCAGAGCCCAACAAGAAGAAAGATTCCTTTCCTTGCATGAATTCAGTCAATGAAAACCATGCACTCTGCTGTCACCCTCCCAACTTCCTCTCCTTTGCTGTAAAAGTGCTCTTCCCTTGCCCTAACATGGCTCTCCATGATTGCAAACTCTGAACTCTGAATTCAGCAATTCTCTGATGATCTAGAATAAATCCATCTTCACTGGAGAAATATATGTGGCTGTCTATTTATTTCAGGTCAACAGGAATAAGAAGTTTCAGACATATCCTGCAGAAATCTATTATTAGCTATTATTTTATTTAGAACTGTTTATATACTTTAATATCCTGAGGAACTGGATATTGTGATACCTGGATCCAAACTCCCACTTCTACAACAAGCCAACTGTGTGATCTTGGGTAAGCCTCTCATGCTCTCTGAACTCTAGCTTCTTCACCTCTCTTTAAAGAGACCAAAGCACTTGTCTTCACAAATCTAGGTCTCTTAACTAAACCTAGAGTTTTCAAAGGACTTCAGGAAGCAGAAGGTCCAACCCTATTGTGCCAAATGACATGTTACAAGTACATGATCCATGGCGTCCTAACTAGCTGTAAAATTTCACAATTGGAACAAATCAGTTACCCATGGCCCTTGCTTTTTAACTGCCTGAACAACTGTGTTAGATTAAAAGGAATCCACATAGTACAAAATAGAGGAGGAAGAATTAGATTCAAGTTCTAGCACTAAATTAGTCAGGTCTATCGCCATAGATATTTCTATTAAATGTTCAGCTACTCTGACCCTACTCACCTCATCTATAAAATAGTCGTAACATCACAGATCTCACCAAGCTTAGATAAAATAATAAGTAAAAAGTGCTTTATAAACTGTGAAGTGCTATAAAGCATTAGTTCCTATTATTAAATACTCATGCAGCATTGATGCAGCCAATGTCTTGTGTGCTTTATAAGGTGTTAAATTTAATGGAATTGTTAAACTTACTGCCTTTCATTAAACAGGCAGTTACAAGCAGGTCTAAATAGAGAAAGCAAGGGAATAGGTATTTTGCCTGAATTACCTAGGTAATTTCAGCTAAATGACTTTGATGAGTTAAGAAGAGTAAAAATTAAGAGTTTCTCACAGCTGGGGAAGGACTTAATAACCTGACTACATGTCCTTCCGAACCATTATTTCATAAAATTGAGGCTGAGAGCTACATTACACTTCACACTGAAAAGGAAATAAAACCATGGATTGACACCTGACCAGCACATTAGCACGAGACAAAGTCATTCCTGATGACTAGTGTGTCCAGTGAGTTTTCACATACAGTGCTAATCATCCATTTTTAAAGGAAGATGGTAATAAAGCAACATTCTGCTGTTTTCTCCCAATCCTAAGACCGTATGAGGAGCCATTATGTAATTCCCAGCCCACTAACATTAGTGGATACAACTAGTCTATAATCCTATTTCCCCAGACATAGGCTCAAGAAGATGGATTTGAAAGATTTCTTCCTCCAGCAAAGAATGGTCTACTGATTATCTGAGCAAGCCTGTTTGCTTACTGGGAAAACATTCATGATCAACAGTGATAGCGGTTATAAACTGACTGTCCTACTGACAACTGAGACATTCAAAGTCACGCTTCCTGGAGCCAGGCTCTTTAAACAAAATCCAACCAACTTTCCTAGAGAGGCCAACTGGACTGCCATTCCCTCACTCACATGCTAACCCAGGTGAATTGCTGTCATGGTATATTCCAAGGGGAAACAGAAGTCTTCCTTATACAGTCCTTTTTTTTTTTTCTTTTTTTTTTTCACTAGCACATTTTTTTAAAAATTGGAGGATAAGTGTTTCATAATATTGTATTACTTTGTGCCGTACAACAATGTGAATCAGCCATAACTGTGTGTGTGTGTATATATATGTGTATATATATATATATATATATATATCTCCTCCCTCTTGAGCCTCCTTCCCACCCCCTCAATCCCATGCCTCTGGGTCTCCACAGAGCCCCAGGCTGAGCTCCCTGTTCTATGCAGCAGCTTCCCGCTAGCTATCTATTTCACACATGGTAGTGTATATATGTCAGTACTGCTCTCAATTTGTCCCATGTTCTTCCTGCGCACTGTCCAGAAGTCCATTCTCTAATCTTTGTCTCTATTCCTGCCCTGAAAATAGGTTCATCAGTCTCATTCTTCTAGATTTCATATACATGTTAATATATAATATTTGCTTTTCTCTTTCTGACTTACTTCACTCTGTATGCCAACTGAAGTTTTGTCCACATCACTACAAACGACCCAATTTTATTCCTTTTTGAGGGGTGAATAATATTCTATTGTAAATATGTTCCACAAATTTATCCATTCACCTGTTGGACATCTAGTTTGCTTCCATGTCCTGGCTATTGTAAACAGTGTTACGATGAACACTGGTGTTCTACAAAGAGCAAAAGATGATGCTAAAGAGCCAATATCATGATTCAATCTGTGTCCAGGCCATTTAGTTTTATCTTGGTCCAAAAGCATGATCTGTTTACGTGTGTACCTGTATCCTTGGTTACAAGAGCACGTATCTATAAAATTGGGATAGTATAATATACTGGCCACTTGCTTGTGGGTTGAATGGTGACACCCCCCCCTCCACCAAAGAAATGTCTTCATCTTAACCCCTGGAACCTATGAATATGACTTTAATTGAGAATAAAGTCTTTGCAGATGTTATTAAATTAATGATCTCAAGATGAAGTCATTCTTGATTGGCTGAGTAAACCCTAAACCCAATGACAAATGTCCTTACATTAATCTAAGAGAAGACAGATACAGGGAGGAGAAGGCCCTTAAAGACAAAGCAGAGATTGTAGATACCCAGTGGCAAACCAAGGAAGCTGAAGAGAGGAAGGGTTTTCCCCTGGAAACCTCACAGCGAGCCTGACTCTGCCCACAGGATGAGTTTGGACTTCTGGCCTCCTGGACTGTAAGAGGATAGATGTTCTTTGTTTTAAACCACCAAGTTTGTTTTGTTTTATTTTGATACTTGCTTTTTAAAAACTTTTTATTTTGTTTTGGAGTGCAGACCATTAACAATGTTCTGATAGTTTAAAGTAAACAGCAAAGGGACTCAAGCCATACGTATACATGTATCCATTCTCCCCCAAACTCCCCTCCCATTTAACACTAAAGAGCCAATATCATGATTCAATCTGTGTCCAGGCCATTTAGTTTTATCTTGGTCCAAAAGCATGATCTGTTTACGTGTGTACCTGTATCCTTGGTTACAAGAGCACGTATCTATAAAATTGGGATAGTATAATATACTGGCCACTTGCTTGTGGGTTGAATGGTGACACCCCCCCCTCCACCAAAGAAATGTCTTCATCTTAACCCCTGGAACCTATGAATATGACTTTAATTGAGAATAAAGTCTTTGCAGATGTTATTAAATTAATGATCTCAAGATGAAGTCATTCTTGATTGGCTGAGTAAACCCTAAACCCAATGACAAATGTCCTTACATTAATCTAAGAGAAGACAGATACAGGGAGGAGAAGGCCCTCTAAAGACAAAGCAGAGATTGTAGATACTCAGTGGCAAACCAAGGAAGCTGAAGAGAGGAAGGGTTTTCCCCTGGAAACCTCACAGCGAGCCTGACTCTGCCCACAGGATGAGTTTGGACTTCTGGCCTCCTGGACTGTAAGAGGATAGATGTTCTTTGTTTTAAACCACCAAGTTTGTTTTGTTTTATTTTGATACTTGCTTTTTAAAAACTTTTTATTTTGTTTTGGAGTGCAGACCATTAACAATGTTCTGATAGTTTAAAGTAAACAGCAAAGGGACTCAAGCCATACGTATACATGTATCCATCTCCCCCAAACTCCCCTCCCATTTAACACTAAAGAGCCAATATCATGATTCAATCTGTGTCCAGGCCATTTAGTTTTATCTTGGTCCAAAAGCATGATCTGTTTACGTGTGTACCTGTATCCTTGGTTACAAGAGCACGTATCTATAAAATTGGGATAGTATAATATACTGGCCACTTGCTTGTGGGTTGAATGGTGACACCCCCCCCCCACCAAAGAAATGTCTTCATCTTAACCCCTGGAACCCCTGGAGCAGATTTCCCCGTGCTGTATAGTAGGTGCTTGTTGGTTGTCCATTTTAAATACAACAGTCCATCCCAAACTCCCTAACTATCCCTTTCCCCATCCTTCCCCCTCCCCCAGCACCAGTAAGTGCTCAACTACCAAGCTTGTGGTCATTTGTTATGATATCCACAGGGAACTAATACACAGCCTTAATAGGTTTGTTGCTAGCTGTGGATAAAGAGTTTGTGTCAGTTCTGAACTGAGGTAAACTGCCTGGGGAAATGAATCCAAGTTTGAGTTCCTTGGAAACTATTTAGAGTTGAGATAAATGTGAAATAAATACATAGGGGGCTTCTTTGCTCTGAAAGCCTGGTCTGCAGAGCTGTGGGTTGGCAGGCAGACCACAGGCTTGTGCATCTAGAAATGCATAAAAGCCTGGTGGCAAACAGAGGCAGCAACTGCTCTTGGTCAATGACCCACACAAACAAGGTTCTTGAGGGGAGGTCCTAAGATGGCAGAGGAATAGTACAAGGAGACCACTTTCTCCCCAACAAATTCATTGAAAGAACATTTGAACGCTGAGCAAACTCCAGAAAACAACTTCTGAATGCTGGCAAAGGACATCAAGCACCCAGAAAGGCAGCCCATTGTCTTCGAAAGGAGGTAGGAAAAAATATAAAAAATAAAAAGAGAGACAGAAGAGAGGGAGATGGAGATCCATCTTGGGAAGGGAGTCTTTAAAAAGAGAAGTTTCCAAACACCAGGAAACACTTTTACCAGCGAAGTGGTGGCGAACCTGGAACCTCAGAGGGCAACATAACTGGGAGGGAAAATAAACAAATAATTAAAACCCACAGATTACATGCCTAAGGCAACTCCCAGCGGAGCAGCAGTGCAGACACTTGCATCCGCCACTAGCAAGCGGGGGCTGGGCAGAGAGGCACGGGCTGCATTGCTTAGGGTAAGGACCAGGCCTGAATGCCCTGAGGGCAATCTGAGGGAACTAACTAGAGACAGCAACCCAGACAGTGGGATAGCTATCCCGGGAAAAGCCCTAACCCAAAACACTGCCAGGCCCGCTCACAGAACAAAGGACTGAGCAGAGCTAGCCAGCTGCGGACCAGCCCATCCCCCGCTAGAGACAGGCAGGGATGGGCAGCCAGAGCCGGAAGACGGCAATTGCGGCCCGAGAGAGGCATCATCTACCAAACTGCAAGCAGGCTTCGTTGCTAACCAAGACTCCTTGGGATTCTGGACGGTCGACATCCACCGGGAGGGTCGCAGCCAGAGATCAGCTCCCCAAAGGAGTCACATGGCACACCTGAGAAGGTGCGCCCGCTGTACACCCAGCAAACCGAGCAGCTGGGCTGGGAGAGGCGATAAGTCACAGCTCGCCAAGCACCTGGTCACCTGAGGTGCTAGGACCGGGGAAGGGCACAAAACACAGGCCCGTCAAGTCTGCAGCTTTTGGAGTACCCAAGAACCTGAACCTGAGTGGCTTGGACCTAAGTGCACTCAACCCAGGGCTGGCCTCAGACAGCTCCTGGCAGAGCAACCTAGAGCCTGAGCAGTGTAGATTGGGAAAGCACACACGCCGTGAGCGGAGGCCAACCCAGTGGGGCGAGATACTGGCAGCACTCCCCACAGACGCCAGTGATATTTGTTTGCAGTGTTCCTCCCTCCCCACAGCACAACTGAACATGTCAGCCTAAAAAAAGTGACCGCCACCGCCCCCTTGTGTCAGGGTGGAAATTAGACACTGAAGAGGCCAACAGAGGCTAAAATAGAGGGAACCGCTTTGGAAGTGACAGTTGCAATAATTAAAACCCTGCAGTTAGCACCAACTACATAGGAATGGACCTATAGATCTTGAGAAGTGTAAGCCAGATCAAGGAACTATCTGAAAATGAACTGACCCTACACCATCCACAACACCATCAGAGAAAGTCCTAGATATACCTTTATATTAACATTTTTTTTTTTTTATTTTTAAGTCCTCTATTACTCCTTTAATTTTCATTTTTATAACCTACTATTACTTTGCAAGGAGAAGGCAATGGCACTCCATTCCAGTACTCTTGCCTGGAAAATCCCATGGACAGAGGAGCCTGGTAGGCTGCAATCCATGGGGTCGCTAGGAGTCGGAGACGACTGAGCAACTTCACTTTCACTTTTCACTTTCATGCAATGGAGAAAGAAATGGCAACCCACTCCAGTGTTCTTGCCTGGAGAATCCCAGGGACAGGGAAGCCTGGTGGGCTGCTGTCTGTGGGGTCGCACAGAGTCGGACATGACTGAAGCAACTTAGCAGCAGCAGCAGCATTACTTTCCAAAAATAAAAAAGACCCTATTTTTAAAGCAAACTTCATATATATATATATTTTATAATTTTTGTGAATTTGGTTTTTTCTTTAATATTGTATTTTTGAGAATCTAACCTCTACTCTAGATTTTTAATCTTTGCTTTTTGGTATTTGTTATAGATTTTGTACATTTAAGAACCCAATCTTCAGTACCCATTTTTACTTGGTAGCGAGGTTACTGGCTGGATTGCTCTCTCTCCCTTTAGACTCTCCTTTTTCTCCACCAGGTCAACTCTCTCTCCTCCTCCCCCTTCTCTTCTCTACCCAACTCTGTGAATCTCTTTGTATG
Organism: Aepyceros melampus; assembly: GCA_006408695.1. NCBI lineage: Eukaryota > Metazoa > Chordata > Mammalia > Artiodactyla > Bovidae > Aepyceros > Aepyceros melampus. The sequence goes on from SJXQ01005239.1 coordinate 89,583, forward strand.
TTTTGAGCTGTGGAGAACACTTAGAGAACTGATTACTGGCTGGATCTGTCTCTCTCCTTTTGACTCCCCCCCCCACACACACACACACTTATCCTCCTGGCCACCTCTGTCTCCTTGCTCCCTCTTCTCTTCTCTTCTCCGTATAACTCTGTGAACATCTCTGAGGGGTCCAGACTGTGGAGAGCACATGGGAAGTGATTACTGGCTAGCTTGCTCTCGCCTCTTCTGATTCCCCCTCTTCTCCTCCTCCTGGTCACCTCTATCTCCTTCCTCCCTCTTCTCTTCTCCATGTAACTCTGTGTACCTCTCCAGGTGTCCCTCACTGTGGAGAAACTTTACATCATTAACCTAGATTTTTTTATCATCTGTGCTGTATAGATGGAGAAGTCTTGAGGCTACTGTAAGAATATGACTGAAAACCAGAGGCAGGAGGCTTAAGTCCAAATCCTGAGAACACCAGAGAACTCTTGACTCCAGGGAACATTAATCGACAGAAGCTCATCAAATGCCTCCATACCTATACTGAAACCAAGCACCACCCAAGGGCCAGCAAGTTCAAGAGAAAGACATACCACACAAATTCTCCAGCAACACAGGAACATAGCCCTGAGCTTCAATATACAGGCTGCCCAAAGTCACAACAAACCCACTGATATCTCAAAACTCATTACTGGACACTTCAGTGCACTCCAGAGAGAAGAAATCCAGCTCCACCCACCAGAACACCGACACAAGCTTCCCTAACCAGGAAACCTTGACAAGCCACACATCCAACCCCACCCACAGCAAGGAACCTCCACAATAAAGAGGAACCACAAACTGCCAGAAGACAGAAAGGTCACCCCAAACATAGCAATATAAGCAAGAAGAAAAGGCAGAGAAATAGCCAGCAGGCAAAGGAACAGGATAAATGTCCACCAAACCAAACAAAAGAGGAAGAGATAGGGAATCTACCTGATAAAGAATTCCAAATAATGATAGTGAAAATGATCCAAAATCTTGAAAACAAGATGGAGATACAGATAAATAGCCTGGAGACAAAGATGGAGAAGATGCAAGAAATGTTTACCAACGACCTAGAAGAAATAGAGTCAATATATAATGAATAATGCAATAAATGAGATCAAAAACACTGGAGGGAACCAACAGTAGAATAATGGAGGCAGAAGATAGGATTAGTGAGGTAGAAGATAGAATGGTAGAAATAAATGAATCAGAGAGGAAAAAATAAAAATGAATTAAAAGAAATGAGGACAACCTCAGAGATTTCTGGGACGATGTTAAAAACCCCAACATTCGAATCATAGGAGTCCCAGAAGAAGAAGACAAAAAGAAAGACCATGAGAAAATACTTGAGATAATAGTTGAAAATTTCCCTAAAATGAGGAAGGGAATAATTACCCAAGTCCAAGAAACCCAGAGAATCCCAAACAGGATAAACACAAGGCAAAATACCCCAAGACACATATTAATCAAATTAACAAAGATCAAACACAAAGAACAAATATTAAAAGCAGCAAGGGAAAAACAACAAATAACAAACAGACAAGGGGATTCCCATAAGGATAACAGCTGATCTTTCAATAGAAACTCTTCAGGCCAGAAGGGAATGGCAGGACATACTTGAAGTGATGAAAGAATATAACCTACAGCCCAGGTTCTGTACCCAGCAAGGATCTCATTCAAATATGAAGGATAAATCAAAAGCTTTACAGACAAGCAAAAGCTGAGAGAATTCAGAACCATCAAATCAGCTTTTCAACAAATGCTAAAGGATCCTCTCTAGACAGGAAACACAGAGAGGGTGTATAAACTCGAACCCAAAACAATAAAGTAAATGGCAACAGGATCATACTTATCAATAATTACCTTAAATGTAAATGGGTTGAATGCCCCAACCAAAAGACAAAGACTGGCTGAATGGATACAAAAACAAGACCCCTATATATGTTGTCTACAAGAGACCCACCTCAAAACAAGGGACACATACAGACTGAAAGTGAAGGCCTGGAAAAAGATACTCCATGCAAATAGAGACCAAAAGAAAGCAGGAGTAGCAATACTCATATCAGATAAAATAGAATTTAAAACAAAGGTTGTGAAAAAAGACAAAGAAGGACACTACATAATGATCAAAGGCTCAATCCAAGAAGAAGATATAACAATTAGAAATATATACACACCCAACTTAGGAGCACAACAATATGTAAGACAAATGCTAACCAGTATGAAAGGGGAAATTAACAATAACACAATAATAGTGGGAGACTTAATACCCCACTCACACCTATGGATAGATCAACTAAACAAAATTAGCAAGGAAACACAAACTTTAAATGATACAATAGACCAGTTACACCTAATTCATATCTATAGGACATTTCACCCCAAAACAATGAATTTCACCTTTTTCTCTAGTGCACAGGAACCCTTCTCCAGGACAGATCACATCCTGGGCCATAAATCTAGCCTTGGTAAATTAAAAAAAAAATTGAAATCATTCCAAGCATCTTTTCTGATCACAATGCAGTAAGATTAGATGTCAATTACAGGAGAAAAACTATTAAAAATTCCAACATATGGAGGCCGAACAACACGCTGCTGAATAACCAACAAATCACAGAAGAAATCAACAAAGAAATCAAAATATGCATTAAAACAAATGAAAATGAAAACACAGCAACCAAAAACCTATGGGACACTGTAAAAGCAGTGCTAAGGAGAAGGTTCATAGTAATACAAGCTTACCTCAAGAAACAAGAAAAAAAGTCAATAAATATCCTAACTCTACACCTAAAGCAACTAGAAAAGGAAGAAATGGAGAACCCCAGAGCTAGTAGAAGGAAAGAAATCTTAAAAATTAGGGCAGAAATAAATGCAAAAGAAACAAAAGAGACCATAGCAAAAATCAACAAAGCCAAAAGCTGGTTCTTTGAGAAATTAAATAAATTGACAAACCATTAGCCAGACTCATCAAGAAACAAAGGGAGAAAAATCAAATCAACAAAATTAGAAATGAAAATGGAAAAATCACAACAGACAACACAGAAATACAAAGGATCATAAGAAACTATTATCAGCAACTATCTGCCAATAAAATGGACAACTTGGAAAAAATGGACAAATTCTTAGAAAAGTACAACTTTCCAAAACTGAACCAGGAAGAAATGGAAAATCTTAACAGACCCATCACAAGCACGGAAATTGAAACTAATCAGAAATTTTCAGCAAACAAAAGCCCAGGACCAGATGGCTTCACAGCTGAATTCTATCAAAAATTTAGAGGAGAGCTAACACCTACCCTACTCAAACTCTTCCAGAAAATTTCAGAGGAAGGTAAACTTCCAAACTCATTCTATGAGGCCGCCATCACCCTACTACAAAAGCCAGACAAAGATGCCACAAAAAAAGGAAACTACAGGGCAATATCACTGATGAACATAGATGCAAAAATCCTTAACAAAATTCTAGCAAACAGAATCCAACAACATATTAAAAAGATCATACATCATCAGCAAGTGGGCTTTAATCCCAGGGATGCAAGGATTCTTCAATATCCACAAATCAATCAATGTAACATACAATATTAACAAACTGAAAAATAAAAACCATATCATTATCTCAATAGATGCAGAGAAAGCCTTTGAGGAAAGTCAACATCCATTTATGATAAAAAAAAAAAAAACACAAAAACCTCCAGTAAGCAGGAATAGAAGAAACGTACCTCAACATAATAAAAGCTATATATAACACACAAGCAAACATTATCCTGAATGGTGAAAAATTGAAAGCATTTCCCCTAAAGTCAGGAACAAAACAAGGGTGCCCACTCTCACCCCTACTATTCAACACAGTTTTGGAAGTTCTGGCCACAGCAATCAGAGCAGAAAAAGAAATAAAATGAATCCAAATTGGAAAAGAAGATGTAAAACTCTCACTGTTTGCAGATGACATGATCCTCTACAAAGAAAACTCCACAAGAAAATTACTAGAGCTAATCAATGAATATAGTAAAGCTGCAGGATATAAAATGAACACATAGAAATCCCTTGCATTCCTATATACTAACAATGAGAATACAGAAAGAGAAATTAAGGAAACAATTCCATTCACCATTGCAACGAAAAGAATAAAATACTTAGGAACATATCTACCTAAAGAAACTAAAGACCTATATATAGAAAACTATAAAACACTGAAAGAAATCAAAGAAGACACAAATAGATGGAGAAATATACCATGTTCATGGATCGTAAGAATCAATATAGTGAAAATGAGTATACTACCCCAAAGCAATCTATAGATTCAATGCAATCCCTATCAAGCTACCAACAATATTTTTCACAGAACTAGATCGAATAATTTCACATATTGGGCACCTACTGACCTGGGGAGTTCCTCTTTCAGTATCCTATCATTTTGCCTTTTCATAGTGTTCATGGGGTTCTCAAGGCAAGAATACTGAAGTGGTTTGCCATTCCCTTCTCCAGTGGACCGCATTGTGTCAGATCTCTCCATGGATTCATGTCAATGTATGTCAAAACCAATACATTATTGTAAGTAATTAGCCTCCAAAAAATAAATTAATTAATTATTTTAAAAAGTTCTTGTTCTGCATAAGCTTACATGGTCTTGCAGGTGAGGAACACAAGACGCTGTGTTCTTGGGTAGTTTCTGGGCCTCCTGATGAGATAAAGATGCAGGGCCTCTACTTCCTACTCTGTGTCTCTCTGTACAGTTGAATATAATAGTATTTGATCAAGGTCTACTGCATTTTGTAAATGTAACAGTGAATTCCGACCTGCACTCAGCACTGTACTGTACTGCTAAAATTAAAAATAGTTATAATATGTAAAATAAACAAGAACTAACTGTATAGTCCAGGAAACTATATGTAATATTTTCTAATAACCTAGATGGGAAAAGAATCTTAAAAACAATAAATATGTATATTCAATTAATCCTTACATTGTGAAATTTTAGAGATGAAGTTAAAACTTAAATAGTCATCCAGTAGTAATTACAAACTGGCTTTTTAATTATAAACCTTATGTTATGCTTCTCTCTACTGGCAAGGTTTAGTAAGTTTAGGTTATCTTATTTAAAAAAAAAAATCACAAACTAATATCTGTCAGTTTAATGTATATTTCCCAGATCCGTTCTGTTTGTATTTATAAACTGCATTAGCTGTCAATTGTCTAAAATTGGGAAATTTCACTTTAAAATCTGAATTTCTAGCTGGTAGTGAATAATCACATCTTGCAACCCAGAGCTTACCATCTTAGAATGTGCTGGACCTTAGTAGCAATCATTTCTTTTAGATAAAACCCTCAAATACACCACAGCCCTCATCATTTGAAAGTAGCAATTACCACCCATCATTTTCTACCTAGCCCAATTAAGACTCAGGTACTCATTATATTTCTTCTTGGCCACTGTAGACTATGAACTGATACAATAACCCTGAGATTATTATTTTTTGGATTTCTGCCATAACAGATTGCCCATAATTTCAGTGGCTTAAAACAATATCTTTTAATTATCTCACAGAAATCTGGATACAGCATGGCTTATCCTGCTTCTCTGCTCCAGGTTTAACAAGGACAAAATCAACGTGTAGCAGGGCTGAGTGACTCTTTGGAGGCTCTGGAGATGGATCTGCATCCAGCTCACTCAAACTGTTGGCAGAATTCAGTTCCCTATGGTTTTAGCACTGAGAGCCTTATTTCCTTGCTAGCTGTCAGTTCCAGGCATTTCTCAGCTTCTAGAGGTACTCACATGGCCTGACTCACGGCTCTCCACCTGCGCCTGCAAAACTAACAATGGCTGGTCCAGTTCTTCCCCAGCCTCCCGTGTCTCTGACCTCCCTTTCCGCCTCATCTCTCTTCTGCCTTCCTCTCTTTATTTTAAGGGCTCCTGTGGAAGTGACTGAAGTGACCTAGCACGCACACATGATTACACTGGGTCCATAGATAATCCAAGAAAATCTTTGTATTTTAAACTCAACGGATTAGTACTTTGATCTACAAAGTGCATTCACAGCAGTATGTGGATCCATACTTGATTTAAAAGCCAGGGGATAGGAATCTTGGGGAAACATCTTAAGAGTTCTACCTACCATACCTGATCTAGTCTAACTTTTTCATTTTAAATGAGAAAGCTAAGACCCAGAGAGGTGAAGCCAACAGATTCAAGGTTGCATGGGTGAGCACTGAAGAACCAGAACTCCAGGGCAGCTCCTGAATTCCTAATCTAGATATGTCATTCAGATAGCTTGTCAGAGTTTATAAACAACAACAACAAAAAACCATCCAAACAAACCTCAATAATATTAGTTTACTTTACTTGTAAAGTAAACTGGAGAAGGAAATGGCAACCCACTCCAGTATTCTTGCTTGGAGAATCTCATGGACTGAGGAGCCTGGTGGGCTGCAGTCCATGGGGTCACAAAGAGTCGGACACGACTGAGTGACTTTACTTACTTACTTACTTACTTACTTACTTGTATAAATGAAAAATAAAGTATGTAGTATTGCCTAGTACCAGTACTCTGAGACCAGCTTTAATGAACAGAACAGCTTACATTAGACCCAATAATTACTTACATGCAAATAATTCTTAGCAGAACAGCTTTAAAAAATCTTAGGCAAAGTTTTTAAATGTTTAAAAATGTGCCTATAATAGTAAAATGGAATGGAAATATTATATACTTCATATGGATATAGGAAGGATTAAGTAAGATAATGCAAAAATTCTTAGCAAAGCAACTGGTCATAGATACTTGTTGTGCTTGCCTCCCAAGAACATACTCCCTATTCTCAGGGTAACAGAGACCCTGCTGTACCCCATGAATCTTGTACCCTTCAGCCTCGTCTACATAGTCTTACAAAGATTGTCAGTCAAGATCCTTGGCCCATTTGTAAAGAATGAGTGGGCATATTACCAAACCCATGAATCAGAAATCCTCCAAGGAATCTGAATCATGAGTAGAGTAACCCAAAGATTACATTGGAGACTAAACATATTGCCAAAACTGATCAAGAAGTATGAAAGTGAAAGTGAAGTCACTCAGTCGTGTCCAACTCTTTGCAACCCCGTGGACTGTAGCCCACCAGGCTCTTCCGTCCATGGGATTCTCCAGGCAAAAGTACTGGAGTGGGTTGCCATTTCCTTTCCCCAGGGGATCTTCCTGATCCAAGGATCAAACTCAGGTCTCCCGCATTGCAGGCAGATGCTTTAACCTCTGAGCCACCAGGGACTCCAAGAAGTATGACACACATAAAATAAATTTTAAAAAATATGTTCAAGACCTCTATAATGAAAATCAAAAAAAATCTGCTGGGAAAAATTAAAGAAGACCCAAATTAATGGAGAAACACACTATATTCATGGATTGGAAAACTCAATATTTATAGGATTCCAAATTTCTTCAAATCTACTGAAGACTCATTGACATCTTACAAAAATTCCAACAGCCTTTGTATAAATTCACAAGCCAAGTCTCAAATGGATACAAAAGGAACTAGAATATCCAAAGCAACCTTGAAAGAGTGTTGAAGGATCAATTTCAAGGAAAACTTTTGATCTATAAAATTATACTACACTTCAAGATAAATAAATGTATGGTGATGGATGGTCACTAGATTCGTGGTAATCACTCTGTAGTGCACACAAGTGTTGAACCATAATGTTATATACCTGAAACTTACACAATAATTTTAAAAATATAGAAATAGATTAATGGAACATAATGGAGAAGTCATAAATGGAGTTACACTTAATTGATTTCAGTAAGACTGAATCTATGCAGTCAGAATAAATCAAGTATGTTCTGCAGATGCCATTTATATAAAATTCAAGTACAGGAAAAACTAATCTCAGATGATAAAAATCAGCAGGTGGTTGCATCTGGGTAGGGAGATTGCTTGGAAGGAAGCAAGAGCCAATATTCTGCAGTGTTAAAAACATTTTCTTTCTTGATTGGAGCCATGGTTACCTGAGCAAACTAATTTTCAAAACTCCTCAAACTGTATACTTAAGATCTGTACATTTTACTCTAGTAAATCAAGTTATGATAAATAACCATATATTTCTTTTTTAGAGGATGCAAAGAATAAACCAATGTCATTTAAAAGTTATAATAATTTCTATCACAGTGTTACTTTATAGCAAACATTTTTAAACTTAAGGCTTAATGACTCTTTTCTTAAACACCATTTTTAGCTTTACATTACTCCTCCACTTCATTAATGCCAATTTGATTTTTTTTCCTTTTCGTGCTAAACAGCTCTCTAGCTCAGCATCGTCTTCTATGACATGCATTATTCAGGTACTGCACCAAATTAGAGAAAGTGGATATTCCTAAACCTGATTACATGGTGTAAAAATAAAAGCCTTACTATTGACTCTGGGAACTATGTGAACAAATTAAACATGGATTAGTAAAGCAAGGGGGAATGGAAGCCACAGTTAGGGCTTAATAAGGTGATGCATGGAGTTCATTAGCATGGAATGGAATTTATCAGAAGAAGTTCTCAGAACATTATTAATTAAACCCCCATCAAATAGATGCATTCGATTAATAGTATCCTATTCTGAGTTTAAACATCAACATTAATTAACCTCATAATTGATACATTTCCCAGCCATGTGAGAACATTAGTCACATTAATCAAAAAAGATCACAATATTAATGAAAATAAATTGAGTAGCAAATGGAAAAGAGACAATGTCATCCTTCAGCCCATCCTATTTTAATTCATTTTTGTAAATGGCATTTGGAAAAATTGCTGGGTCATACTGTATTACAGAGGAAACCTTTTTTTAATTGACAAATACATGTGGTTTTTTTTTCTGTTTTGCCACTAGCATAATGCATTTCAGCAAGATACTATAGCTCTCTGCACCTGTTTCCACAGCTCTAAAATAATCATACTTGAAAGATCATCGCTAGTTTCTCTTACATCTCTGAATTCTAACTAAGCACTACCCCGCTCATGTTTCACTTATATATACATACTTATGCATATGTATTTTTGCATATGTCTGTGATAGTTTTGTAGATTTATACAGGAATCAGCCACTTTTCCTGTAAAGGACCAGATAGTAAATATCTGAGACTTTTTAGGTCATATAATCTCTGTTCCAAGTACAGAGGTACTATAGTATGAAAGCAGCCAAAGATAACATGTAAATGAAGGAGCTTACCTATGTTCAAAGAAAACTTAATTTAACTACACAGAAATCTGAATTTTATATAATTGTCATGTGTTATAAAATATTCTTCTGTTGTTCAACCATTTAAAAGTGTATATATCTTATATTAATGCATATATATGGAATCTAGAAAGATTGTATAGATGATCTTATTTGCAAAACAGAAATAGACATAGAGAACAAATACATGGACATCAGTGAAGGAAAGGAGGGTGGGAGGAACTGAGAGATTGGGTTTGATATATATATACACTATTGATATTGATATAAAATAGATAACTAACGAGAAATTGCTGTTTACTGACATAAAGAGGTTCGCAAATCTAGCCTACCATGTGCTTTTGTAGAATTTGCAAACTAAGAGTGGTTTGTACACTTTTTTTTTTAATTTTTAATTAAACATCTTTTATTGGCATATAGTTGCTTTACAGTGTGGGAAGCTTCTCTTTTACAGCGAAGTGAATCAGCTATACATATACATACATCCCCTCTTTTCATATTTCCTTCCCATTTAGGTCACCACAGAGCACTGAATAGGGTTCCCTTCCCTGGTGGCTCACACAGTAAAGAATCTGCCTGCAATGCAGGAGATCTGGAGTCGATCCTTGGGTCGGGAAGATCCCCTGGAGAAGGAAATGGCAATCCACTCCAGTATTCTTACTTGGGAAATCCCGTGGACAGAGGAGCCTGGCAGGCTACAGTCCATGGGATGGCAAAGAGTCAAACACAGCTGAGTGATTAACACTTTCATTTCACTTTATGCCAGTAGTATAAGCAGCACTTACACATGAATACACCTATCTGTTCAAGTAGATAATTCTGTATCAAATAATCCGTGCAGCTACAACAAAGTCACTTGCAATGTGTAGATGAGACACAAGACCACTCCACAAAAATAACTATCGCTTTGTGTTTTCACACTGTTGTAAATTGAATGACTGGATCCAATTCTTCACCCTCCACATAGACTCACACTGTGTTTCTATCCCTATAGCTGGGGTGTATTTTTCTTACCCTTTGACTTTGGGCTCAGCCCTGTGTCTTGCTTTAGATGACAAGACATCTGTAAATGTGATGGAAATAGAGACTTGAAGTGCACATGTGTAGTTCAGCTTGATCTCTTATGCTAGCATGTTCTCTTCCCATCAGTATGGAAAGAAAATTCCCCAGCTGGCCCACATTCCCCAAAGAGGATGACACGCAGGAACAGATCAAATCCTGCAGCCTTCTATGTGAAGCAAAGCATCCAACACCACCCAACCACAGATCTGTGAAAACAAGTTACTTGTGGAGAACGGACTTTAAAATGAGCATCAACAGAAGGGAGGAGGGAGGGGAAAATGACCAATGTTACCTCTTTCTTGGATAATCAGCATTCTCTCCTCAGGCAATTAACTTCTGTACTACTCTGGTAAGATTATCCGACTCCTCAATGTACCTCAAGAAGACAGACTCACACACTGTGGGACCATGTCTCCTTCAACCTCAGGAGTGGAAAAGAGGAGCTGGAAAATTGAAAGTGTGTGGCAAATAGGCCTGACTGTGTGGAGGGAGACAGAGAGGAGAACCCAGAACTCCCAGGTAAGTGACATCTTGTCCCAGAAAAGCGTGTCAGAAGCTGGCTTAGACCAATAAACCCACCATAGTTTCCATCTCCATCAATGCCTGTCAACTCAAACCTCAGATATGCCCACAGCTGGACTTCAAAACCCTCAAAGCTGACATCTGCAGTACCCAACATGGACAGGTCTTTAATAAATACACAATCTCACCTATGAATTTGCCTATGAATTTGGTCCTGGGTTTTAGACTTTTTAAGAGAGAGAGAAAGGGAAAGAGAGAAAGAGCAAGAGGAAGGAAGGGAGGGAGGGAGGGGGAAAAAGAGAAGGAAAAAGAGGAAGGGAGGGAGGAGGGAGAAGGAGAAGACTAGTCAACAGATCAGGTGTATGTTCTGCAAAGCCTGAAACACGCATTATCTGGTGCTTTACACAGTCTTCTGACCACTGGCCTAGTCCATGAACAGCCCGCATCCTTATAGACCTAGATAATCCCTAGAGGATTTGCTAGACAATGTTTGTGAAAGAAAGCCATCTTCCTTTTGGTGGATTTTCAAGTTTTGGATAATTTTCTTCACACTACCTTCTATGTTGTCCTGCCGGAACAGCTGTGAATGTCAGTTTAGCCAAAAACACAGTTAGTAACCTCTAGAAGGCCATGCATGTATAAAGTGGTGTCGTGCCTTCAGTGAAAGGTTGATGGTTTTCAGAAGTAATCCTTCAGGGTCTGACAAGGTTGCCCAAGATTGACTCTTCAAAGATAACTAGAATCTGGAAGCAAGATGTGTTCGCCTCCATGTGAAGTTTCAATCCTATTCTCATAAATGAGAAAAACTACACTTCCGTCCTTCAGGACTGGCTCATACATCATTAAGAATATTGGATCTTTGACTGAATTTTTACTTTTTTTTTGAAACTATTCAACTGCTTTCAACACAACAGCACTGTCTTCCCTCCCCCGCAGCCCAATTACGATGCATCATAACCACCCTGGTATATTAAACTTTTTTTCATGCAGACCAAGACTTCCTGAAGCTATTAATATGTTTTCTAAAAACATGAGGGTGATTAATAAAATTAAGCAACTCTTTCTGGCTGCCCGCTCCAAAAGAAAACTCCTACTGATAATATATGAAAATCCATTCCAGCTTTCTGAAATACACTATTTATCTCCATTAGTTCATTTGCTGGTATCTATTGACCTCCCACTGGGTATGAAACATCCTGCCACATATTTTAGCAGATGGAAAAGTAAGAAGAAGATTTCATCCGTGTCCCTGAGAAGATTAAAATCTTTTTAGAGAGACGCAGAGCATATAGCCACAAGGGCAAACCCAAGAAATGCAAAATCCAAAGGACAATAGCATCCACGGTGCATGTCCTCATGTTTGGACTCAGAATAGTGTAAGTGTAAAATTCCAGGAAGTAGTCAGAGAGGTTGCACATTTCATAAGTATCTTCACAAACATTTGGTACTATTATGAAACATCCAAGTATTTCACATAAAAGAGAGATAGCATGGGTTTTCTTGGAAAGGTCTGATGCACTGGCAGACCTCAGTCCTCATTGTCATGTGGCAACAATCAATGTGATAGATTCTTCCTTCTCACAGGGTGAATGAGAAGAACAGAAACATGGGAGCTTGTTAGAAACAGGAAATCTCAGCCCTCTACCCCCATCCCCAAACTACAGCCCCAGAGACAATTATACCCCCAAGCACAGCAAAGTGTTAAGAAACACTAAGCTGTAGCAGCGTTATTTACAACAGCCAGGACAAGGAAGCAATGTAAATGTCCCTTAACGGAGGAATGGATAAAGAAGATATGATACATATATACAATGGAATAAATAAATATATACTCAGCTATTAAAAAAAAGAATGAAATAACGCCATCTGCAGCAAGATGTATGGACCTAGAGATTATCATACAGAGTAAAGTAAGTCAGTAAGAGAAAGACAAATAATATATGATATTGTTTATTTGTGGACTCAAAAAAACAGGTATAAACTTATCTACAAAATAGAAGTGGAGTCACAAATGTAGAAAACAAACTTATGGTTACCAGGGGGAAAGAGTGGGAGGGATAAATTGGGATATTGGGATTAATATATATACACTACTATGCATAAAATCAATAACTAATAAGCTGCTGTGTAGCACAGGGAACTCTACTCAATACTCTAATAGCCTACGTGAGAAAAGAATCTAAAAAGCAGTGGGTATGTGAATATGTTTAACTGACTCATTTTGCTATACAGCAGAAATTAAAACATTGTAAATCAACCCTACTCCAATAATAATTTAAAAAAAAAAAAGAGGAAGCACTGAGCTAGACCTGGGCAAGGCCAGTGGACAGATGTGCTTTCTAGCTGCTATGGTCTTCACCCCTCTATTTCCCTCATATCTGGTCTTCACTTATTTACATTACCTGCCTAGCCCAGATAAGTATTCCAGTTTTCATCCCTAATCCATACCCCTTGGTCTATCAAGCAAAGTCATCCAGAACTGTATTTCAAAACCTGCTCTCACTGCTTCCTAGCCCCAAACCTTCTGTTCCACTCTCACTCTCTAAAACATCTGTCTTCCAGTCGCTTTGCCCATCATTTCTTTCACCTGAAACACCATCCTCTGAGGGCACCAGGCCTGACACAGAGCAGGAATTTGGTAAGTGGTTGTTTTGTTCATCCATTTACTTATTCACATTTGAAGGCATATTCATAGACACAGTTCTCATTCCTAATTCATGAGATTCTTCTAATGTCAATTTTGCTCACATCTGTGGGCTTCCCTGGTGGCTCAGATGGTAAAGAATCTGCCTGCAATGCAGGAAACTGAGGTTTGATCCCTGGGTTGGGAAGATACCCTCGAGAAGGGAATGGCAACCCATTCTAGCATTTGTACCCCTAGCCCCCAGAACAGAGCCACGCATATAGTAGGCATTCAGTGATGAAACTACAAATGTAGAAACAAATACACCAGTAAGTGGGGGGATGTCCTATTAAAGCCAGAACTTCAGGCCACAAATATTTATTACCCATCAGGTACTGTGCTAAATCCTGAGGGTGCAAGGTAAATAAGATATTGTCCCTATTCTCGGTGAGTTCTCAGTACATCTGAAGAGCCTAACAAATAAAACATAATTGCAACCACAAGGGAATCTGAGCAGTAAGAGAAGAGAAGCTATAATCTATTGCTTTAATAATGCTGGATAACAAACAACCACAAAACCTTAGTGGCTTGTTACAATTATTACCTACTGTTCACGAATCCAAGGTGGTCAGCTAGGCAGCTTTGTTATTCTTGGCTGGACTTGATTATAGACTGAGTTGACTGGAGGTCAGATGCTCTTGGCCAAAATGACTGGCTCATAAAACCATTTTCCCAGGAAAAGAATCTAGTTTGGCACCAAAGAAACTATTCTGTCTTGCGTCGTGACATTGTTTCACAATACATGAACTATCACCCCTGCCACGTATGTTCACCTGGCAATACTTCTTGGGGATGCCCTTGGCTTTGAACCCTAGAACAGGCTGCAGACATAGCATGAGATGGTTTGAAAGATGTGGTTCAGTGCTGTGGGAGCTGACCTTCGAAGGAACCCTAGTAGGTATGTGGTGAATACTTTTCATTTCATTGTGGAATGACTCGGAACCAACAGAAACTCTCAATAGCTTTATCAAGTCTTTCTTTGTACCACGTCTGCTAACAGATCATTGGCCAAAGAAAGTCACATGATAAATCCAGAAGCAAAGGATAAGCAAATAGAGCTCCTCTGTGATGAGAGTGATAGAGGTAGAGTAGGATAATTAAATAGTTTAAAAATCCCACTAGAGGATTAAAGAGAGAAGGGGGATTTTAAGGGAGTTTGAGAGACTGTTGTAAGCTAAAGACCACTCAAGGAAAGAATCTAGTAACCTAGCAACAACTTACACCACCATGAAGGAAGACCAGGTGCATTCAAGTGCCAGGCACACTGAACCATAAGCCTTGATAGTTAAAACACAAGACAACAGGTAAGAATCTTGTTACATGAGGTTAATGGTCCTTGAAGAGTAGCAATTTTGCGTGTAGCCAAGACAGCAATATAGGGGAAAGGGGAGAGGAACTAGGGGAAAGGGGAAAGGAATAGGTAAAAGGGGGCATTATACAGAAACCTGAGATGAATTACCATATTTCAGTGTGTGTTACTATCATTTTCCTAATGTACATATGATTCAAATAGTGCCATGACAGTCCCAGTTAGACCATATAGAGTTAAAGGAGGAACTAATGATGTAAGCCTTGACATCTATCCAAAAGTGAGGAAGAAGGTGGTTTACCCTCCTCACTTTTTCTTGGATTATAAAAATGTAGCCCTCTTTGTTCTCAGGGCTGTGTTCCCTTGCCTGCCTGCTTGGGTCTCTCATAAGCCTCCTATGCTAACTCACTCTTGGTCTATCCTTTGTGTCACTCTGAGATATTTCTGCATGAAGAAAAAAGATCCTGAGCGTCAGTAAGTCCTGATCCCCAAGAGAGTGGGTTGGAGTCTCCTATCAAGTCAGGGTTTGTGGATTCAAGACCCTACCACAGTCCCATCCAAGGAGGATGGTGACTTCAGGAGGAGCTTTGGAGTCTCATGGCAAATGCTGTGGATACCAAGATGGGGAGGCATTGGTCATTTCTGTTATTGACTACAGGGAGTGTGAAAAAGTGCTATAGGCAGGAGCTTAAAATCTAAACACAGGAGAGTGATTTTGGAAGCTTTTCCATTCCACAATCCCAAGATCATTTTCTTTTCTAAATACTGTCTAAACCAGAAAGAACACTACCATTCAAAGCCATAAAAAATAATAAAATCATTGTGCCTTTTCAGTGTCTCAGATTCTGTGCTGGGCACTCCACATGCCCTCAACTCAGCTCTCCTTCTTCTAACAACTCTAATCCGAGTATGACTACTCCAGTTATAGAAGAAGAAACTAAGGGTCAGAGAAGTTCCATAACCTGCTCAAGCTTGCACAGCCAAGACTCAAGCCAGGATTCCAGCACTCTAGAGCCTTTGCTCCCCTCCGTTACATCACAGAGGTGATTATGAGGAGAGACTGTGTCACGGCTTTCACCTATAGAACATTTCTGGCCAAACGTAGAGTGTCAAAAATTAAAATTTCAGTGAAGGAACCACCAGGGGTAAATTACAGCACAGGCCAGCCATGAAACTGCAATTGTATATTTCTAGCGCCATTGTATGCAAACAGACAAGGCCTATTAGTTTTCCTTTTCCTGCATTATTGAATTTTGAAATTGCTTCCTTGGTTCCAAAAGTTCTGATGCCTTTTGTGTTGTGTCAGTCACAAAACAAATTCAAGTAATCCCCAAGATGCTAATAATCAAACATCAACCAAAGAAAAGGGCTGTGTGTTTTCATTCTGTGAGGAATGCATTTTTAATGAAACCATTTCACGTCTCAAGGATGAAATCTATAGCCGAGTATTCCTTTCTATCACTTACTTTGTTCTGGGTGGTTCATTGTCAGCCTTTGCTCAAGATACAGAAAAGGAAGAAACCAAGTACATCAACCAGAGCTTTTCGGGTCCCTTGATGCTTACTTGTCATCAGAGAAAACATTCTTCCCCTAAAAGCCTGAATTCTCACATGGTACAATCCATTTACTCTCTCTCTTGAAATATGCAATTTTCCATCTGTTCCAGGAATTGGCGCCCATCCATGTCTGGCATGGAGTAAAAAGCTCAAACCATCAAATAAAGACTTGCCTCAGCAATTCTTTCAAATTCCCCAGTGGAACTTCTAAAACAGCCCACTTTTCAAAGTGGCACAACAAGCAATGAGCCATTTAGTGATTCAGCTGGAAATACAAAGCCCGGGCTATTTATCCTCAAGAATTTCCAGAAGGTTAAAAACAAAAACAAACAAAAAATCCCAGTAAGGAGGGAAGGAAAAGATAATCTTTTCTAATGATCTACATCAAGAATGGCCAAAGGCTTCACCTCACGTGACAACTCCAGTCAAATAGGAGTTCTGCCTGAACTGCTGGATTGAGAGAAATGTTAAAATCAGACCTGGCCATAATGGGCAATGTGCCATGATCAGTTAGTAATGTTTGCACCTATGATGATGAGTGGAAGCCTATATGACATCCTGCCTTCCTTCTTCCAAAAATTAGAGTTGTTCAAAAGTTCATTCATCTGGAGTTATCTAGTGTGTTTTGTTGTATATGGACAATTGAAAAGTATCTTTTAATGCCCAGCATAACTGGGGCTTCTGTGGTGGCTCAGCGGTAAAGAATTCGCCTGCAATGCAGGAGACATGGGTTTGATTCCTGGGTCAAGAAGATCCCCTGGAGAAGGAAACAGCAAGCCACTCCAGTATTCTTGCCTGGGAAATCCCATGAAGAGAGGAGCCTGGTGGGCTACAGCCCATGGGGTCACAAGAGTCAGACACAGCTTAGCGACTACACCACCACCACAGCTGATGGCATTAAAGAAATTACATATGTATCAGCAGTTTTCCACAATGGGCCCTACTCAGAAAGTGATTGAGGGTTTTCTCTAGACAACTATGTAAGAAACCTATAACATGCTCACATCCTTATTGCTCACATCCAAGCTCTGTAAAATTGGCTTCACCCAATTGGATTTCTCTTTAAAAATAAATAGTTCTTTCCTATTCACATCCCACGGTTTAGAAATTGAGTGCCATAAAATGACCGTGTAACCATGTCTTTCTGCAGCCCCAGAATCCAATCAGTGGCTTTTTGCTAGACACGTGGTCAGACAATACTGACAGCCTTGTTCAATAAAAACAATACACCACAGCTTATGTCTCTAAGGACAGCATCAGATCATTAGGGAGAAATTAACTGCCTTTCTTGTCTGGTACCTCATTAAAGCTCAAAAATAATAGTTGTTCTGACTAGTTAACACTATTGTACATCTCTGAGTATCACCTGGAGTGGCTTCGTAAGAGAAACAGCCTTATTGATTGATACCAGCAGACCTGGGAACAAATGATGCTTTGTTCATTACAGAAAGGTTGGTGCCTGCTGTCAGTGGGACCAGACAGTTCTTGCCTTAATCGACATCTAAGTAAGATGTGCTGAGAAGCCTCTAATGTCTCTCTTCTCTCCTTTCTTCCTGTGTTCTTTCCTTCCCTTTTTAATTTTCTCAACTTTTTTTTTCACCCTTCGCCTTATCTTTCCTTTTTTAAAAAAACTTTTTTTGCTTTCTTTCCTTCCTCTCATCTTTCTACACTAATTAACCTACTTCCAACCACTGAGACTGTGAGTTTTGAGTTCAACATGTATCAGGAGTGCCCCTTGGAACTTCCCTGATGATCCAGTGGTTAAAATTCTACACTTCCACTGGAGGGGGTGTGGGTTTGATCACTGGTCAGGGAAGTAAGATCCCCCATGCTGTGTGGCATAACCAAAAACTAAAAAATTGCTGTATGACTCAGGGAACTCAAACTGGGACCCTGTAACAACCTAGAAGGGTGGTATGGGGAGGGAGATGGAGGGAGGTTCAAGAGGAAGGGGTTATATATATACCTATGGCCGATTCATGTTGATGTTTGGCAAAAACCAACACAATATAGTAAAGCAATTATCCTTCAATTAAAAATAAATTAATTAAAAAAAAATTTATAATAGTGAAGCTGATCAACAAGACAACTCTCAGATCCTTTTCAGAGAAGAGCTTTGCCCCTGGCTGGGGAGAGATACGGAGCAAAAGGAGCCAGAGTGGACCATCCAGGCTCCTCCTAGCTGGTGGTGCCTTCATTGCTGAAACAGAGTATGAGAAAAGTCTGGTTTCCACAGTCTTAAAGCTTCACCCCAAATTAGGTGATAAACTGTAGCTCAAGGAAGATTCAGAAGGAAGTAACTTTCATCCACATTCTATTTTTTTTTAATTATTTTAATAGGATTTGGGGGAATCTCATGCCACCCCTTGGCTGCACTCATATCAGCCTCTTGCCAGCTTGCAGAGCGCCATGGGCTGCCCACTCAGTAAACAAACCTATACAGAGGGGGCTAAGGGTCTCCTTCCACCTGCAGTTTAGACCAGTGGTTGAGGAATACCCTAAGTGGTCTAGTGGTTAAGACTCTGTGCTTCCAGTGCAGGGGGTGTGGGTTCAATCCCTAATCATGGAACTAGAATTTCACACACCAAGCGGCATGGCCAAAATATTTGTTTTAATTAAAATAAAAACACAATAAATTGGCGGTAGGTCATGGCTGAGTCTCACAGCAGAAGAGTCACTGGAGTCCACAAAGCATGTCAGCCCCTCCCTCTGATGGAGCCCCTCTTGTGTTTTCGCTGGACTCTAGTCCCTGTAAGCCTCACCGGACTTCCCCGAGAGAAATATTGAGGCTGGAAACCTGGATCTGTGCCTAAGTTATTCTTAAAAGATCACCTTTATCAAGGACTTATACACAGCAACATTGTTGCAAAAATGAATCCCTTTTAATTTTTCACAGCAAACATCTAAGGTGAGAACTGTTGCTGTTGCAGTGTAACAGGTGTGCAAACTGTGGCTCTATGTATGTTTATTTGCCTGAGGTCACACAACCAGAAGTGAGGTCACACAACTTCAAGCAAAGCATCCAGCTCCAGAGCCCTTGTTCTTGGTTCATACACGTCACTGACTTCCTTAAAAAGCTTACAAAACGAGTTTGTACAAAGACTAACCAGTACCCATCCTCCCAGGCACAGCTCAAGCTTCCTTTTCTCAGTGATGTCTTTTCTATCGACCCACCTGTGTGACTCCCCAGAGAATATGGATTAGCAGGGATTTCTGCTTGTACTGAATTTTCACTTTCTAACCATCTTCTCTGTCTCCCAACTAAACTGTGAACCTTTTGACCTTGAGGGTCAAAACACTTCCCTGCACTTCATATATTTGTCCAAAAAGCATAGAATTTCTCCAGCCTGGCATCTCAGAGTCACCCAGGGGCCTCGTTCAAATACAGACGGTTGACCCCTGTCCCTGGACTACTGCAACTCTCCAGGAAGGGTCCCAGCATCTATGTAAGTTCTGAGGCAAAGCCAGGCATGGAAACCACTTAACTACAGTATCTGAAACAGGTTTACAGATTACAGTTTTCTCAGGGTATATGCCCAGGAGTGGGATGGCTGGGTCATATGGTAGCTCTATTTTTAGTTTTTTAAGGAATCTCCATATTGCCATACTGTTCTCCATAGTGGCTGTATCAATTTACATTCCCAACAGTGTGTGTGTGTATGTGGAATGTAAAAAAAAAGTACAGGTGAACTTATTTGCAGGGCAGAAATAGAGAAATGACATAGATAAAGACGTGTGAACACAGGAGGGGAAGGAGAGGGTAGGATGAATTGGGAGAGTGGGATTGACGTATATACTCTGTGTCAAACAGACGGCTAGTGAGAGCCTGCTGTGTAGCACTTGGGGCTCAGCCTGATGCTCTGTGATGACCTAGAGGAGTGGGACGGGGGTGGGAGGGGGGTCCAGGAGAGGAGGGATATACATATACACATAGCCGATTCACTTCCTTGTGCAGTAGAAACAAAACATTGTAAACAAATATCCTCCAATAAAGTAAATAAATAAGAAAATTAAAACAAAAGGGGTTTAAGGAACTCTCTTCTTAAACTGGCAAAGGAATCTAGCCAAAGACATTTTTCATGACCATGCTACCAATTCTCCTCTGCCTCCCAGATCCCCTGCTTAGAGGAGAGGTCTGAGTGGCCCCTTTGTGCCCTCAAGTGACCCAGACCCAGGACAGTACTAGCCCTTGAGTTAAAGAGGCAGAGCTTGGCCTGATAGAAGGTCAGACTCACACACACACAGCCCAGGCAAAGTTAAACTGTGCTGAGTGCTGTCACAGAACTGTGTGCACGATGCTTCTCTAAAGAAGAGGAAATTGGGAAGGCTGCTCCAAGGAGGTCACCCTGGTAGAAGGATGAATACCTGTTAAATGAATGGGACTGGGGATGGGTTTGGGAAAAGACCCAAGAATATGTATAAAAACAAGAAGAGGCAGTGAAAAATATCTGGGATTTAAAAAAAAAACCCAAATAACCTTTAAATACCATTCACAGGGAACTAGTTATAAATGATAAAATAAGCTACACAGTGGAATACTACGCAGATACAAGAAATGAACGCAATAGGATTAGATGTGCTAATATAAGATACTCTCCAAGATACAGTATTCAAAAAAAAAAGCAAAGTACAGAGCCCTGTGAATTGTATAATCCCATTAGTGCTAAAGAAAAAAATAGGGCATGGGAGGTGAGAAGACTGTGCCTACACACACATTCATAAAGCCTTCGCCTAAGTAAGAATACTTCTGGAAATAAAAATGAAACACACTGGAAGGAGTGATTGAGGATACAAGGCAAGAGAAGGAATGTCTTACAATGTGTTCTTTTCATACTGATATGCTAATGTGTGCATATTAATTCTTTGTTTAAAAAACAGATTAAGTATTTTTAATTAATTTTTGTTGGAGTATAGTTGATTTACAATGTTGTGTTAGTTTCTGTTGTACAATGAAGTAAATCACTATCCATATGCACATGCCCACTCTTTTTTAGATTCTTTCCCCATATAGCTGATTGCAGAGTACTGAGTCGAGTCCCCTGTGCTATACAGTACGATCTTATTAATTATCTATTTTATATATAGCAGTGAATATATATCAATCCCAAGCTCCCAATTTATCCCTCCTGTCTTCTTCCCTCTTGGTAACCATAAATCTGTTTTCTATATCTGTGACTCGATTCCAAAGTACTTTAAATGTATGCTGTTAGAGATCAAATAAAGGGAAAACAAATGCTGTGTAACAAATTGTTCCTCCCTCTTAGAAAGTGTCCCATCTCTAGGGGGCCCAAATAGAACCTTGACTACTGCCAGGCCAGATGATGCAGGCAAGGGAATGAGGTGGACTCAAGTATTGCTATTAGTTGGAGGAAATGCCCTTCTCGGTACCAAAGCACCAGGAGGCTCTCAGACTCTAAACGTGAACGTCTATAAGCAGAGCTTGCATCACTGAATTCAATGAAAGAAGCCCATCACTTATTAAAATGTCTACATTCTGAAAGTCTGCAAATAAATAATAAAGCCTCACTTAAGCAGCAAATTTGTGTCAACAAACACACTATGGGTCAGAATCACTACTTTCAACACAGTCAGGCAGCATCTACTCTAAATACTTTTTCTCGCATAGGCTACTCCTTGGTTCTGTTGAAAATGGCTTGCCTACTGCCCCTGACTACCTCCCTCCAGCCCAGGGAGCACAGCCTTTGTGATATGATCATTTAGCTTTCTCAGGAAATTTCCTTCCAGCTCCTCATTGTTGGAAAAGAAATTTTCTCCACTGTCTGCAACCCACTGGTGGGTGTAATTCAAGACATTATGCCTCAGGGCAGAACATTAATAAAATTTGGAAACAATGAAGAAACTGTGGGTTCTGAGTGAATCGGTGTGTGTTTAGCAGCTCACATTGAAGTGAAGTCGTTCAGTCGTGTCCTATTCTTTGGGACCCCATAGACTGTAGCCTACCAGGCTCCTCCGTCCATGGGATTTTCCGGCCAAGAGTACTGGAGTGGGGTGCCATTGCCTTCTCCAGGGAATCTTCTCGACCCAGGGATCGAACCCGGGTCTCCTGCATTGTAGGCAGACTCTTTACCATCTGAGCCACCAGGGAAGCCCCAGCAGCCCACATTATCAGATTTAAAATATGAACAGAGAGCGCCCTGTGGCTAACCTGCAAGGTTAAAGTACCAATCCCAGCACCCTGTCCCCTGCCCTGGGCTGTGGCAGCAAATACTATCTCCAAAGGCGTTATGTCAGTGTCATTAATTTACTGGTTGTATTCCCTGTCTATCGTGAACTTCGGTTTTTCAGAAAACTATAAATTGATGAATGTGAGATCACTGACTCAATGGACATGAATTTTAGCAAACTCCAGGAGACAGTGAAGGACAGGGAAGCCTGGTGTGCTGCAGTTCATGGAGTCACAAAAAGTCAGGAACAATTTAGCAGCTGAACAGCAACAATGTGGTAAAGTCCCTAACGCAGCATCAAGGGTATGGGGGTTTCATGAGTACATTTCATGATCAATGAAATGTTTGTTGAGCAACTACCATATACAATAGACATTCAGGGACATGTAGTTGATGTTTCATCAAAATAAGTCATTGTTCTATGTGATATTTCTCCAACTATGGGCTTCTCACACTTTCTACCCTAGTGGAAATATCTCCTATCTTTCAAGATGCTACTCCTCCTTCAAGGCACAGCTGAATCCTGCCTCTTTCAACAGTATCCCTGATTCCCTGATATCTTTCTCCTTTGAGACCCCATAGTGCTTTGTATGCTTTTGAGAGTATATTCCATGAATGTCATAATAGTTCCCTGCATTTATTCCTTCTTATCCTTCCCAGAGGGGAGGATCCTGATTGCTTGATCAGGATCTCTGCCCATGCGGTGCCCAGCACAGAGCCTTAGAAACATCAAGCTCTCAAAATTTTTCAAGTAAAGAAGAGAAATTATCAGACATCCTTGGTGGTCCAGTGGTTAAGAATCCATCCGTCAACGTGGGGGACAAAGGTTTGATCCCTGGCCCAGGAAGATCCCACATGCTCCAGGGCAACTAAGCCCATGTGTTGCAGCTACTGAGCCTGCACTCTAGGGCTCATGCTCTGCAACAGCAGAAGCCTCTCCTATGAGAAGCCCACACACCACAACAACGAGTAGCCCCTGCTCATTCCCCACTAGACAAAGCCCTTCCACAGCAACAAAAATAAATAGATAAATATTTTTAAAAATTTTAACTGTCAGAAAACTAAAAAAAAGAAAGAAATTACCATGAGATTTCTGTAGAGAACTGAATCGTGGCCCCCAAAATATATGTCTGCCTAGAACCTGGGAATGTGCTTATTTGGGAGAAGGGTCTTTGCAAATAAGTGAAGGATCTCAAGACAAAATCATCCTGCATTAATCACATGAGCCCTAATCCAAGGACACAAGCTCTTCTAACAGACAGAAACGAAGGCTGAGATGCAGGAGAGGAGGAGGCCCCGCGAACACACAGGCAGGAGCCGGAGTGACACTCAGAGAAACCAAAGAATGCCTGGAGCCACCAAAGCTGGACGAGGCCAGGGAGCATCCTTTCCAAGAACTGTTGGGAGAGAATGTGACCCTGCCAACACCTTGATCTCTAACTTCTATCTTAAAAAACTGAGAGAGAATCCATTTCTTTTGTTTTAAGACTCCAAGTTTCTGGTAATTTGCTACAACAGCAATAGGAAGTGAATAGAGATAGAGTTTCTGGCTTTAAAGCAAATAGTTGGAGGGAAAACACTGGCAGACTTTATAGAAGGATATCCACACATAAAAAGATAACAGTAAAATCCAAGGTTACTAGGTGCTACATGAGTTGCACAGATTTCAGATACGGTATTCATTCATTCTGTAAAAATCAGTTAATCGCCTGTTATGCTCCTGGCTTAGAACACAGCAATGAGCAAGGTGGGACTGCTCCCAGCCTCACAGAGACTGGGAAGAAACTGCAAAACCCAACAGCCCCGCCAAGCCCAGGCGGGTGATAGAAAGCAATAACATAGTGTGACTGGATCTCTCATTCAGTTTACCACTTATGATAAAACAGGGAAACAAACACTTCTTTACTTTAAAAAAAAAAAAATAGCAGCATGACCGTGATGATAAATTACAGTAACACTCAGGTTTCATTTGGTGATACAGTTGGAGGAAGCGGGGACTGTGGCAACTAGAGACATACCCCCACTAAAGGACAACTTCCTCTCCAGTCTCAACTCCTGTCATATGGAAATGGCAGCTCAGTGTTAGGATTCCTATTTTTAAGAGAAATCAGAAATCTAGGTTTTTGACTGCTTTGTCCTTTGAATGAAGGCTCAAACATTTAAAAAATGACAAACTGGAAAATAGACTAGTGCACAGAATCAAGCCGGTATGCCTCTAGCACCTTTGGCTCAGATATTAAATGAGTTCAAAAGAAGACTAGCTCTCTCTGAACTGTACCAATCAAAGAATGCACAGAACCTGGAAGACCTGAGATGAACCCTGAGAAGTAGGAATGTTCTTGACAAAAAGAAGGAGAATACTCCAGTCTGGGGGAGTTTCTCATTGAATGTGAAGCTATAATCAAAGATCATCAAGGTATTTCCAACCCCCAGTTGGGTCATAAAGATGGGGAAGTATGGGAATGTTGCCAGATAAAGAAGACACAGATGTATAAAAGGTTAAGAAAAAAAAAAAAGCTGGTAAAGAGAAATAAAAGCGCCTTCCTCTTTAAACTCTATGCTTATGTAGATTAGTGGAAGAAAAGAGGTTCCTGAATCTTTTCAAGCTCACACATATTCAGAGGAAAAAAAAAACCTCCTGATGATCATTTTATAGGAATTCTAAAATTCAGAGACATCTTGGAGAGAGAAGGAAAGAGAGGAGAGAGGTTGACAAAGCTAAAGGTTATGTGTACATTCGTTTATTTATAGTGTGGAGCATCCGCTAAGAGCCAGGAGTTATTTTAGGAGCTGAGGATGGAGCCCTGAATAAAGTAGGCAAACTCTCGTCTTAAGCGAGACTCTACCCCAGTGAAGGAAGACAGGTATCAAATACACATATAAATACATAATGTGTCACTTGTGCCAGCCATGGGACTCTCTGGGGAAGAGTTTCAGACAGAGGGAACAGCGAGTGCAAAGGTCCTGGGGTGAGACTGACAGCCACGTGTTTGAGGAATCATGTAGGAGGCAGAATTCTCCTCCCTTCCTGATTACTCCCATGGCGATGCATTGGGTTGGCCAAAAGTTCATTTGGGTTTTTCCATAATGTCTTATTGAAAAAGCCAAATTAAATTTATGGTCAGCCCAGTATGTTAAAGTAATTCTGCCACTGACATTAAGATTACTAATAAAAAAAAAAAAATTACTAATCATTTGGCCTTCACTGAGGATTATCCAAGTGGACCTAACCTAATCATATGAATATTCCAGAAGTAGAGAGTTTTCTCTGGCTGGATGCAGGAGAGGGAGTCAGAGAGACTCAACACATGACAAGATTCCAAGGCACCCTTGCTGACTTGGAGACAGAGAAAACCATGGGGCAAGGAATCTGGGTGGCCTCCAGGAGCTAAGAGCGCCTCTTCCTTGACAGCCAGCAAGGAAGCCAGGACCTCAGTCCTACAACCACAAGGAATGGAATTCTGCCAGTAAGTGGAATGAATTCTGGAGTAAACTTTTCCCCAGAGCACCCAGACAGAAGTCCAGCACACACACTGATTTTAGCCTAAGCTGAAAATGTGGTTGAGCCCACTTGTAGTTCTGATCTACAAAAATGTGAACTAACAATGCCTGGCACGGGTGTTGGGGTTTGAGGTGCTACCATTGTAGTAGCTGATGATGCTGCAACAGAACTCCAACAGAAACAGAAAGGGCAGGAGCAGAGTTAGCAAACAGGACTGCTGAGAAGATGAAACCTGCGAGACAGCCCGAGGCTAGAAAGTCCAAAGCTTTGTGCACGTTGGTCAGTCCACTACATTTCAGGGAAATAAGAGGCACAGGTTGGAGGGTTTAAACAGAGGAAACATGACCTTGACTTGACCCTGAGAGTTCAGTACTGCTTGATGAACTAATACCCAGAGAAAGAACTCCACTAATAGAGTTCCCAAGGAGCTCCAGAGGCACTGGTACATACTGGATTATAAAATATTCAGAAGAAGCCAGCAAAACAAATGGAGAACAGGCAGAGAGTTTGGGAGATGGAGCATATCAAAAACAGCATTTAAGATATGCCAGCAACTGAGAAGAGTGAATCCATTAAGAGAGATTACATGAGGCAGCCTGAAACGCAACCACGCTTCCCACTTTGCTCAGTTCCCACGTGCACTGGAGAAAATGCTTTTGGTCCACACATTTCTCCAACAGACATATCTATACTGTATAGATTCAGCCTCAGGAATATCTCAAGCTTTCCCCTATGCCACTCTGGTAAATGATGAATGTATGATTAAACCTGATGATTAGCCATGGCCAGGAATTTGATAGCTAATAGTCAGAGCTTCAGGGGAGGGCACCTTTTATTAGCAGTTGAGTGCCTTGCAGCAACTGCCTGCCAGAGGGAACTGGGGATTGGAAAGATGACTAAGGGGCCCCATGGTAGGAAAAATTAAACCATAGACCCATGAGATAATAACAGCAATAGAGAGACAGGCAAAGCTTCCCACGCACACGCACCAAGTCAGAAATACCTCAGGTATAATTAAACCCTTCTCTAGAATTTAGCACCTTTTTGTCAGAAGAATCTTTACTTGCAGTTCTCAGCATTCTGTTGCCTTGGCAGACACCCTATCTCTTGACATTTGAGAGGTTTCTGTACCCTTTTTCAAAGAACAGCACTGGCGAGGATGCTTTTGAAACTATGGTTTGTAGCCATGGATGACTTTACCATTGAGTGTGTATACTCCCATCCCACCTGACCCCAGGCACAATCTGTTCATTCCCTCTCTCTGCCTTTGCACCCGCCTTTCACCACAATCCTGGGACTGACCAGGCCTTCGAGACCTGATTGTAGCAGGGTGCCGTGAAATCTTCATGTCTCATGGAGCTTGGGGAGGATGCCTTTGTGTGCCCACTGTCAGGACTGGCGACTTGTCCTCAACCCTGGCTCCTGGGAAGTGTGGTTTCCTAAAGCAGGCTGAGCTTCCTCAACCTGGGGATGGCGACTTAGGCTGTCTTGACTCGTGTCTGATCAGTTTTATTCCCACTGCCAATTTACCCTGCATTTCTATTCTTGGCTATATTTGCTTTCTCCTGGCTACCTGCTCTCCCTGTTCAAGATCCATGTGTCAGCTACAAACGGGCACTTGCCAAGAGCATTTGCCAGCAACTGAGCAACAACAAGGGCATTTGCCATCTGCCTCTGAGGAAACTGAACCCTGGGCTGCTGCAGCTGCTGACCTTCAGCACCCACTGAGGGGAATTCCGGGTAGAGAGTGAGGCAACTCTGCTCCAGGGAAACTGGTGGAAGAGGTCTAGAGAGAGTTAAATGTTTCCAGGAAGTGATTTCGTGATCCCAATCCTTGCATCTCTTCATAACTAGAAAACCACTAAATCCCTTTCTGGTAACATCAGCTCCCCATGACTAGCAGAAAACTTTTGTAAAGTAAACACTTGATTGCATTGAACTCCACCCTCACCAAATTCTATTTTTCTTTTAATTGAAGGATAATTGCTTTATAGTATCTTGTGGTTGTCTGTCATACATCAACAAGAATCAGCCATACCTACACCCATGTCCCCTCCCTCTTGAACCTCCCTCCCATCTCCCTCCCCATCCCACCCTTCTAGATAGTCACAGAGCCCCTGTTTGAGTTCCCTGAATCATACGGTAAATTCCCATATACTGACCTTTGCCACTATCTCTTTGAGGCAGTCTATCAGAACTATCTGAGGTGCTGTCTCCCAGGCTGCAGGTTCATTTTGCCCTAAATAAACCTGAACTCGCAACTCTTACATTGTGCATCTTTTTAGCTGACATACGTTGGGTCAAAGCCTAATGCTATTGGAGTCAACTGTAACTGGGAATTCTCTAAATTACGAAAACTCACCTTTCAATCACAAAGGGGGATAGCGATGATTTGGAAGATAACACCTATAAACATCATGCAGGTGGTTGGCACATGATACTGGCTGAACAAACCTGAGCTGTGTTTAGCAGGAAAGCTGGTAAAGGGGTGAGAAACATAAGGATGAAACTCAGAGACAGTGTTCCGGGAGGAGCGGAACCTCAGGCTGTGCAAATAGAATCTCAGAATCCTACTTACATGCATGGGGCTGTCCTGGTGGCTCATTGGTAAAGAACCTGCCTGCAGTGCAGGAGACGCAGGTTCAGTCCCTGGGTCGGGATGATCCCCTGGAGGAGGACATGGCACCCCACTCCAGTACTCTTGCCTGGAAAATCCCATGGACAGAGGAGTCTGGTGGGCTACAGTCCACTGGGTCACTAAAGAGTTGGACAAGACTTAATGACTCAACAACTTACATGCAGAAAGCCATGTGTGGTAGACCCAGTTTCATGAGCATAGGTTCAGTCCTATAGCCACAGAAACAGAGACTGTGGCCCTTGGGAGTTTACTTAAAGCCATACCAGGGTGAGCATTCTGTGTGTGAAAATCTAGGGATGGAAAACTCACTTGAATCCTGTTTTAGCTTTCTGTGTGACAGTGATGACAATTACAATGTGTTTATTCAGTGACTGTGTATTGAGTGTGCCCATGTGGCAGATGCAGAAGGCAATAGGGAGATAAGCAGTTACTATGCACCCACCGTAGAGAAGTCACTACAGCCAAAGGGGTGGTGTGAGCACCTGGAAGGTGTCCTTCAGATACAGTGATCCCAGAAGGTCTTCTTGAGAAGGCAACATGTGAATGGAGATTTGAGGCAAATGAGCATTTATCAAGCAACAGCAGGACTTCCCTGGTGGTCCCGTGGCTAAGACTCTGCGCTGCCAATGATGGGGGGTCAGGTTTGATCCCTGGTCAGGAAACTAGACCCCATATGCCACAAGTAAAGATGCCACAAGTAAAGATCCCACTGCTGCCACAAAGATTGAAGGTCCCACATGGCACAATTAAGACTCAGTACAGTCAAATAAATATTTGTTTAAAAAAAAAAAAAAAGGCACTGGATGGGAGTAAGGGAGAAGGAGGATCTCAGATGGGAAAATGGTAGTAATCTTTTACTGTGTTTTGATTTGCTATAAGCCAGCCCCAAACGTGTCACTGCATGTGACCCCGAAACTCCGAAAGAAAGACACATTTTTCTCTCAAGGAGATAACTGAGGCTCCAAGAGCTCAAGTCCATCACCCAAGGCAAGTGGCAGCACTGACTAATATTGCAACACACCAGCATCTAGCTCTGATGCACAGCTGGGTTTTGGAAACGCTGGTCCAGAGCAAGGCATGGACCAGACTAGTAAGAACAAAAAGATGAGTCTTCTGGGCCACGGGCAAGGCCAGAGGCCACCATGATTGATTTCAAATAATTTTCTTAGAAGTAATGATAGACATCATGTTCCAAGTGATGGCTTTGTGCCAGATACCATGCTAAGCCTTCCACAAGCACCATTCATGGTCTCCTCCCAACACCCCGTAAGAGGAAGCACTGTACTCCCTGCTATGTGGATGAACAAAGGGGGTGACACCCCCCTCCCTAACTTCCCTTCTCCCTCTGCACCATGTCCCACACAGACCCAAGCAGAAGCCAAGATTTAAACCTGGAAATAGGGACTGCAGAGGTGAGGGAAATGGTGGAACTTTCAACCATGTCATATGAGCACTGAATTAAAACTAGGTTAACCTGGAGAAGTTGTTTTTCTGGAATTCTCTCACTTTTTCAATGATCTAACAGATGTTGGCAATTTTATCTGTGGTTCTTCTGCCTTTTCTAAATCCAGCTTGAACATCTGGAAGTTCATGGTTACATACTATTGAAGCCTGACTTAGCGAATTTTGAGCATTACTTTGCTCACATATGAGGTGAGTGCAATTGTGCAGTAGTTTGAACATTCTTTGGCATTGCCTTTCTTTGGAATTGGAATGAAAGCTGACCTTCTCCAGTCCTGTGGCCACTTCTGAGTTTTCCAAATTTGCTGGCATATTAAATGCAGCACTTTTAACAGCATCCTCTTTTAGGATTTGAAAGAGCTCAACTGGAATTCCATCACTTCCACTATCGTTTTTTGTAGTGATGCTTCCTAAAGCCCATTTGACTTCACATTCCAGGATGTCTGGCTCTAGTTAAGTGATCACACCACTGTGGTTATCTGGGTCATGAAGATCTTTTTTGTATAGTTCTTCTGTGTATTCTTGCCACCTCTTCTTAATGTTTTCTGCCAAAGCCTTTGACTGTGTGGATCACAACAAACTGTGGAAAATTCTTAAAGAGATGGGAATACAGACCACCTGACCTGCCTCCTGAGAAATCTGTATGCAGGTCAAGAAGCAACAGTTAGAACTAGACATGGAACAACAGACTGATTCCAAATCGGGAAAGGGGTACATGAAGGCTGCATATTGTCACCCTGCTTATTTAACTTATATGCAGAGTACATCATGAGAAATGCTGGGCTGGAAGAAGCACAAGCTGGAATCAAGATTGCCAGGAGAAATATCAATAACCTCAGATAGGCAGATGACACCATCCTTATGGCAGAAAGAAAGAAGTACTAAAGGACCTCTTGATGAAAGTGAAAGAGGGGAGTGAAAAAGTTGGCTTAAAACTCAACATTCAGAAAAGTAAAATCAAGGCATCTGATCCCATCACTTCATGGAAAATAGATGGAGAAATAATGGAAACAGTGTCAGACTTTATTTTGGGGGGCTCCAAAATCACTGCAGATGGTGACTGCAGTCATGAAATTAAAAGATGCTTGCTCCTTGGAAGAAAAGTTATTACCAACCTAAATAGCATTTTAAAAAGCAGAGACATTACTTTGCTGACAAAGGTCCATCTAGTCAAAGCTATGGTTTTTCCAGTAGTATGTATGGATGTGAGAGTTGGACTAGAAAGAAAGCTGAGCACCAAAGAGTTGATGTTTTTGAACTGTGGTGTTGGAGAAGATTCTTTAGAGTTGCTTGAACAGCAAGGTGATCCAACCAGTCCATCCTAAAGGAAATCAGTCCTGAATATTCATTGGAAAGACTGATGCTGAAGCTGAAACTCCAATATTTTGTCCACCTAATGCGAAAAACTGACTCATTTGAAAAGACCCTGATGCTGGGAAAGATTGAAGGCAGGAAGAGAAGAGGCCAAAAGAAGATGAGGAGGTTGCCTGGCATCACTGACTCAATGGACATGAGTTTGAGCAGGCTCCAGGAGTTGGTGATGGACAGGGAGGCCTGGCGTGCTGCAGTCCATGGGGTCACAAAGAGTTGGACACGACTGAGTGACTGAAGTGAACTGAACCTGGAGAAAAGAAGAATGCAAGAGATACCCACATCAGGGATACAAAAGTCTTTCTCTTATGGAAGCTGGACTAGATTTGTTGACCCCAGAATACAGAACTCAAGTCACCGGGTGCACTGGAGGTTCCAGTACACCATCCAGCTCCCCTTACCAGACCCCTCATCTCACGCCCAGGTGGATGGGACTATTGGCTGCCAGGGTCTCACGGTAGCACCTTTTGGGGACAATACGCACTGCCGATGGTCCCACAAAGCCACTGAGTGTATGCTCTGTCCAGCCACATGATTTGGACCCAAGTTTTTTTTATTTTTCATTGGAGGATAATTGCTTTACAATTTTGTATTGGTTTCTGCCATACATCAACATCAATCAGCCATAGGTATACATATGTCCCCACCCTCTTGAAGTTCACTCCCTCCTCCCACCCCATCTCACCCCTCTAGGTCATCACAGAGCACCAGTTTGAGCTGCCTCATTCAGCAAATTCCCACTGGCTGTTTTACATATGGTAACCCACTCCAGTGTTCTTGCCTGGAGAATCCCAGGGACAGGGGAGCCTGGTGGGCTGCCATCTATGGGGTCGCACAGATTCGGACATGACTGAAGAGACTTAGCAGCAGCAGCAGCAGCAGTGTTTATGTTTCCACACTACTCTCTTCATCCCACCCTCTCCTTCCCCCACTGTGTCCACAGTCTTCTCTAGGTCTATGTCTTCTTTCTTGTCCAGCTGGACAGTTTTCACATACACAATGACCACCATAAATCCAGCCCTGCCCCCCACCACCATCCCCCATATGGCTCACTTTAATCAGAACTAACAGTGTAAAAGACTGCAACTTAGAGATAAACAGATGCCCTAATATCCTGATTTTCTCCAGCAGATAGACACAAAACCCAAAAAAGGACACACCAAATATAGTGCCTGGGAAGTAACGGATCTGGAGTTTCTCCCTGTTGGTAATATTTTTACATCCTTGAGGCTTTCCTTCACTTGGATAATTTACAGGTCAATGGTTTCCTTTCTCTTCACACACCTCATGTTTGCCGCCTCACTTTAATCAGGGAAAGATGGAGGCAAAAGTAAAGATGTCTGGCTACAGCAAAAAGCAGTGGTGAAAAGCACTAGACCAAGATCAAATATTTATGGTGCGGCAAACTAGCTAACTGATTGTGATATCAAAGGATAATAAATCATTTTTTAAAAGGGAGAAAAAGCAATCAATGTGAACAGTATAATTTGCCTTTCATCAGGTGCTGATTTCTTTTTTCTGGTGTTCATCTAACAATGATCGTTTTGACTTTCTTTTGTCTCGTTTAAAAATACATTTCATGTCCCTCCCCCAAGGCAGTCAGATGTGCAGTGTTTTAAACGAGGTTTTGTGAAGAAGACATCGAATTTCATATTTTGTACCCTGTGAAAAGGAACACATGTAGTTCTCTGTAGCCCCTGTCTCTTTTTCAGTGGTTCCTGCTGTTGTTACGTGATTGAGAAATTGACTGAACTCGAGACCAGAGCACTTCAAAGAACAGCCATGTTCAAATTACAGGTTTCAGCAAATGAGACTCATGCAAAAATTAACAGCAGTCAAATAGCCAGCATTTCTCATCTGTAGCTCCCACTACCCCCTCTACCAAGCCCAAGTGGGCAGCAGGTAATAAATAGAGGTAACAAAAGAAATGTAGAGAACAGGTAATGCAGATAACAAAATAAAAATGATGATGAATAATCAGACATCTCTGCCGTCAATGTTTTCTAAAAATCTGCTCTTTCAGTATTTTAAACAGTACCACTAGCTTGTTACATTTTTAAAAAATTTTATCACTTCAATTATAAATTCTTCAACAAGGTCATACTTAGAAAATAAATTGCCTGAAGGGTTATCATCTGACTGTTAATTTCCAGTGAAAATGACCTGATTCTTACAGAAGGCTTAGTACATGTGGAATTTGGTTTTTCTGATTTTTAAAAATGTATTTATAAAAGCTTTGCTGCTGCTAAGTCATTTCACTCATGTCCAACTCTGTGCGACCCCATAGACGGCAGCCCACCAGGCTCCACTGTCCCTGGGATTCTCCAGGCAAGAACATTGGAGTGGGTCACCATTTCCTTCTCCAAGGCATGAAAGTGAAAAGTGAAAGTGAAGTCGTTCAGTCATGTCTGACTGTTAACGACCCTATGGACGGCAGCCCACCAGACTCCTCTATCATGGGATTTTCCAGGCAAGAGTACTGGAGTCGGGTACTCATTGCTTTCTCCATATAAAAGCTTCATCAAGATTTAATTCACATCCCACACAATTCATCCATTTTAAGTATAGATTCAATGATTTTTATTATATTCAGAGTTGATTTTTTTTTTTTTTTTAGTAACCTGTCTTGAGTACTTCTGTTGTTTTTTAATTGGTCTTTTTGGAGAGACTACCCTAAAGAATTTTTAACCTCATGAACTCTGAACTCTAAGAATCAAATACTGCTTTTCTCCTACCTTGTGGCTTCTTTGTAAATTTTTATTATTACTTTTGGAAGAATTCTGAAGCCCTCCATGCCTAATGTCAGTACAGAAGCAGTTTAATTAGATTATGAAGAAAAGAAGACATCTTCACTCTGAAAAGCATAGCTGGGCTTTGCTACAAAAAATAAAATTTTTGTTTCCCTCAGTTTCCCTTACAGACATTTCTGAGCTCAGCTTATTGCAGGCTGATCTCTGTGACTTCACATTTGCTCAAGGCAGGTGATTTACTAGCAGCAGCACCAACATAAATTAATAAAGGAAAAATCTTTATAAAATATCAGTGAACCAAGGTTCACTTTACACACTGTGCTGCCTATCATGTGTGTGTGTATGTGTGATTTACATACACATATCACACACACATTCAGTCATTCAAAGCAGGGCTCATAAGTCTGATTGTGTTATGGTTTCATTCTATAAGAGAGAATTAAACATGAACACTTACTGTTCATTCAATTCCTATACATCATTCCTTCTCACTCTAGGCTTCCTGCACCTCTTGGAGGGGTGGGATCCATGAACCTGTGTTTTAAACAAATTTTCCAGGTGACTCTGATGGCCCAACATTGGGAAAACAAGGATCCTCTGCCACATGCTGAAGACAAGATATTCATAGCAAGCAGTGAATGGCTTCATGGCTGATACTCAGGGAGACTGATGCACTGGAGTTGAATCCCAAACTGCTATTGTCTGAATGTTTGTTTCCTACCAAAACTCATATGTTGAAATCCTAACTCTGAAGGCAGTGGTATTAGGAGGTGGAGTCTTTGGTTGTCAGTTAGGACATGAGGGTGGGGCCCTGGTGAATGGGATTAGTGCCCTTATAAAGAACCCAGAGAGGCCCCTCACTGCTTCCGCCATGTGAGAATGCAGCGAGAAGACACCACCTATGGACCAGCAAGAGAACTCCCACCAGAACCCAACCGCGCTGATACCTGATCTCAGATTTCCAGCCGCCAGACCTGTGAGAAATAAGTTTCTGTTGTTTATGTGCCATCCAACTGTGGTAATTTGTGATAGCAACCCCCAAAGACTAAGACACCAACACAACCTCAGGAAATTCAGAGCACCAACAGGTAACATGGACACCTGTCCAGTTCACACTGGAAGCTGTCACCCCTCTTTTAACCTGGCCCTCTGCCACTAGAGTTCTAAGAGAGATGAAGAAGTACATTTGTCAAAGACAACCTGTGACTCTCCAACCTGGAAACCAGGCAGGCTTGCGGGTTCTTCAACCACAGAGCAGAATTGATGCTGATGGCTTTGGAGGCTGGGTCATCACAGGTGAGGGTGCCTCTGCCCCAGGTCTAACTACCCTGAGGTTCCCATGCTTTGAGGAAGCCACACCAGTTTCAGGCACCACACATGTGGAGGAATAAGCCTTCAGCAGAGTCCAGGCCATGCAGTTCCATCACCACCAAACTTTGATTCTTCCCAACTGAGATTCCAACATCCTGGAACACCAACGTGCCATAGAAAGGGGACTATACCTTGTCTGCTTCCCTGACCCACAGAATCCATGGGTATAAATCACTATGTGTAACAGCAATTTATTACACATCAGAGGGCCTGGAGCAAGGGAACAGAATACCAAGTGACCTATGAACATGATGAGAGCCAACAAATTCTATCAAAGCCTGGAGAACAGGGAGTTGTAAGCCAGGCCAAGCACACTGTCCTAAAATCACCAGATTTGGGCTGCTTTCCTCTCTGGTCTAAACAGTACTTCAAGCCCATGGGATCACTCCCAGACAGAACTGCAGGACAGAAAGAATCAGCAAGCAGCAATAATGGCTTTGTTCTCTCGTGTTGGCTGCCAGAAGCCCTGCGAAGGTATATCTGGATATGCCTGCTCCATGGGGAGAGTATGGTTTCCTCAATGGTCTGAACATCAACAGACCCCAGGGCTTTCTGACCCCGCACAGCAAGAAGTGGGACAGGAATTCTTGCAGGCACAAAGGGTAACCTGATGCCTTTTACTGTTTTCCCCTGGGAAGAAATTGTGAGGCTGCGGTGCTACCCAGGCACCGCTCTCTGGGGCCTTTTTTGGGGATATAAAGCACAAGCTTCTTCCTAATATGTATAATAACACACTACCAATAGTCCTATCAATGAATATTCAATATGATTTCCTTTAGGATTGACTACCATCATTTAACCCCTGCCAGATGGACTGGGATAAACCATTCCTCCTTAGCTCCCAAAATAGCAAGACTGTTCCCCTCTTTCACAGAAGTAAATAGCTCTAAACAATTTTCTACCACTGTTCTGAAAACTGAATATTGATCTTCCTCCCTCTCAGATAAAATACCTGTCCCTAATCTTCCCTGGTGCCTCAGTGCTAAAGAATCAGCCTGCCGATGCAGAAGACTCAAGTTCGATCCCTGGGTTGGGAAGATCTCCAGAGAAAATGGAAACCCACTCCAGTATTCTTCCCAGGAAAACGTCATGGACATATGAGCCTGTCGAGCTGTTGTCCACAAGGTTGCAAAGGGGTCAGACACAATTCAGCGACTAATCAACAGGAAAGACTTCTGGGGTAGATTAATGATGTCTGAAAGGGATGGGAGCACAAAGACATAGGCCATTGATTTGCTATCCTGTGTTTATTTTAAAACAGGATTACTGCAAAAATCGCCACAAGTCAGTCATAAATGAGAAGGGAAAATGTAAACAAATGCTTGTTTTTTTAAATATTGTTCTTTTTACACCACCAACACTCAAGGAAAGAAAAAAATGTGCAAACTGAGTCATTTTAGTACACTCCTAGATCCTGCTACTGATTCTAGTGGGGTTAGAGTTAATAAACCTCTGAGATGGAAGATTGAGTTGAAGTTACTGGCAATCCCACTTCATTTCATTACAGATAATTGTACTCACCAAAAGTAACTTTATTCTTCTTCTGACATCTTTTATCTAATTCAGAAATGGGCAGTTCTAGCCATGAGACATGTATGCTGCGTGGCAATGTATTCAGAAGCTGGGCAAACCCCTCAGTGCTGGTTGTGCATGAAATAGGATCTGTGCTTGGCTCTGCTCTGTTTTAGGGGCACGTGCAGGTCAAGAACAGCCTAGAATTGCGGACCTCAGCCCCTGAGCACTCGGTCTCCAGAATGAGCAACAGACTGGCCGTGCTTTAGGCAGGAACTTCAGGAGACCTGGATGTTGTGCTTCCTCACTCGTGCATGCATGCCTGCTGTCGCCCAGCTGTGTCCAACTCTTTGTGACCCATGGACTGTAGCCCACCAGGCTCCTCTGTACATAGGATTCTCCAGGCAAGAGTACTAGAGTGTGTTGCCATTTCCCCCTCCAAGAGATCTTCCTGACCCAGGGATCGAACCTGGGTCTCTTGCACTACAAGCAGATTCTTTACCACCTGAGCTATCAGGTAAGCTCTTGACCTGGATGCTAGATGAGTGCTTTCCAGCAACACTTTCTGTGGCAATGAGGTTCTATAATCTGCCTATCAAATAAGATACGCCCTTGTGCTTATGGAGCACTCATTGTGTGGCTAACGCCACTGAGAAATATTAATACATTAAAATTTTTAATGTAAATTTAAGTAGCCACAGTGAGTTTGGTCTAGTGATTTAATTTCTCCAGCCCTCAGTTTGACAGACCTCCCAAATCCATCTACTTCTCTCCATCTCTCTGCCAGTCCTCTCCTCCTCTAATGCAAACTGTTCTGGCTATTCCTACCCAGGATAGACACTATGGCCTTTTTACCAAGTTCAAGCTCGTTCTATTTGCTGTACAACAGGCCAATGACTCTTAGAGAAGAGGTGTTGAGGCAAGAAAAATGACTTTATTCGGAAAGCCAGCTGACCAAGAAGATGACAAGCTAGTGTCCGAAAATAATCATCGGGATCTGGATACCAGATTCTTTTACAGATAGAGATAGGGGAGGGATGGGGGTGGAGAAAAAGCAAGGTAAAAAGGCCACCAGACCTGTAAACATCTCCTAGAATGGCAAGCCTCAGGCAGGAGATGTGTTAATTTCTTCCTTCCTGCCATCCACAGGTGGAAGGGGTTCTGAACAAAGGCACTTTAGTTTAACAGTCAGGCAAAGGGGCAGGATTCTCTGAGGCAAACCATTCTGTATGATTATAGTAACAAAAGCAACGAAAAGCAAGTCAAAGAAACTGTTCCAACATAGAGTCAGAATTGGTTTCCTCCCTGCCACAACAGCGTAATTAATCTTCTTGCTGACTGCGGATAGTGAGCAGTAATAAAAATAAAAATTGAACTAAAAAAAATCTGTCAATGGATTCTCAGTGTTTTCCAAATGAAGCACAATCATCAAATTGGCCAGCTGATAAAGTCCTGTGTGGTTTGCTCTGTCCTACTTTTCCAGCCAAAATCTCATGTTGAGGCCCTTTTCACCTGGGTTTCAGCCAATCTGACCTGTCTTTGTCCCTTAAAACTCTATGCTCCTGCCTGCCCCAGAGCTTTTGTACATTCTTGCTTTCCCATTCCTTGCCCTCCCTCACCTTCCCCCTTGCACTCTGCCATATCCACCCTTGCGCGTCCTTTAAAACTCAATTCAAGCAATACTTCTCCAGGAAAGCCTCCAAGACTTTGGTTTCAGCCATGCCCAGACTTCTGGGATCTTAGTTCCTCTACGGTTTCATTTACCTTGAGCGTGGGGTATCTCTTCACGACTGCTCCAGCAGAGCCACTGCACCTTACCTTTGACGAGGGGTATCTCCTCACCGCCACCGTTCCCGACGCAGGCGGCGGAGGCTCACAAGGAGATCCAACCAGTCCATTCTGAAGGAGATCAACCCTGGGATTTCTTTGGAAGGAATGATGCTAAAACTGAAGCTCCAGTACTTTGGGCACCTTATGCGAAGAGTTGACTCATTGGAAAAGACCCTGATGCTGGGAGGGATTGGGGGCAGGAGGAGAAAGGGAGGACCGAGGATGAGATGGCTGGATGGCATCACAGACTCAATGGACGTGAGTCTGTATGGTGACTGCAGCCATGAAATTAAAAGGCGCTTACTCCTTGGAAGAAAAGTTATGACCAACCTAGATAGTATATTCAAAAGCAGAGACATTACTTTGCCGACTAAGGTCCGTCTAGTCAAGGCTATGGTTTTTCCTGTGGTCATGTATGGATGTGAGAGTTGGACTGTGAAGAAGGCTGAGCGCCGAAGAATTGATGCTTTTGAACTGTGGTGTTGGAGAAGACTCTTGAGAGTCCCTTGGACTGCAAGGAGATCCAACCAGTCCATTCTGAAGGAGATCAACCCTGGGATTTCTTTGGAAGGAATGATGCTAAAACTGAAGCTCCAGTACTTTGGGCACCTTATGCGAAGAGTTGACTCATTGGAAAAGACCCTGATGCTGGGAGGGATTGGGGGCAGGAGGAGAAAGGGAGGACCGCGGATGAGATGGCTGGATGGCATCACAGACTCAATGGACGTGAGTCTGAGTGAACTCCGGGAGTTGGTGATGGACAGGGAGGCCTGGCGTGCTGCGATTCATGGGGTCGCAAAGAGTCGGACACGACTGCGCGACTGAACTGAACTGAACTGAGTTCCTCTACGAGGGATTGAACCCAGGCTCTAGGCAGTGACAGCGCAGAGTCCTAACCACTAGACCACCAGGAAAATCCCAGGAAGGACTTTTTTAAACTTCTGAAAAGAACCCAAGCAACACATACTCAGCAAGGTGATAGCAGGAGGCACTGCGGCATCCGCCCAGCCCAGCTCTCCACTCCCTGGGAGGGGGCCCCCTTCCCTGCCGCCCTGCCCCTCCCCACCACCTCACCCCTGAGGGTGTTGGCTGCTAGAGGCGCACAGCTGCCCTTTTTCAGATAATTGCCCTCAGGTGGTAGGAATTAGCTAATAGAAGGAGGCCCTCAGAAAAGAGGCTGCTATCTACATAATAAGCACTAGATATCATGAATACTTCATGGAAACAAAACCACCAACAGGGCAAAATAGTTCCTGGAGGCAAAAGAAAAAAAATCTTATTTTTATGCATAAAACACAACTATATCTACAGTACATAAACAGGTATCTAGTCTATCTATGGCATTAAAATTTCATTCTGGGGGGTTGGAGAGGATTAGGGGAAAATGTCTAACAGGCACCTTGTGTGCGTGTGTGTGCTCAGTCCTGTCTTACTCTTTGTGACCCTATGGACTGTAGCTGGGCAAGGCTTCTCTGTCCATGGGATTCTCCTTGGTTGTGGGGGGAGGTGGCGTGGGAGGAAGAGGCAGGGAGGGCAGGGGCAATAATGCAAAAAAAAAAAAAGTTGAAGAATGCTGCTCTAGATGGATGCTAACTATGGTGGTGATGGTGTTTACTTGCTAATTCATGTCTGACTCTGCAACCCTATGGACTGCAGACCTCCAGGCTCCTGTCCATGGGATTTCCCAGGCAAGAATACTGGAGTGGGTTGCCATTTCCTTCTCCAGGGGATCTTCCTGACCCAAGGATTGAACCTGCATCTTCTCCATTGCAGGTGGATTCTTTACCACTGAGCTACCTGGGAAGCCAACTATGGTACCTGTGCATTCCAAATGGCCTCTTCTGTAGCTCTGGCAGATTCCAGTCTAGGGACTGGTCAGTCCAGACTGCTCTCCCAGCACCCCCACAGCAGAAGGCAATGCTTCCAGCCTCCGGTTAGCACTCATTTACACTTGGACAAGCCTGGTGATTCTTCTCCCCCACCTCCCTCACCCATGCTTTGCATATTATTAAAATCAAATCATCTTGATGTCTGGGCTGAGAGACTTTTACTTCTTTCCTCATTGAAATCTATTTTGAAACTGATGGATGTGTGAAGAACATATGCAATGTAGATTAGCCTCAGAATGACTGATTTTTTCATGATTCTGAGAAAAAAGAGAAATTATTACCCTTAGAAGGTGTCATCTATCTGCATACAATTTAGGTTAGAAAGAAAACGTCCTTATTCAGGACGTTATTATATAGCTCTCAACCCAGCACCAGGAAACAGTGTAATTTGAGACAATGAATATCATCAATGCCATGAATTCCACATAATTGTATTTCATTGAGAAAAAGAAGAATGTGTCTCCTTGGGCGTCTTCGGGTGGGGAGAGGCGGGGAAGAGAGAAGGGCTGCACTGTACCATCTGGACTGTCGGAATAGAGATGGAAAATAGCACAGCCACTCACCCGGCCACTGGGAATGCAGTCACATGTTCAGAAATGCAAAATATGAACACAGGTAAGCTAAGGTAAAAAGAAATCAGCCTGACAGCTAATTATTCTCTGCAACCCAGCCTGCCCTGACTGAGCTCTTACCATCATGGGCCAAGGGCTGTGGCAGCTGCCCGGTAAATTCACTGCCCTGGTTGAATTCCTTCCACCAGTCCTCGCAACAGAAGTCGAGACGCAACCAGCCTGCAAGTAAATGACAGAGCCAGGATTTGAACGCTGTCTCCCAAGTTTGATATTATGACTCAAGGGACTGGAAGAGGCTCTAGCTGAATAGTAAAGAACTGGCTTGTCAAGCTGAAAAGTCTAGGGGTAAAAGCTTCGGGCGTGGCGGGATCTAACCACAACGATCAGGCTCAAACGACATGATCAGGACACTCGCTGCCTCTCAGCTCCACTTCCTCCGTGTGGCAGTTCATCCTGTGTGGCAGCCTCTGAAAACCCCAAGCCTAAAACGTCCTCACAGCTAGTAACTTCAGTCATTATTAAAAGTGGTTTTTACGTTTCTTTCTCTCTGCACTAGTTTCTAGGAAAAGCCTCAAGACCCAGCCTCCTTAGGGCAGCTTGGAACCCGTTGCTGAAGCCATCACTGTTGGGGGCGGGTCAGGACAGGAAGATGAATGCTCTGATTGGCCAGACTTTGCTCATGTGCCCAGCCAACCCCCAAACTGTGGGTGAAGAAAGTGGAATCTTTTAAAATGTGTAACAATGAAGATCAAGGTGTCCTTCCCAGAACAAGGATTAAGAGGGCAGCAACGCACAGTCCTCACCTCCCCCACTCTAAATTCTATCCTCTTAGCCTACCCTTAAAGCTCCTGCCATGCGCTAACACTATAGTGTAAATTGGCTTATTTCTGCAAAGGCACATTCTTATCAGCATATCCTGGGTACCCGGAAGAGCACCTGGTACATAAGAGCTGTGGAATATTTGCTCAGTAAAAGAATGAATGAATCAGAAACACCAAACCTGCCTCTCAACTAAAGGGTTTATGTGATGGGGCCTCTTCAACGAGAAACTAAATGATCAGCACCCCCACTAAGTGCTTAACGAATGCTCAACACCTGTGCATCCAGGCAAGCAAGAGACCAAGCCTCCACTTCCATGCCTCCAGCAGCCAGCAGAGGGATGCGAACACCTGCCCCAGAGGGTTGGGAGGAAGCCCCACTGGCCGCCCCCGCCCTCACTGCACAATCCCTGAGGCTTCATCATTGACCGGAGACACATTGTTACTTGAACATTTTTGACCAGAGATGTATCAATACGTTCTCAGAGAATGATACAGTTAACATCACTGTGCAAAGTTGTTAGAGCTTAAAACTGATCAAGCCTTCATTATATGAAACTTTAGATTGTCATTATCATTCACATTTTGCCTGTTATGCTTTTGTTACAATCTTGTATATATTATACACGTTTATTACCATAAATTTTTCAAAAATGACACATCACAAAATTTCTCATTTCTACAGGAGCCCCTCCCCCCACAAAGTCCACTTTGTCAACTGCCAGGTAAAATAAATGAAAATATTCTAGAGGAAATAATACCCACAGAACTTTAGAAAAAAGTGCTGCCCATAAGTGTAGCTTGCTCTTCCATAGACTGGGAAAGCACAGTGAAACATGGTATATTTGTAATAGCCTGTTCTGCAGACAGGTACCTGCTATACAGCCTATCACCCTCTAACAAAACACTGGATGCTTTAGCAAGACATACAGCGTCTCAAATAAACGCATTAGGTGCAAAAAAAGTTGTTGATATTTATTAAAATGCGGTGTTTCCCTATTCAGTGACATAACAAATCACCAGCCACAGGCATGGTGGTGCCTGTGTTAGCTTTGATTAAAAAAAAAAAAAAATCCCCTGGTCAGCAATGTGTAAAAGCACAGACTGCAGAACCCACCTTCAGGAGATCCTATTCCCCATAAATCCTCAGGGAGGCCCAAGAATTGGCACCCTGTGTAAGTTCCCAGGTGCTGCTGCTTCTTCAGGAACCAGTTTGAGAACCGAGCTTTTCTGCAGTGAAATTTTAATACTAACAGTGTTTGGTCAGAAGCTACTGAGTGCCCCCAGGGGTTCACGGGGCGGTACAGCAGGGAGTTGGCTAGAAAAGACAAATTTGCTCATTTTAATCAGTCCCTAAAAGGAAGCCTAAGATGCAGGAGAAGCTTGCTCTCCCGCAGAGATGCCCATCCCCGCGGCTGACTTCTAGACTCATTCTTAAACTGTGGTCCTCTGACCACTGACCTCATGATCCCCTGAAGATGACTGTCTAAAAGCAGCTTCCGAGTCAGGAATATGTTTAGGAATCATACCAGGAGATATTTTTAAGGTGCACAGAAAGAGATTTACTGTGAGGGATTGGCCTCACCTGGTTATGGAAGCTGAGACATCACAGGACCTGTCAGCCACAAGAGAGAGGTGCAGGAGGCGGGTGGGGTAGCCTCCAGTCCAAGTTCTAAGGCTTGAGAACCAGGGCAGCCAGTGGTGTATGTCCCTGAAGATGACTTATAAACTCAAGAAACAGCAGCACTGAGGTCCAAGGCAGAGAAAGATGGATGACTTTACCCTGCAGAGAGCAAATTTGCAGTTTCTCTGCCCTTTTATGCTAATCGGGCCTGCTGTGGATGGATGACACCTGCCCATATTGGTGAGGGTGACCTGGATAGCTCAGCCAGGTAGTAGGGCTGGAAGTGACAGGAGGACCATGGTCCAGCCATGCTCTCCTGAGGGACATCCCCACAGAGGCCTGGCCTGGCATCTCCAAATTCAACAGGTTCTTATTCAAATAGGAGCCCCACTGCATCAAGGACTGCTGGGTGGTACTTGAATATAACTAGTCAGTAACAAGAATTCCCTGAGTTCTCTTAGAATCAGGCCCTACAACCATAGAAACTGCTGATAGACGCAAGAGCAGAAGAAAGGAAAGGACTTGTTAAGCAGAGGCATCCACAGCATGCCAGGCCCTTTACACACACAATTGCTTGAATCCCTGCCAGACCCTATGAGATGGGTATAATAGCCCCCTTTTACAGATGTGAAGATACTAAGGGTCAGAGACGTTTACTAACAATAGCTAGCCCAGCAAATAAGAAGCCAGAATCAAACCCACCGTATTGATTCCAAATAGTGGCCTCTGTCTGCCATGTGGGATAATGGAAACAAGGCAG
Organism: Aepyceros melampus; assembly: GCA_006408695.1. Taxonomy (NCBI): domain Eukaryota; kingdom Metazoa; phylum Chordata; class Mammalia; order Artiodactyla; family Bovidae; genus Aepyceros; species Aepyceros melampus. Next base: position 134,214 of record SJXQ01005239.1, read on the forward strand.
GCAGTAACAAGCAGGAGGCTCAAGGACTCAGAAGCTTCTAGCATCCAGAGTGAAGACTGTTGGTGAGAGACTGTGAAGAGGGACAGACGGAGGAAGCGGCGGTCTGGGAAACTCCCTGGACACTGAGAGACCCCCGCTCCCAAGCTTTCCGCAGAACAACGTACCTGCCCAATTTCATATCAAGCTGAAAGCAACTTCAAGAGTCACCCACCTGTACCCTGAGGAAGTCCTGGGGTAGAAGTTTCCACAGTTCCGCGGTTCTTACTTCCCCTTGTTCTGAAGTGTCATCCCCTGACTCTGACTCATGGTGTTTCCCCAGTTTCACTGTATGGAAAACAGCAACCCCAAGACACATAGCCCTGTGATCTTAACTGAATGATATATATGAAAAAGCTTGATTCTGAGAGGAAGTCCTACAGAGATGCCCAGTGTCATCATTGTCATTCATACATCAATGAGCAGCGCATGCCAAGAATTCGATATAAGCTTCCCAAGGACCATGAAATCACATTTTTGCACACTGTGTTTAAAACATGCCAAACACTTTTTTTTTTTCCTGTACCACTGGTGGCTAAGACTATATATTTTTAAGACACCATAAGGAAAAGTGAAGCAAGAGTGGTCTCTTGTGGAAGTAAACAGTATGTACAACAACTTATAGAACATGAATCACAGGGGGTGGTGTTTCAGAAGCCAATTGGTGGGAAATGGCCAATTTTCGGAGCGAGTGGTTTTTGAAGGTGTAGGCATGAAATCTGAGCCTACTTGGGATTCTTTCCTTGGGGAAAACTTGGTTCCTCCTGTTGGCCGCCAGCCTTCCCCCTCTGCACCCCTCCATCAGCCAGGTGAGTTCTGGAGATATGCTTTGAGATTCAGCCTTCCAGTGAGTTTCACTGGCTTTGTGTGGGGCATGCAACTGCATTTTCTTCAAACATTACTGTTGAAGTGGGGCCATGCTACTAAAGGCTTTCCTTCCTGGATACCCACTCAAAACGGGGCTGTACAACACGGATGGACCTAGAAATTGTCTTACTGAGTGATGCTAGTCAGACAGAGGAGGTGAAATATTATGATACCACTTGTATACAGAATCTAAAAAAAAAAAAAAGATACAAATGAACTTATGAAAGAGAGACAGGCAAAGAATGAATCTATGATTACTAGGGAGAAGGGTGGAGCCGGGAGAGAGACTTTGGGGTTGTCATGTACACACTATAATGTTTTTCACATGGACAGGAACCTGCCTCACAGCACAGGGAGCTCAGTTCCCTGTTCTGTGATGACCTAGATGTATGGGATGTGGGGAGAGAGGTTCAAGAGGGAGAGAATATGTGTCTTCTGAAAGCTGATTCACTTCGTTGTACTGCAGAAACTAACACAACATTGTAAGCAATTAGCTCCAATTAAAAAAAAACACACACACACATACCTCATATAGTTTTTAAAAAAAAAAACAAGGACCTACTGTATAGAACAGGGAACTTTGTTCAATATTATGTACAACACTGAGCGACTGAACTCAACTGAACTGAACTAGGAAAAGAAATTGAAAAAGAATGGCTACATGTATAACTGAATTACTGCTGTACACCTGAAACGGACACAACATTGTAGATCGGCTGTATTCTAATATAAAATCAAAAGTTTTTTTTTTTTTTTTTAAACCTAGGCTGCAAGTCATCGGCAGCCCCTCGTCTTGGTTTGTGTCCAGGAAAGACAAGGAAGGACTAAGGCTGGCACAGGAGGAACAAAAGTCAGAGGCTGGGAGGAGCCTCAAAATACCTGGGAGATTTCTCCACAAAGGATGCACGTTGCTTTATGTCCCCCTATTTTGATGAACATTTTGCCATTTTTTTTAGGCTGGGCCAGAACTGGATGATGACTTGTATTTCAAGATTTGGGAAGCCAATTTCACATACAATGAGTTTATCTATTATGAAATTCGACATAAACATTGAGATCATATAAAATATGCCGACCATACAAAGAATAAAAGGTGGGCATTCGTGCAGATAAGAACAAGCCCAAGCTAAGGACAAACATTGCCAGGACCCCCATGTGCCTCTCCAAGCACATCCACTCCAGGGCTGAGCCCCAGGCTAACTTTTATGACAATCATCTCACTTTTCTTTGTAGCTCTCACATGTGTTTGTATTTCTAAGCATACATTTACCTTGAGTTGCCCTTGAACTGCATATAAATGGATCTGTTGTGACTCGCTTCTCTGCTTTATAATATTCCATTGTACAAATCGACTCCTTTTGATGAACATTTGGGTTTTCCATTTTAGCACACAAACTGCTGAGAACAGGCTCACTGTTGTTCTTTAGTCACCAAGTCTCATCTGACTCTTTTGTGACCCCATGGACTATAGCCCATCAGGCTCCTCTGTCCATGGGGTTTCCCAGGAAGATACTGGAGTGCGTTGCCATTTCTTTCTCTGGGGATCTTCCCAACCCAGGGATGGAACTCGCATCTTCTGCGCTGGCAGGCAGGTTCTTTACCACTGAGCCCTCAGGGAAGCCCCCAAGAGTATCATATCATCGCCTGATTCCCATAGGCAAGGGATCCTCCAGACTGGAAGCTGGGCGCATTTTCTGTAAATGGGAAGATAGCAAATATATGGAACTTTACAAGCCAGACAGTCCCTGTCTCTCCCAGCTGTCCAACTCTGCCATTGTAGCATAGAAGCAACCATGACCAGATGTCAACAAATAGCATGACTGGGCTGCAAAACTTGAAACAGCAGCAGATGGCAGGCTGGATTTGGGCTATAGTCCCATAGTTTGCTGACTTCTGCTAAAGATGGCCTGCTGAGTGGAAACACCGGGGCCACCCCACTGCACAGCTCCATGGCAACCAGAGTGCGCACAGCACATCCTGCTGCAGCCCAGGCTGCTGAGCCAAGGGCGTGCACACCCGACTGCCGCAAGAGGCCAAACTCTTCCCTGAAGTGGTTTTGCAAGTTTGCATTCCCACCAGCGGAGAAAGATGCCCCCTTCACTCACAGTCCCACCATCCTTGGTATCAGTCATTTTTGGTGAATTTACAGGTAATACAGCAGTTTGGGTTTGCATTTCACTAGTAAGTGGCTGAGTCCTAATTTCATGCATTTCTGACAGCCACCTTACTCTTCTGTAAACTGAAGATAAGTCCTTTTTCCTTGGGCACTTGAGTGGCAGAAGTCCTGTGCTGCTGTATATCCCTCTCGTCCCTGTGCCCAAACCAGGCTTACACATTGCAGAGGCAACAATGTTGATCATTCAGATGATGTCTTAGATGTTTAAAGCTTTCCTACTGAGGAGAGACAGGTGACCAAGACTGGTGGTTGAGGAACTTCCCTGGTGGTTCAGCGGCTGACTCTCGGCTCCCAGTGCAGGGGGCTTGGGTTTGCTTTCTGGTCAGAGAACCAGATCCTGCACACTGCAACTAGACCTGGCACAGCCAAATAAATAAATTAAAAAAAAAAAAAAAATACTGGTGGTTGAGGCTGAGGCCATTTGGTGGGGGGAAGGGACCAAGATAGATCATATTAGAACCCTGAACCCTATGAAGAAGGCAGCATAAGCAGCTGTCTAAGTGGTTTCCAGGGGACCCTGGATCTTATAAAACTGGCTTGGCTGTGGAATGTGGAAAGTTAGCGTGAATGTGGAAGTGGAGAGAGTCCCTATTACCACGCCTCCTTCACCAAAGCTACAAGTTCTGGGTTGTTTGTCTTTATGTGGGTTCATCTGTTTACAGGTTCAATCACCATATCACGTATTATTTTAAAAGAATTTATAGGCTCATGTAAAAGACTATAGACCATTATGCAATATTCGTCAACTTACAGAAAGCCAATCTGAGAAACATCCCCCCAGTGGATACACAGTCATCCCTTGGTATCTGCAGATTGGTTATGCAAAACCAAAGGATGCTCAAGGCCCTTCTGTAACTATTCATATTGAAGTTGTCCCTCCATATCTGTGGACACAGAACACCAGCTGGTACGATATAGCTAGGGTTTAAGATCTGGGTGCCGAGACCACCCGCTGGCTGGGTGACCTTGGGCTGATGTTCCACTTCTCTGGAACTATTTCCTAACGTGAAGAATGGGAGTAATGACGGGCCTTCTCTCATTGGCTTAGTATCGGTGTTAAATGAGATAATACATGGGAAAAGCCAGCTACGTTTCAGGGAAAAAGTAAAAGCAGTAAAGGCAGGCTGGTGCTGTCTTAGTAGTTTTTTTTTTTTTAATGCAATCAGAAATGTAGGGGAATATCCTTAAATAAATCCATGTAAACTTTTCTGCCTCAGGACCACTTGTCTTCTTTTGAAGAAGTAGATTTGGTTTGGTTAGAAAAGGAGAGGCCAAGAGCCCAGCAACTTTCCCTCTTTGCTCTGGCTGCCAGCAAGCTGAGATTCCATAACCAGAGGATAGAGGGGATGTGTTAGGAAAGGGGTTCATGCATGTAGCCACAAAATGTGCACATTAAAGTGAAAGTCATTCAGTCGTGTCTCACTCTGAGACCCTATGGACTATACAGTCCATGGAATTCCCCAGGCCAGAATACTGGAGTGGGTAGCCGTTCCCTTCTCTAGCAGATCTTCCTGACCCAGGAATCGAACTGGAGTCTTCTACATTGCAAGCGGATTCTTTAACAGCTGCGCTACCAAGGCAGCCCCATGCACATATTAATGTAGTGTAAATACAGACAGTAGTCAAAGAATATGTAACCAAAATATGTATGAATGAAAGAGATGAATCAGGTGACTTTAATTAAAATATTATTTTATGAATTTTATTTATTAGTTTTTAATAGTTGTGATTTGCTGTGATGTCTTTTCTCATCCTAATACATTCACTTTTATAATTTTATATTCTTCTTCTTAAAGGGGTGCCTCTAGAACTTGGATCAATCCCTGCAAGACATGGAAAAGTTCAGTGTCCTTCCTACTAGAAGATTTTCCAAGGGACATGGCTGCAGGGAAAGCTCTCAAGCTGTGGTCCTTACACTGGCAGCATCAGTCTTACCTGGAAACTTGTCAGCAATGCAGATTCTCAGGTCTCACCCCAGGCCTACTGAATTCTACACTGTGAGGTGCAGCCCAGTGACCTGTGTTTTCATAGACACGCCAGGTGAACTGGAGGCACTCTGAAGCCTGCAACCCATTGACTCCAAGGGAATCGATTTCCCGATCCTCAAGGTAAAAACACACATTTGTACTTTTACCTAAAATGTACCAGCTTGAGACCTGATGTATGATCTACCATCTCTCAACACCCACAGTTCCGTCTTCTACCTTATCAGAGGGCAGGCCTCTCACAAACCCAGAATTCACTACTCTGGGTGCACAGCCATGGTGTGTTTTTATTCTGGGGCACCAAAGAGTCCCTTTCTGTTGGGCTTCCCTGAAGCTCAGTTGGTAAAGAATCTGCCTGCAATGCGGGAGATCCTGGTTTGATTCCTGGGTCAGGAAGCTCTGCTGGTAAAGGATAGGCTACCCACTCTAGTATTCTTGGGCTTCCCTGGTGGCTCACCTGGTAAAGAATCTGCCTGCCATGCAGAAGACCTGGGTTTGATCCCTGGGTTGGAAAGATCTCCTGGAGAAGGGAATGGCTACCCAACCCACTCCAGTATTCTGGCCTGGAGAATTCCATGGACTGTATAGTCCATGGGGTCGCAAAGAGTCTGACATGACTGAGTGACTTTCACTTCAAAGGGTCCAGGTGAAATATTTTTCATGTAGCAACCTGCCTTTTCCCTTCCTCCTTGTTGGCAAACAATGCCTTGCTCCAGAGGTTGTCTCCATACATTGCATTCCTGCAGCAAACCAGAGTACAATCTCCTGCCAGTATTTCTCCACCTTAGAACCTGGAGGGGAGATGACTATTACTGGACATGCATTACCACATCTATTAGGATTGAAAAATGAAGTCAGACTTTTCCGGTGAGCAAATAAGCCACAGTGCCAATTAGCTTGAAAACAAGGATCAACTTAGCCAACTAGATTAAATGATGCATATATTTTTCTAAATTGGAAGCCTGCAGCTTCAAGGTTCTGATGCAAACATATTTAAAGGAGGTCATAAGATAAAGGCACTTATTCTTAAAAATGTATTATCAGAGATATGTTGCATTGAATATTACTTCTAAATTTCCCAGCACTCTTGAGTATTTCAGGTTATACAGAGTGCCTCTAAATTGAAAAATAACAGATACAAAGAATAATCATTTAATAAATTTTGGAAGACCTTTCTGAAATACATACCACAAAGTGCAAAAGTAAATGACTCTTAATAACTGAACAAAGCTTTCTGCAAGTCAGTGGTTTCCAATTCTCTGCTTAACAAAATTGAAAAAAGTCCAACTAATTTGTCCACAAATGGATTCTTAAAGATAAGTCCTCATCATAAAGTACTGGGTAATTTTTTGGCAATATTGCTAAGTTCAAATAATTAAGATATCTATATCCACAGATATTTATATGTAATAGCTATAAAAATTCTTTGTATTCTATCCACTTATTTCTGTGAAGGAAGTTACATCTATGAAAATAAGAAAAAGGATGATAATTGGTACTGAAATTCATCTCATTCTGTGGTGATGTTCCAATGGTGTTCATCCAGATACATGCAATTCAACTAGAGAGGGAAAAAAAAAAAAAACTGTTATGTAATCAAAGGAAATTTTTTCAACAAAATACTACCTTTTCAATAATTATCAAAATACATATTGATCCCATTCATATAGTAATTGTAATGTTAGCTCAATCCTGAAAAAAATGTTTTGAATACTTAGAGCTTTATGATCATAGAAGATGTTTCAAACCTTCTATTTAGCAAACTATATTTTGTGGCACACTTTGTGTGCACAGCAAAACTTATAAAGGATTGAAATATGTTCAATCAGTATAAAATTCTGTGGTGGAAAAGGAATAAAGAAGAACGTGTTTGAATGTACTTTTATTTTTATTTATTTTCAAATATTTTGGCCACGCAGGACAGCATGGGGTATCTTTGTTCCCTGACCAGGGATTGAACCCGCATCCCCTGCAACAGAATGGTAGGTAACAAACTTCAATCGTTTTTAGATTTAAATAAATATATTTAAAAGAGTAACTTTCAGTGTTGTTTTAAAACATCCCTAAAAAATCAGTTTACGGTGGCTCAGATAGGCTTTCCAAGGACAGAAGCCAGATCTTGGCTTCCATTTGGTCTTCTCGCTAAGCAGGTATCAAGCTTTGCAAACAAGCGGGAAGTTTCCTTCAAGAATTTGACCAGCCTGCCATGGAAGCTGCCCTTAGCCCTGCTCCACTCAAAGCAGGGATTCCTCAGTGTTTCCCATGATGCAAGGAACCCTGGCCTTGGAAAGGTGGATACTTAAGGAAGACCAAGCTCTTCCAGGAGGGCATTTCTGTCATGTGGAGGCAGTACAGACCCCAAAGTGGCCACATCGCCTCCTCACACATCCCCTGCTCAGGCACAGAGGTGATTCTGAGCTGTGGGGCAGGACTCTGGGCCAGGCCTCTCCAGAGGAAATGAGGAAAACATATTCCTCCCTGGGATCCCTGCTTAAAGGCTGTAGGGCTGGTCCTTGGTACCAAACCTGATTTGGTCATGCTTACAGTAAACATGACACAGAGCCTGTCCCGTGCTAACCCACTCAGTCCACCCTATGCACATGGATTATTATCATCATCTGTGTCACGGATGGGAAAACTGGAAACAAGACGGTATAACTTGCATAACTTGGCACAAAGCTCATCAGTGGTAGAGCTAGGACTTACCTCAAATGGTGTGGATCTGAGGTCCAAACCTCACCTTGATGCTCTTCAGTGGCATCCACACAGGACACTCTAGTCCACTCGCTCCATGGCCGGCCGAGGACTCAGGCTCCCAGGGCTCAGCCTCTTGGAGAGGGAAGGCGGGGCCGAGGTGGGATCCAGGGTTCTTCGGCTGTCCGCAGGTATACTGGGCTGGCCTCGGCTTGTCAGGCAGACTAACCCATGGGACTTCATAAACACCCACCCTGCCTTACAGGGGCATGCATTCTGGTATCAGCAGGCACCTTCCATCTCGAGACTACCCTTTACCCTATAGCAATTCATGATTTTTACCAAGGCCCATCAAAACTGCCACGACACAGAACTGGCACGGCAGGATCTCATGGGGGCCAAATCAGCAACCTCTTCTAGACACTGCCATGACTCAGGCAGCAGTGGGCACAGGGGCCACCCCTCTGAAACCCTCCTAGCTCGTGCTTCTCTGGACCGTGAATCCCATCTTCACCTGTAAGAAGTTGGGAGAAAGGAACTGCCGTGCTTAAGGTAACAGAGAACTGCTTCCAGGCCCTAGAAAGACTTGGATTACTGACAGCAAGAACTTCGAGTGAGTCAGCGCCTGGGAGAAAGAGGCCAAGGTAAAGAGGGTAGAGACAGAACAAAGGTCATCAAAAGTGGCTCCAACCCATATGTGAAGGACGGTTAAATCATGGTGTTGCAGACAAACTGGAGTGGTATTAGTCAGGGCTGAGCTGTAAATAAACAAAATAAAGTTTTATTCATCCAGTTTTATGTTTCCCTTAAAGACTTTGCTCCCCATGTTAGCCCTCTATATAATGTGCATATGTAAGTACACAAAAGAGAAACAAAATGACAACTCCAAAAAAAAAAAGAATTCTTTTAATAAAAATTACTCATAAAAATCCTAATAAATTTCCAAGAGCAAGATATTTCTTAGTACATTTATAAAAGAACATTTGGTCCTTTTACAAAAAGCTCCCTTTTAATTTAAATACATTTCTTATTTACAGATTACACATAAAATATCATCTATAGTTGCAAAGCATATTGCACATTACAGACAGAAGCATTTGTGTATTTCAATAGGTTTTCCCAGAGTTTCCAACTCTAGACTTTTTTCCTTTTGTAAAAACAGATTTACCTTTCTTGGGCATAATAAATAAAAAACACAGCTTGTGTTTTGCTATTTAAAACTAAAAATACCTTTCAAAATATTATTTCTCTGCCTCTCAGAAAGAGGGAAGGGGGTAACGAATCAGGAAGGTCCACAGGTACTTGACATTCTCGCCAGATGCATATCCAGATTCAAGTTGGGAACGCAACCCTGAGCCCTGTAAAACCTGGAGACACAGCCCAGAGACCTCCCTCTTCTCACTTTCACAAGAGTCCCTGCCCTGCAGGAACAGGCACTAGAGAAGGAGCTGGATGTCTGGGAATGCAAAAGGAAAGAAAGATCAAGATTTTTTTTCCCCTAAAGTTCCTGCTCAGCCACTGTAGGGCTAGGGCAATCATCCAGCCCGACCTGTTAACCAGCATTAAATTTGAAATCAGCAAAAGAGAAACACCTCTGGAAAAAAGGAATGTCTGATACTGTGTCTGTGAAACTCAAAGCAAAGGATGACAGTTTGCAATCATCAATCAAGTGAACTAAGAAAACAGCTGAGGGGTGTTTTTCTTTGGTGGGGGACACAGCGTGGAGGTAAGAGAAGAATTCAGCTGAGACCCTCAGACTGCACCATGGCACTTATCCAGCCAGGGAGCCAGAGACTAACTTCCATTGCACAGACACCATCCTGGAGCATAACTACCTAGAAAACCACTGAAGTGTGTGCTCTTGCCCTGTGACCCAGGACAGCCTCAGAACCTGGGGATGCAGCAGCTCTGAAGGACAGACTTGAACATGGAAGCTGATTTTCACCCAGGCCAGGACAATCAGAGAGCTAGCAAACACTTCCCTCATCACCTCCTCCTCCTCCAGGAAACGGAATCCCTCAGTGACACCATCTCAACCTGCAAAGCCTGCCCTGGAACGATTTAGAACTCTGCAGGGGTAGATTTCAACTCAACCCACAAAGGTAGCTGTAAGGTAGCTTCCCACAAAGGTTTGGCAAAACCATTTTCATTGAGTCAACTAAAGCGAAGTCTTTAGATACTAGCTGCACATGGGAATGCAAGGATGGTGTGGGCTGTTCCAAAGCATGGCATGCTTGGGATCAGGGTGTTCCCAGGACAAGTCACAGAGCAAGGGACTTCCCCTGACACTGCTCTCCTCAGCCCTCCCCTCCCTGATCTCTTCCAACACGGAACAGAAGGAACAGCAAAAACCCTGCAGGATACATCACAGTTGTCGACATTCTGATCTTCAAAAAGAAAGCAAGATTTGAATGTGGCTCAGAGAACCTTCTCTTGTAACTAGCAAGAGATGGCATTCTGGCATCTATTCACTGAGGGCAATCTGAAAGCTTGGCAACCAGGCTGAGAATGAGCCCCTCACCCTCAGACTCACAACCGGTATAAGTCCAGGGCCTGGAAGCTGAAAGGAAACGTGTTTTCCGTCAACCTGTGGCCCTGAGAAGCTTCTGAAACACTCAGGCCCTGGCCCCTGGTCCAGAGTGGGAGGGGCAATGGGATGCCTGAGCCCACAGGAGGGGGTCATAGGGGTGTGATCACACCACCGTATGATCACGGAGGGCCCACTTTCTTCCCTGAGGTGCCCCATTCTCCCAAGAGGCTCACTGCTAGTCCCACCTTGGCTCACCTGGAGAAAAGGCACAGGGCCACTTGTGCATGTGTGTGTATTAAATGGGATATTTTGGTTTCAATGAAGCAACGAAAACATTGAAAATATATAGGATATTCTCAAAGAAAATTTTCTATTCAGTAGGTGAGACAGTGTGATAGACAGAATGCTTCTAAAATGAAGAAAAAATGTAAAAGAAGAAGCATTTGATGTGGTTTTTTTTTTTCCTTTAAACAATTTGCACAGTAAATGTTAAAAAGACAGGCATTGATTACTGTGACATTTATTACTGAAAATCCCTTTTCTAGAAATCTCAAAAAACTGAATTATATATCCATTTTAGAAAACAGTAACACAAGTTTTCAAGAAGAATAAAACTCCTCTCTTTTGAAAGGAAATGCAGTGGCTTACGCAGCCCTCTCTTCTAGCTTTAAAAAGACTAAAATAAAATCATTTGAAGTGTGCCAGCAGTAACGGGGCACCACACATGACAGGTGAAGTTGGAGGTTTTGAAGAGACTTCCTACCCTCTCTGCGGAGATTTGTTTCAACCTCTGACGCTACAGGGAAGCCAAGCTCAGGGTTCAAGCCCACCTCTGCTTTCTCTGAGCACTCTGCACGAGTTCAAAGAGACACAGTCCATTCTCGCTAAGGAAATAATGACAACAAAGAAAAGAGGCGCTTTAGCACGACTTCCTTCGTATATACGCTTGCTTAAAATAGCAGGCTGAAAGGCAAGGATGGGCCAAGAAGTTTTCAGAATCTACCTACCTGATACCCCATCCCATCCCTCTTTCACTGTGGTCTCACCATGAAGCAATACGAAACAAGCCTGCTAAAACCATAGCAGCAGCTGTGACATCCAGTGGCCCAAACGAAAATATAAGGCACTAGTCAAAAGCCTGTGTTACACAGAGAGACGGCTCAAGCACACCAGGAAGTCATCTGGCCATTTCTTTCTCCCTGACTTGGCTACTTGGCACTAGACACGGGGAAGGAAAACAAAACACGGTCAGCACTGAGAATCCTTGGTTGGCAGATATAAGACTCAGATGATTACAGGTATTTTTCTCTCCCTAAAAGCACCTGGTTCTGAAACCGTGGGAGATCCTCAGGTCAGCTCATGGGAAACAGAGATCACCACCTGGAAGACCCACTTGTTAGGCTCTTGAACGGTGCTGTGACACGTAAGGACTGCCTGTTAGAATTCGGCTCCCTTCGTGAGCAGGTAATCTTGTCACTGTGACAATCACACGGGGCACAGACGCATAACTGGATGTTTCCCCATGTGACTGACAGTCCCGGGGGGAGACCTGGGAAGGAGCCCAGTGATCCAGAGAGAGGATAACAGAACAGAATAAACAGAGCGGTCAGGGGAGCCGCAGGACCTGTGGCACAGAAATTCACTCACAATCCTCCGGTGGAGAGGTAGTCAGGCTGCAGTCACACGAGCACAGGCAGAGGAGATGTGACTCGACAGACCCCGAAGTAGGAAGCTCTGAGGATCCAGCCAAAGACAGCCTGTCCACGGTGCACATTGTAAGAGGCCAACTTCTATGTACCTTTCCACTTCAAAGTATATCCTTAAGACAAACAGGGCATTTTATTGAACAGAAGAGAAACACTATAAAGTGTGCAAGGATCTACCAGATGTGCGCGGGGAGCTGGAAGAACTCCTACACCATCGCGGGCAGCCAGACTTCCATCGTCTCCACTTGGGGCTGGGTCTCGGCCTGGCCTGGGGTCCAGCGGTCGGGGCCGGCTCCCGCTGGAGGCCGCGCGGGGGAGGGCGGCTCAGAGCAAGCCAACCATCTGGTCAATCTGCCTCATGTAGGTGCTCTTCAGGGGCAGGGCGTACCGCCTCTCATCAGGGACCCGATCGCACTGCAAAGGAAGCCAGGAAGCACCATTTGGATGAGTCAAGCCCTGTGTTAGCCCCTCGGAAGGGGTGACCAGATGACCTCCCCCGGGGTTTCTCACCCTGGCACTGGGGACTCTTTGGGCCTATGCTGGGTACTGCAGGATGGCAAACAGCATCCCTGGGCCTCTCCACCTACATGCCCCTCACCCCTCACCCCTCACCCCCAGCTGTGACAACCAATGTC
>SJXQ01005239.1:150929-164451 GCA_006408695.1 Aepyceros melampus
AAAAAAAAAAAAAAAGGCATGCTTGCTTTCAGCAGAATGAAACATTCTGGGTCAATCTCGCAGCACACGTACCAGATACAAGTATTTACAGGTCTCGCTGAGGAAGAAGCTCTCCATCCGGTCCTCCTTGGACTTGTCGATGACATGATGCAGGGTAGCGTAGCCACACCTACGAAACAATCGTCCCATCAGTCCCCAGCGCACCCTCCCACCTGCTCGTTCATTTAAGAGGCAGAGCCATCTATTAACAGAATAACTAATGATCAAACGCCACAGGGGAAAATAAAACAGGGTGGGTTTAAAGGCTACCTTTTTTGTAGCCTCAACCAACTGACTGCAAATTCATTAAAAAATGGTCTGGCCGCCAAATCATCAGGTGAATGGTGGGGAAAGGGGTACGAGGGTGGCAGAGAGTGTTTGCCAAAAGCGTGACAAGACACCAAGAAAACTGACTGGCAACAAATTCTAAAGGACTGATTTACATTTCCTGTCCCAAGACTTGTAGACTGACTTCTCATTCGGATGGTTTAAAACAGCGTTTTGTAAGAAAATATTTATTTTCTAGGTTTATTTATTTATTACCAGGTTAAGAAAAGCAGGTCACAAAATTTAGTTTTTATACATATATACACACATTACAGATATATAGAAATATATAAAAAAGAGTGTAAGACTGCACTTAAATGCTAATGGTAGTTATCTCTGCACATGGAGATCACAGTGATAATATTCTGCTTCTATATTTTCTATACTCCCTAAACTTTTTAGTACATGTATTATCTGTATAACAGGGAAATAAGTTACTTAAAAAGAGCCCTCTGGAACTCTACAGGAATAAAGGTGAAAACATTTTTTTAATGTACACTATAACGGGCAGGTTCTACTACACAAAAAGTAAGGAATCTCCCTGCAAAATTAACATTAATGGTCTGTTCTAAAAAGTAAAACACAAAACAGAATATTATTACCCCAGAATGACTCAAAATAAAAGTGGTCAACAGGAAAAGGAAGGAACTTAGGAAACTAACTTGACTTTTGTGTACTTTTCCAGACTCTGCAGAATGTCCATTCCTACATGGAGGTAGAAGGGATTCTTGGTTGCCTAGAGAGAACATGAGAGAATGTGATACAGCGGGGCCTGGGACACGCCACCCACACATACTGTGCTGCCTGCAGGGCTTCCCCGAGGAGGCGCGGGCACTTCATCCTGGAGGGTCTCCAACGTTACAGGACTCAGGTATACTGTGAATTCTGGTCAAGTGCACCTCCAACCTGCTTAACTTGAATGTCAGGCTGGGGATGGCAAGAAGGCCTGCTTCCAGGGCAGATCAACCCCCTGCCTTCGGCTCTCCTGATCCCCACCATGACACAGTCCTGCATCTAAGGACAAATCCAGTTTCTGTGTTGTCTCAGAACTCTTCAGAAACATCAGCCGCAAGCACAGGAAAACAGGACTCTGCCTCCATTCCACACACAGCGCTGGGAAGAACTGCCTGGGGACAAGATTTCTGAAGCATCTGCAGGGGTCTCCACACTGTCTGTTCTCTAATCGCCCCCAGGATGCAGACCCGGGGCTGCTGCCTCTTCTCTCATAGGCTCATAGATGGTTTTGTGAGGGGAAGAAAAATTCTCTGGGAGGACTAGACTTTTTCCTCCCAAAACTAGTTTAAAAGTTGGGAAAAATCTACAATCCATTTCCAGTACCAACCCCACAGCAGCAGCAGAAGCAAATGGCCACAAAGTCACTGTTTCTGGATTAGGAGAGTGCAGGGAGAGGCCTCAGAGGGCAAGGCAGTAAAGCCGAAGATTTCTTTGGCTTCTAAGAAAATAGGCAATGTGAGGAAGAAGCTGCAAGAGGAAAGAAACAGTGACAGAAGCCAAGAGCCTAAACCCAAAGGAAACAGACCTCAGCTTAAGAGGTGGCCTCAGACGGTGCCGAGTCACCCTTGCAGCGTGAGTGGCCTGACTCGGCCCTGAGTTCAGGGAGGCAGAGTCACAGGCTGGCTCCTCCTCTGACAGGTTACCTACAACTCACGAGGTCTCTCTACCACCGTGAGGTCAATTACCAGCTGCACAGGATTTCTCCTTCTTGTAGAAGCAAATGGCAAGGATTTGGTGTTTAAAAAAAAAAAAATTATGAATAAAACTAAACTACAACACTAGGAATTCTTCGGTGGTCCAGTGGTTAAGAATCCACCTTCCAACGCAGGGGACATGGGTGTGATCCTGGGTCAGGGAACTAAGATCCCACATGCCACAGGGTAACTTAAGTCCATGTGCACAGGCACTGAGCCTGCACACTCTGGAGTCCATGCTCTGCAACGAGAGAAGCCCACGCACCACAAGGAAGACCCAGGGCAGTCAAAATGAAAAAATAAAAATAAACTACAGCACTAATCCTGCTAGCAGAGCTTGTAAGATCTCCTTGCAAGGGCCTGCCCACTATGCACATCATTATACGGCTGCTGAACACACGGGGGGCCAGCTTCTCAGAAACTGAGCAGCTCTGGTGCTATATTTGCGAATGGCTGACAGCTCTCGCTGTGTATATATGCATGGCGTGCACAGAGGTATAAATATCTGCCTTAAACTGTGGGGGAGAAGATTCTTCACAGTTAAAGTGACATTTCCTCTGGCATTCAAGTAATTTCACAAAAGAGAAAGACTGGTTTTTTTTTGTTAAAGAATTAAACAAAAATAGGTATCCAGATGAATCCCAGGTGGTTCCCTTTCCAGCTAAGAAACAGAGTTCGTTCGTCTGAATAATTTACACAGCCCAGGGTTCCACAGTACATGAGGACAGAAATGCATCCCCCCAGGAGAGTTCTTTGGTCTAATATATTTGGAAAACAGTGAGTACTAAATCTGCCTCTTGACTGTTTTAAGGATGGGAGAAACAAGTCCTGAAGTGAAGACAGGAGCCAGCTTTGCAGAATGTGGGTCACATGTGTACATGACCGTGGATACCTTCCCTGTCCTGTGGAACCAAAGCTTACGCTCCGCGCTCACCAGGCTCTGGGCTGGCGGTCACCCCAACAGTCACTGTGAAGTAACTTGGTTCTCCACCCATCAGCAAGCACTCCTGTGAACCAACTGCTCCAGGTCTTCCCAGCAGTACCTGGTAGAGGAGATATGTAGACTCCACCAGTTCGGGCCTCAGCGGGTAGAAGAGCACGTCGGGGGCCTGCAGCTGCCAGTTGTATCTCTCGGGGAGGGCCCCATAGCGCTTCCAGATGGCGTAGTAGAAGGCATGCAGGCAGATGGCGTCTTCCACGTCTCCTATCAGAACCTGCGGGAAAGATCAGGGCCCCAGGCTAGGATGGGGTTCTTACAGTGGCAGGATGTGACACATGGGCCCTGGGCTCCCCCTCCACCCAATGGCTATCTGATCCACAAACATAGCTGGAGACAAACCCAACCCAAAAGCTGCCTGTGGGACAGACGCCACCCCGCATCTGGCTATCAGCGCCACATCCCTGAGGACTGCAGAGGACAAGAGGCTAACTCCTCATGAGCAAAGCATCGACAACTGAGAGATGGCCCATCCAGAAATTTTACACCCTTTACTTTTCAGGCATGGCTTTGCGCTGATTCAATATGGAGTAATTTTCAAAGAGAATAATGGACACATACTATGCCATGAACTGCCCAAATCTGAAGGAGCCAGAGAACGTTCTGGAACCATAAAAAGAAAAGAGGGGGCAGAACTCTTTCCAATGACTTCTTTCACTGAGCAAACGGAATTGTGAAATACCTGCAGTCCAGGAAAGAAGGCCTGCAGAGAGTCGATCCACGTGTTCATGAGCTGCCCGCTGAACATGTTCACGTTGACGTAGAGGGGCGGATCCCCTTCTCCCTCGTTACAGGCTTCCCGACTGAGGAGCCAAGCAGAATGGTCAGAGAGAAGGAAGAGACACAGCTCTAGCCCTGTTCCTCCATCAGCCCCTAGCAGCTTCACTTCAGTGGAATCAACATCAACCTTTACTCCCAACACATTCTTTAAACCTTTGGAGATGGACCCCCTCTACCTGTCAATATAGTACTCCAGCACGAGATGACACCTACTATAAGACAAAAGTTCTGAGCTTGGCCATTGTAACACATTGACTTGTCACTGCACTTTGCAGAAAGCACTTTGACATGCAGGTTTGACTAATATTTCCATGTAATTTGGTATATTTTCCAGCCAATGCAAAAGCATTTCTGTACAGGCCTTCCCTCATAGCTCAGTTGGTAAAGAATCTGCCTACAATGCAGGAGACCCCTGTTGAATTCCTCGGGTGGAGAAGGGATTAGGCTACCCACTCCAATATTCTTGGGCTTCCTTGTGGCTCAGCTGGTAAAGAATCTGCCTGCAATGTGGGAGACCTGGGTTCAATCCCTGCGTTAGGAAGATCCCCTGAAGAAGGGAAAGGCTACCCACTCCAGTATTCTGGCCTGGAGAACTCCATGGATTGTATAGTCCATGGGAACGCAAAGTCAAGACATGACTGAGCAACTTTCACTTTTACTTTCAATTTGGTATATACAGTGAGTCAGTTTTGACCTTGGTGGGGAAGCCTAGTTCTTTCTGCACAAGAGTCTCGTCTCTAATAGAATCCTACACTATGGGGCCTTGGCCTGGAGGAGCACATCAGAGCAAGGAGCTGAGGGATTACCACTCGATTTAGTAAATGCAGGGGCTTTAAAAAGCAAAAAGGACTGAACTCTGGCCAAACAGCCTCTTACCTAAACATAGCACTCACATGTTCGTACAACAGCTAGGGTGGAAATGCGTCTGAGAAAATGCTACCAAGCAGGCAACTCAGTAGCTGTCACTTGCACTAGCCACTTAATAGACGCTAAGTGCACACGGAAGACCCAGGAATAGAGAGGAGGCATAGGATAAAAGCTGCTGCAGCTCCAAATGGCGCTTCTCTGCCATCCTGAGTGCACAGCTGACAAGCAGCAAACAGTACTGTTTTCAACAAATATGCCATCTTGGTGTATAATAAAGACTAACGCAACACTGTAAACCAACTATACTCGAATAAAACTTAATTTTAAAAAATAATAAATAATTACTAAGAAAACAAACATAGAAGGGAGAAAAAATGTGGTAACTGTCCTTCCTCTCATCAAGTATAAAGACCGAACCTAACTTCTCTGGAAAGTGAACCAAAACAAGACAGCTACAAGACTGCTCTATGTACAGTTAAAGCCTGAGAAACCCAGGGACATGTCCCTCCTGTGGCAGCCGTCCCCAAGTAGCCCTGCGTGACCCCTGCCTCTGGGCTCTCACACCTTTGTGCCGTCCCTCACATACTGCATCAGCCTTGGTCTGTGTGACCAACAGGCCAGCAGAAGACTGGTTGTCATTCCCAGATTAGGGCGTGAAAGCACAGGGCGGTTTCTGGAGGGTCTCTTTCTGTCTCTCTCAGACCACTCATTCTGGGGCAGCCAGCTGCCATGAGCTGCCTATGGAGAGGTCCATGTGGCAAGGAACTGAGACCTCCGGCCACAGCCAGGGAGCAACTGAAGCTTGGCAGGGAGCCCTCCAGCCTGGCCCGAGCCATGACACTGCTGCAGCCCCCACCCAGAGCTTGTGGGCGACCTCGTGAAAATCGGCGAGAGAACATTCACCGTTTAAGCCGCTAGGCTTCAGGGTAATTTGTTACACAGCCATAAAGAGCCAATACACCGCTTCATCCCCAAATGACCAGCTAATAACTAGGAGGCAGTAAAATGAGGCCAGAGACCAGAGCCTGTGAATTGAATCCCTCACGACACATTCTACTTGCTCAACAGAACAACGAGACAGGCGGTGAGCAGACATACCCTCTTCTTAAGTAGCTCTGAATACTCTGATATGCAGCATTAAACATTTCTAGGTCTTCTTTTTCTCCAAAGAGAATGTAAGATTTCAAGAGGTATTCATAGAAGGAGTCCAGTCCGGCACCCAAGCCACTCTGCTTGCCGACCCAGTGGCCCGTCTGAATGTTTACAACATTGCCTGTGAAAAGAAGTGGGGCTCGTCAGGACCCAGGGCTGAGGGGCAGGAGGCCTCCTACTTCAGCCCCATGGCTCCTCAGTACCTTCATCCCGCACAGGGAAGAGGAGGCAAGGGTACAAGGCCTCCTGCGTGATTTGACAAATGGAAGGAAGACTGAAAATATCTATATTAGGATTTAAAAGTGCTGTATACAAAAGTTTCATGTGACAGGCTGCAAGGGCTTATGGAAAATTTTAAAGTTGACAGTTTGGGGTGACACTGGGTGACAAACGGGGTGACTATTTTATTTTTCCTGTTGTTAAATACAACAAATTTGTGAGAAACTAAAGAATAATCGAAAATCACTTTTAAATAGTAGTACTTTTGCAATGACACTTAGGCTCCAGCACCCCCAATCCAGTTCCCTCCCAGTGACAAGAAAATATTTCTCAAAATAAGACAGTTATAAGAGGCAACAACCTATTTTAAGATAACATCTTGAGCTAGTAAAATACTAATAACTATTGAAGATAAATAGTGAGTACATAGGGGCTCATTATTCATGAACCGTTTTCTTACTTCAGTAGGAAATTGAATTTTTCAGTATGTTTGAAATAATTTTTTAATAATGTCTTGACCAAAATTCTGGAGGAAAAAAAGAAATATCTAATACTGGTTTAATCTGGCTTTCAACCTACTATCACACAGTGAGATTTCTGTAAAGGAGAAAGTCACTCTACCAGTTAACTCTAAATTCCTATATTTGGAACCTCATACTGAAGCAACATCATTTGACTCTGAGGCAGCTCTTTTTATAGCATTCCCATTAACAATTATTTTCAAGTGGAATAAGGCAAGGGATTCAAATCGGAAGGGAGCCCTCAGATAGGAAAAGCATGATTCCATGGCATCAAACCTTCCAGTCTCCCTCTAAGAGAAAAGTCACACGGAGAAACCTGAGGGCCCCTCTCTCTGAGCTGTCAATTTTCAGGTTCCATGGCACAAGGAAAAAGGAGTAGAGAGGAGGAAGGGCCCCAGAAAAGAGGAAAGGAAAGGGGGTGATGGTCTCGGCGCCAAGACCTGACAGGGTCCCCGCACCTAACAATCCCGTGTCGCTGCTCCGCAAGCTCCAAAGGGCTTTCACGGCTCGCCTGGCCACCCACTCAAACGTGGAATCCCCCAGCAGTCGGCTTAGAATCCCAAATTCCACCAGGAGGGAACCGGCACCAGCCGTGCACGTCTCGTTATTGCTGTCAGGAGGAACGCCTGTCTTTAGATTCACCTGGGGATAGGAAGAGACAAAGGATTTGTGGCAACAGTCAAGGAACTCACGTGGCTAGGAGGCCAAGTCACAACGACCACACTCCACTAAGGAACCAAGCTTACTGCAGGCTGAGTCAGCCCTGCCTCCTGCTCTACCCCGGGACAAACATGGGAATGAGTTTAAGACACAAGCAAGATGATACGAACACCAGAGCCCCATGTCATTCATAAGAGCCAGCCCTGGGGAATCACATGACGCTATTCACTAATACGCCTCTTTTCAGCAGATTTCCAGGTTCTCTTCATGGTTATGCAGCACCAGGCTTTGGCATGGGGGACAAAGGCAAGCTGTGGAATCATGTAGAAATTTTAAGTGAGCTGCTATGAAGCCAGTCCTGCTCAGCAAACATGAACAAATCTCAGGCTGGGAGAGAAAGGGCGCCCAGCGAGAGTGTGACAGCCTGTTCCATCATAGAGGCTCCTGAGGTCTGGCAGTTCTCCACTGGTTACCCAGAGGCTGACTCAATTCCCAGAGGAGCTCTGGGCTCAGCAAATCAGACACCACAAAGATAGAATCTTCTTCCAGATCTTGCATTTAAATCAGCAGCTAACTTACTGGCCTGTACAGGCTTTATTTGAAAGGTCCGCGTGAAACAACATACACTGAACTCCTATGGTATACGTGTGAGGGTGTCCAGGGAAATGGACCCAGGTCAGAAATGAAGACAAATTCCCCTCACTGTTTTATTGCAGCACAGGATACAAACCCCACCTGTCAAAGCGGTTAAGAAGACTGACTGAGCAGAGGAACGTAACTTCCTTAAGAGGAAGGATAAGTCAGATATGTCCTATGCCCAGCACACAACAGGTGTTCAATAAATGCTGAATGAGTTAAAACCAATGTATATCATATTTAGGGCTAAATTCTCTCAAGGACATGGATTTCCTCTCCCAAATCAGCCCCACTCCTTCCCACAAATAAATTCATCAACAAAGAGTGTCCATTCAGTCAGGGGGTAAGTTATGGAAACCGTCCACCTACCCGAGGGTAGGGGATCCCAGTCTTGGTGTTTTCAAAGGCAGGGAGGAGCCTCACAGCCAGGTCATGAGCCATGTGCAACAGCTCGTTGTCATAATCCTTAATCGTCATGTCGCCAAAGGGCTGCTTGGAGTCGGTTTTATTCTGTGGGCAGAAAGAAGGCTCCCCAGGACTCTAAGGACAGGAAGAACAAAAGAATAATAATCATGCTGGCTGTACAATCCGGTTCAGAATGACGGCAGCAGGCTCGAATCCCCTACGGACTTAGCACTGCCTGAATCAGAGGGCCTAAACTTACTGACCCCCTGACATTCTTTCTGGCCCTTTACAGGGAACAATCAACTGCTAGCTAAGCACACTACTGAAAGGGAGAAGGCGATCCGTTCATCTGAGTCTACTGAGAATAATCCACTTTTAGTGATAACCTTGTTTGGTCATCGTCATCATCTCATCACAAGGGAGCGGCCTCATCAGTCCCAGCATAAATATCACTTTTTAGTACTAATAAACTACTCTTGGTTTCTCTCACTTGGGGGAGAAAACAGCCAAACAAGAAAAGAGAAAAGAGCAATATAACAAATACCAAGTACTTTTGTAGCTCTGGCTGCCAAACAACATGAAATTCTCCAGCTTCTGGTGCAGAGGCAAGGAGGGGAAGAGGAAGAGCAGAGGAGAGAATGGCCCACCGAGAGGCGGGGGCCACCAGCTTACATCCCCAGCCCTCAGGGGCCATGAGTTCATGTCCCCTCCAATGAGCAGAAGGTAGACTGTGACATTTTTCAGAACTTCAGATAAATGCTACATCTGGAATGTTATGCAATGATACAATTTTCAACGTTTCAGTGGAAGAGGAAAGCCGTCACAGTCTATCAAACTAAAAAGGTGAGATATAAAGCATGAGTCAATACATAAGAGGGAGAGATGGAGGAAGTTAGGGGGTGGCGGGGAGGAAGGAGAGAGAAAGACACACGGGGAGCAAAGTGACCCACATGGTCAGCAGGTGGTAGGTGAGATGAGAAACTGATTTCTTCAGAAATACACAAGGGTTTTCCTAGGACACAGTGAAGGAAATGAGACCAGATGTAAAGTGAAATTATGACAAACTCTTTTAAAGGGACACCTATCTTAAGTACACATTAAAGTGTCTTTCTATTCAGTCCCAATGGAATTACTTTGAAATGGCAATTGTTTCCGTTTTGATCCATCCAAAAGAGATGAAAAGGGGACACTGAGCCCACGAGGTCTACAGGGACTCCCCAGCTGGAACCTGTGGCCCATGAACCCTCACAGGGATATTCCCCTCACTCACACACACAAGAGCAGCTTTCGGTCTGTTTGACAATCCTTTTACCTTATGGTGGCCTCGAAGACCTGGACAGTGGAATCTTTGTCAAAGGAAACTGTGTTGATCACTAACTTGACTGCTTTCTGGAACTCGGATGAATTTCCCATTATCTTTAAAAAGAGGAACACAAGCTATTATGACGGCATGAAATGACACTGAGGTTACATGATCGCGGGAGCTGGACCACATCATCTGAATGTCTGTCTATACGTGCTGCAGTTTTGCCACTCACGGGAGCAGAAACACAAAAAAGCCCAGTTATCTCTCAGAATACATTCTGGGACAGATGGCAAGCCCATTTCCACCAAACTCAAGAACCATATCTCCAGACGGCAAAACTTTGACAATAACTCCTCATAAAATCATTAGCAGCCTTCACCACCCCACCCCATCCTCCTTCAGCTTCACTCTGATTATTTACCAAGGCAGACATTACAGTTCTTGAAGTTCCTAAAATGAGTTAAAACCAATCTCAAAATAAAAGAAACAAAAAACATGATATTCCCTCTGTTCCTCAAATAATTCAACAGCTTGGGCACTTGGCTCCCAGGAGACTAAAACATCTGGGAAACTGACGCTTTGCTTGTTACCCAGATGTCTGAACACGTTGAGAAATAGTGGTATTATCTTTGGGAGGACAGCAGAAGGCCAATGCCATTCAAAACCAACACAACATGCAAGTAACCAGCCCTATGTCTTTTGTAAAAAATATTCTAGAATTATGATTGCTATTTTTGGGTGTGTGGATATGGTATCATTCCAAGCTTCTCTCTCTTACGTGAAGTGCAAATTGAGCATAAAATTTGATAAATTAACCAGAACTGAAATGTTTTCATGCATTCAAAATTTTATGACCATCCTGGGACTGTAATGACAGCATAAGGACACATCCAAAAAAAAAAGAAAGAAAAAACAAATGATGTCATTCAGATACTACTTTTTCAAGTGTTTCTTATCTCCTAGTATTTACTGATCTAGTACATCTTTTTTCCTTTTTCTCCCCCTCACTGTTATTTTGCTGTTCCATGCAGAGAAAGTACAGTTTCTTTTCTGGCTTTTAATTTTGTTTTTTAACAAGATTATGCAATCCAGCTGCAAGTTGCATCAAGTAGTCAAGGGACTGCTATTGTCTGAGTGTTTCCCAAATACACCTGTTACAGTTTGTTTAAAATGTCAGCAAAAGCAAAGGGAAACCTCAACAGAAGTAACATCTGAAAAAGAAGGCTGCAGTGTACATCAAAGACCGGATATTTCTACCATGAAAACCACAGAAATGGGTCTGTTTCCCTACAGATGTTCACCAACAGCCGAATCTGTTAGCAGCTGCAGATGCTGATATGAGCTCAGAGCACGTGCAAGACGGAGGAGGAAGGTTTCAGTGACATATTGTAATTTACCATTTTAGAAGCTACAGAACAGAGTAATGATGCTCTGAAATCGCTCACTCAGGCTTAAGAAGAGCTGGGTTGGACAGAAGCATTACACAGGCTTCTTTACTGCAGAACTTCTCACAGCCTTGAAAAGGCTGGTGTCCACAGTGGCTTTCCAAGAGTGGGCAGACTGGGAGGATTTCTCAAGTTCATTTGGGAGCAGAATTCTCCTTTGCAGGAGCACACCCTTGGAATCTGTGTTGGGAAATGTCAGATTCATCAAAATTCATTTTCTTAACACCTATTTGTACTCCCACCATGTATCAGACACCATGAGGTGTGGACAGAGTGCAGTGATGAACTGAGGCAACGTCTCTGTACTTTACAAGCACGGCGGAGAGATAAAAAGATACAATGGGACCAAATGAGAGGGCTCAGGAAGAAAAGGTGGCCTTTCATAAGCTAGATATATTTATATTTATATATATATTATGTCTTGAGATTTTTTTTTTTTTAAAGCAATACTTGTAGGCTGAGTCAGCCTCTGGTATCTTTAATGAATTAACTCTAATTAGGGTGAACATACTAGTCTGGGCGGCTTCCCTGGTGGGTTTAGCAGTAAAGAATCTGCTTGCCAATGCAGGAGACGCCAGGTTTGATTCTTGGGTTGGGAAGATCCCCTCGAGAAGGAAATGGCAACCCACTCCAGTATTCTTGCTTGGAGAACCCCAAGGACAGAGGAGCCTGGCGAGCTACAGTCCACGGGGCCGCAAAGAGCTAGATACAACTGAGTGTCTAAATGACAACAACACTAGTCTGGGCCCATTTTGATCGGTTACGGTGGATACTGACAGGCAGCAGCCATCACTTGAGAAGGAGAAATTAAACTGAGAAGGGAAACTAAACTGATGTGCAACTACAGCCTGGCAGCATGCAACCCTGGACTTCCTCCAGACCATGAGCCCAGGAGAACACACAAGGACCGCCCAAGCTCTCCCCAGGTTCTGATAATTCTGCTGCTGGCCAAGATGTAGGACAGCCGTCATGCAAACTTAGCTAGAATTACCCAATTCTAACTTCTAACAGTTTTAAACTCATTTAAGGACAGTTAAAATGCAGGATTGGGAATCGGCTAGAGTAAAAATTTTCTAATGGTAAAAGTGTGCTAAAACAATGAAGAAGAGCTAAGAGGCGGTAAAATCAGATTTATATGGAAACTTTTTAACATTCCGCGGGAATTACAAGCCCTCGCTGTGATGCAGAGCATGTGCACAGGGCAGCCTGGTAAGAAGAACCGTGCATGGGGCCGGCCTGTGTTCCATGTGCAGTGTGTCCCGAGGTCTCCAGCTGAGGGAATCCGATAAGGCCTGAGGAGGTAAAGGCAGTCTCCGAGTTGGCAGCCCAAGTCTGGAGTGGGCAGTGTCCACACGAAACTCAGAAAGCAAAGAACACAAGAGTGTTCACACAGAGGGTCTCTTGCAGAGGCGGAGACCAGGGCTTGGACCTGTTCTCAGGAGTCAGGAGCTGTGGGACCTTTCAGGGGATCTTCTCCCCTGGAGATCTTGACTTTCACTTCAGAAATCTTAACTCCAGTTACTGTAAACTGATTCCTTTAAGGAATAAAACTGTGGGAAACTGGGACAAAAATAGGTTTCCCCAAAATAATCACACTGCCTTCTCCACATTTTTAGGGGGATCACATTTCCCCTCATTTTACCTTCAGTGTGTATCTTGCTCTCCATGTTAAGCTCATTAAAATAAACAACGGCTATGAATACATTCTGAGTATCACATTTCCTGGAATTCTCAACCCTGGAGGGAATAACTCCAAAATATCTTAATTAACTTCAAAAAATAAATAAATAAATAAGGCTGAACACTTACTGCAAGGGTATCCAACGCATCAACCAGAGTAAGGGAATAATTCCCTAGCACATCATTGATGTTCAGATTTGAGCTGAAAAAGAAGTGAAATGAAAATTACACAAAGGTACTTTAAAAGAGGGGGGGGGAAAGACAATAAAACTAAACACTCATTAGAAACTAAAATCGCTGGAAGCCTTTATTTATTCAGGGACTCCTGTGGATGGATCAGTTGGGCAGTGGTCCTTCTGCCACACAAGGGACAGCCTCTACAGAGTCACAGGAGAGCAGAGACGCACGCATTTATACTACGGTGTAAAAGAAGAGCACGAAACAGGAAGCAAGCAGATGGGAAGCAAGAGTCGTTGCTCTGTCTGAGACCCAGCTGTATCGCCATAGATGATCTCTCTGTCTAGTTTCAAAAAGCTCTGATTTCGAAATCATTAGGAATGAAAAAGGAGAGGCCCTGTCACATGACCTGCCTGTAACTAAAACTTGAATACAGAAATCAGACACTGCGGCAGATTATACACACAAAGCAGCAAGTAAATACAACTAAGGTCCCCACCTCATTTACCTGTCCTTTGGGCGGGGGAATAAATTAACTGCTTTCTACATTGTTTCACTAACATCTCACCCAAAGAATCCCCCCACCCCCCACCCCACCCCTG
>SJXQ01005239.1:164754-183478 GCA_006408695.1 Aepyceros melampus
CCCCTGCAGCTCCATCAATCTTGAGGAGTTTTAACAGGATGGAATTTTAACAGAAACAAAGGCAGGGCTTCTCTTATCGAGAGCTGTCTTAATGCTTCTGCCACACACCGCCTGCCCCACAATCAACACCCATCGCCCATTCTGAAATGATCTTCAGATGCCAACTTCAGGACTGCAGCGAGATTAACGAGATTAACGGACAAGTTCTTTGTAACGCTAAAAAACCACCAAGACAACAATAACATTATCTGGGAAAGGTGGGGATGGAGAAAGACTGAAAGTCATCAAGTCGGTTTGACAAATTCTAGGGGGCTCAGTTATTCCCATCCATTCCTGCAGACCCAGGAAGTACTAATAACTGTAGAAGGTTGGAAAGATTTGAAACTGAGGAGAGAAATGAAAAAGATGTACATAAGGAGGGAAACTGGAGAAGGAAATGGCAACCCACTCCAGTATTCTTGCCTGGAGAATCCCATGGACAGAGGAGCTTGGTAGCCTACAGTCCACGGGGTCACAAAGAGTCGGACACGACTGAGCAATTTCACTTTCAAGGAGGGAAACAGGATGACTGTTTAAAGGTTATGAGTATCAAAGACCACAGTGAAAAAGCCCAAGTTTTATTTTCAGCAACTGATGCACCGCTATTATGACATCTTCCACCCAATCCCCAGACCATGTTACCTACTCCTTGGGTGTCTCTAAAGGGTCCTGTCCCACACTCCTGGGGACAGCAAGCCTCTCTGTGTTCCTGATGCGTTCTCTGCTCTCTCAGAGGCCTCCTATGTGCCTTAGCTGGGGCAAAGCAGGCCCCACGTGGCACAGGCACAACCTGCTCCAACACGTGACATCTCTTGCCTGAACCTTAGTTTTATGTTGCTCATGCCACTTAGTCTAGGGCAAAGAATGTATAGCAAAACTTTACCTACACTTTGTGCAGCAGGCTGTCTAGAAGGGGCTATCTAGGAACCAGGGCAAACCCGTGTCTCACAGCCATGAAGCCAGCACACTGCACGGCTGAAGAACTGCACCTGCTGCTTCTAGCTGTTGATTCTTTCTAAACACACGTACTCGATTGTGAAAGGTCCTCTCAAGACAAGAGCTGCGGGTTCAAATCACACTTCAAGGGCGGTGCCAGCCAGAAAGGGTACAGGAAGTGTCAAAAGCTGGAGGAGAAGGGCAAACAGACAGAGAGATCCTCAATTCAACCAACTCCAGATCATTCTCCTGGACTTAAATATTTACCTCCCTTGCTCTGCTGTTCAGAAACAAAGAGCTGGCTCCAACCACTCATCTCAGCAGAAAACAGGGCCCCTCATCACTCAGCCTCCAGGCTAGATGTTGGGTGAACCCGTGAGACCACCTTCCCGAAAAATACCCTCTTCTGTGGCACCTGTCACCTTCTCCACCTGCCCCAGCCCCTGAACAAGTGACTGGTCTGGAGCCCTGTACTCAAGCCCATGTTTTACTGTGCTTTTCCTTTTAGGATATAGCTAAAAGGGACTCAGGTTTAAAACACTTCTCAATAGAACACCCTTGCAGTCACTGACAAAGAACTGGTACAAGAGGTGTCACAGGGAAAACTTTATTTGTGATAACTGGCACTTCCTTCTCTCCATTCAGTCAGACAAATCCACTCAGAAGATCTAAGGCGTTCATTAAAACACCTTTAAATTATTTTCTACCAGATCAAGGCTTCCCTGGTGGCTCAGCAGGTAAAGAATCCGCCTGCAATGCGGCGGGGTCGATCCCTGGGTTGGGAAGATCCCCTGGAGAAGGGAAACGCTACCCACTCCAGTATTGTGGCCTGGAGAATTCCACGGACTGTATAGCCCATGGGTTCGCAAAGAGTCAGACAAGACTGAGCAACTTTCACTTTCTTTTCACTAGATCACTGATACACACTCTTCAATCGTGCCAAGACAGAAAAAAGAAAAATGGAGAGGGGAAGGAAGGAAAAAATAAACATGACAAAAGCCTCTTGGCCTAACACCACCAAACTATCATGATTCCATTCAGGCCAGCCCACCCTGCAGCTGAGACTCCAGGCCTGTTCTGTAGAGATCCTCTTGATCACCATTCAGCCTGGCCAGGAACTCAAACTTCTGGTACAGGAACGGGTATTTAAGAATCGGTAACAGGTTGGGTTCAAAAGTGCTCATCTTTCCACATAAGCGGCTGCCAAACCACGACGGCACCCCACTTAATTCATCATGTATGGCTATTCATGACCCTCATCCCACTTTGAATTTCTAAGGTTCTTCTCAACCCAGGACAGAGAAGATGGAGAGAACTTTGGCCTTTTGGCGATGCAGTTAACAATGCTCACATAATGTGTTCAAAATTAAAGGTATGTGTTTAAAAAAGAAATTCCACATATACTTAACCTGTTCAGAAATCTATCTGGTGCTGGGTAGGCCCAGAGGTAATATAACAAACAGTCCCTGTGTTCCAGGGATTTGATAATCTGGGGAGACAAGACACAGGGAAAGGAAGATGAACTCACAACACTATTCAACTGTCATGCGATATTAAAACCTGGAACAGCAGCTCCAAGGAAAGGACCCAAAAGGAGAACTGAGTAGATCAAGGACAGTCATCTTCAAACAGTTCAATGACGTCATGGAAAAAAAGACTTGAGCCTGATTCTGAACAGGCCAGGATTTCAGGAAGGAAGAGGAATGTGGAGGAGCCATCCTAAACGAGAGGTGCCTAGGAACCAGTCCGTGTGGGAGCCAGTGTAGGTTCGGACTGATTTGCTTTCTTGTTTGAACTGCAATAGTGTTGGGCAGAAAGCAAAGAAGGGTCACATACCCAAGGTCTGAAATAACACTGTTGGTTCATGAGACTGCAAATTTTTAATATCCAGATTTACTTGAAGGAACCTGAATTTGGATCCTCCAACCCAAACTGGGGATGTGAGAGGAACTGAATTTGCATAGTGATCTGTAGTTGGACAGAAACAGTTGCTATTTTTAAACAGTGTTTCGGTTTTATTTATTTCATGTCAATACTCCTCACCCTATCTCCAGTCAAACAAGACAGGCAAGTTAAGCCTTAAGTAAATGTGACTAAAAAGACACGTATGTTTTAGCACTCGCATTTCATTTCTGTACTTTTTACATATTATTCAAATTGTTCTTTAATTTTTTACATGAATCATGAGAATTCACTTGACAACAATTATAAGAATACATCTGCTTAAAATAAATATCTGGAATATATTTATTATGGGCTATTTATTTCAGAGATGTAAACGTGGCCTACTGTTTCCTCAAATATACTAAAGTGTGAGAGTAGCTATGTTAAAGGAAAAGGAGGAAGAAAAATTAACTTTTCACTTTACAAGTGGCCAGGGTATACTCAAGGCCGCCATAATCCCAGAGCTCTTTCATCCCTCAAAGACACCAAGGCTGACTAACCAAAAGGTTTATTATTAACCTATGGGCAAAACTTCTCATACAGTATCCCTTCGATATTTCTAACTCTGTCTTTCCAACAGCAAGATATCTATCTGTCTCAAAGCAACCTGACCCCAACTTATCCAGACTGTCACTGAACAGTCAAACCAAACCACTCATCAGCGTATGTCATCAGGAAGCAAAGAAAGTCAGTTAAGCAAAACAATTCAATTTCCTCCAATCTGGAAAAGCCCAGTAATATTTTTTAAATTTTTTAATTAAAAATTTTCTCCCAAAAAAATTGAGATAGAAAATACACTTCTGGTATAAAGCCTGATACAGTGAAACATGAAAAAATAACTCATCTGTTTCCTACAATTCTATAAAGGCCCAATCCTTTTAAGTTAACCCGGATGTACCCATGGCTTCACAAAAAATTGTTCTCTCCAAAAGCAATTTAAAAGAATAATTTGTAGATAATCAAACCATTTTTAAAACTCTTCAATCCCCTTTAGTGTATGGGTTCCTTTTTAGGACCTAAGGACTGAACTTGGCTACTTCTCATCAGGTGAAGGAAATCACAAGCCTCAAATGTCCAAAGAGACCAGTAGGCCAGCCCCTCCAGTCCCACCCGAGGGGAGCGACCCACAGAAAGACAGTCACCTATCCAGTCTAACAGGCTCAGTGTCTGTCAAGACACACTGGTTCCCTCCAGCTAGGAGGTCCTCAGCTGGGAGTACTGTCCTCTTGGACTCTGAGGTCAACAGCGGTGACCCCTGAGCTCAGCCTCTGCAAACACGGTTGACAGAACAGGAGGACTGGCAGATCTTTCCTCACAGCTCTGCCACGAGAGTGAGGGAGATTATGGGACAGACCCTACAGGGCAAGGAAGGTCACTCTGAGTATCAGGACCCTAAATCTGGACCACTCAATCTCTCTCCCCCTCCCACCTAACCATCCTCAGCCTAAGGAGCAGTCCCTGTAATAAAGGAGAAAGACTGTAGCCCTGTTCTGCCTCAACTCACTGCATGGCTTTAAAAGTCCCTTCTCAGAATCAACTCCTGAATTTTTATATTTATATACAGTTAAGTGGAAGTTGGCTAGAAGTGGGGAGATAAGAGCTCGTCTTGAAGCTGCATTTCAGTTTGATTTGATGTTCACCTGGAGAAAGGGTTGGAGATGGATGTCTAAGCGTCCCCCTCCACCCCTGGCCCCCAGCTCAAGCCAGTCCTCGGTAGTGCCACTGTCCCTTCAGATATCTGGGCCTCAGTTTCCCCATCTGTAAAAGGGCCCAGGTGTCCAGTAACTCAGAGATTCCAGGAGAATCAAGACAGAAGACAGCCACCGGCCCATGCACGCACCCCCCTGGCCCAGGGCGACCTCAAAGTGGGTGAGCCGAGGCGCCAGGCGCTGCCCCGGGGAAACTAAACACCCAGGCAGCGGCGGGGGAACCCGGAGGACCCAAGGCTGCACCCGCCCGGAGGACGGAAGGAAGCGCGTGCGGCGCGCGCTCCGGGGCGTCTGGCCGGCGCGGGCTACTCACGGGTCCCCGCGGTCGGGTCCTCGGCCGCGGCAGTGGATGGGGTTGAGCTCGTCCTGAGGAAAGGCGTGCGCCATGTAGTTGTCGTAGCCGAACACGAACATGCCCCGCGCCAGGTCGCGCATCTGGGCGCGCAGCTGCGGTGGGAAGGCGCTGCTGTAGCGCTTCTCATACTCGTCCCGGCCGCGGCCCCGGCCGCCCAGCACGTAGCCCCAGTGGGCCGGGCCGCACACGCCCTGCCCGGGCCGCCGCGGAGCCCGCCGCCGCCTCCCCTCTGCCGCCCCGGGGGCCGGTGGCTGCAGCCACGACGGCCCCGACAGCCCCCCGGGCCGGTCCGCTGGCCCCGAGGCGGGAGACGCGGGGCCGTCGGGACCCCTCAGGCGCTGGAAGCCGAAGCTGAGCGGGAAGCGCTGGTAGAAGCCCATGCTGGGCCCCAGCCCGAAGACGAGCCACAGCACTCCGTGGAGGCCAAGCCGAAGGAGTACCAGCCCCAGGACGACGCTCGCCATTGCATGGTCGCGAGGGCGCCGCGGGCATTATTTTGAAACGCGGGGGGCCTCCCCCGCCGACCACCGCACCCCACGCCCGCCCCGTAGCTCCGCTCACTTCCCCTTTAAGGAACTCCCTCGTGACGCACCAGGAACTGGCCCATTGTCCCCCCACCCCTAGCACCTCGAGCCCGGCCGGCCAGTCCCCGCATTCGCCCGCCCAGTCGCCCGGATTGGCCCGGCCCCGACCCGGCCTCGCAGGGAGCGGCCCGGGACTCCCCACCGCGCCATAGGCCGCCCGGACGTCCTCAGAGCCTCGAGGCCCCGCCCCTCCATTCCGCCCCGCCCCCGGCCCGGCGTCCGGCCCCGCCCCCTGGGCTGTCGGAGTCGGGACCGGCTGGCGTGGCGAGTAGGGGCCGCTCCGGCTCGGGACAGGGCAACTTCCAGCCAATGGGAGCGAGGCACGGGAGCAGCCAGCTGCCGGACAAGGACGGGGCCACGGGCCCGCCCGGTTCCGTGTAGAGCCTGTTTCCCGCGGACCTGGGGAGGAAGAAAACCACTCCAGCTCTGTGTTAGGGATGGTGACAGGTAAAAGACGTAAGGAACGAGGAGGAAAAAGGACATTTCTGTAGGGCAGGGTTTTTCATTTGTTATATGGTGGGGGTGATGATCCTACCGTTTAGCTTAAGACTGCACAAAATGGTGTCCTGATTTCTTTTTGTTAAAACATCCTATTTTGTACCTTTAACACTTTATTAAAACACGCTAACTTGTAAGAATCTCTCACAGAGATTATAAAACCCATATTCCCAGCTTCTGTCCACCGAGGTCCAAAGGAACGTCCCAAGAATGTATGTATAACGAGCCCTCTTGAGCAATTTTTAGCAACTGTCAATCTCAGGAAACACAGGTAGGTTATATTGCCTTTGTCAAAGAATCTTTTTTAAAAGGATCAGGAGTTGGAGGGAGGAGTCAAGACTGCCACTGCCACGACCAAATTATTTTTACCGAATCTATTTGTGGCTTAGCTGGTAAGAATCGGCCTGAAGTGCGGGAGACCTCGGTTCGATCCCTGGGTTGGGAAGATCCCCTGGCGAAAGGAAAAGCTACCCACTCCAGTATTCTGGCCTGGAGAATCCCATGGACTATATAGTCTGTGGGGTCGCAAAGTGTCGGACACAACTGAACGACTTTCACTTTTCACTTTTTCATTTAACCATGTCGCTTCTTGCCCCTCCCACTGCTACCATCTCTCCTGTACACTGTCGTCGTGACCTAACCTTTGGGGTGTGGGAAAGATTCCTGGTCAAATCTTTACCCCTCTGAATCTGCTTCCCATGGGCTTCTGTGGTGGATCAGTGGTAAAAAAGATTGCAATGCAGGAGATACAGGTTTGATCCTTGGGTGGGGAAGGTACCTTGGAGAATAAAATGGCAACTCTCTGCAGTATTCTTGTATGGACAATCCCATAGACAGAGAAGCCTGGTGGACTACAGTCCATGCGATCACAGAGTCGGACATGACTGAACAACTACACCACCACCGCCATCTTTCCATAATTAGTAAGGTGGCAAATGTCAACTCCAAAGGATTATTACTTTCATGTGATGACAACAGTAAGAGGGTTTTGTTTTCTTTTGTTTGCTGAATTGGAAATGTCTGCTAAGTTTTGCCCTCCATAAGTTTAAACCATATGCCCATTATACTGAGGTTCCTGAAAAGCTTGAGAAGCAAGGCCTGATGGTTAGCTCAAATCAGACTGGCTGAGGGACCAGGGGAGTGATTAAGAGGATGATGAAGCTGTCATGTGGCCTACTCATCACATTCTCAGGGTCAGGGGATTTTTAGGAACACAGAGGAGGTATAATGGGGACTAAGAAGGAACCCAAAGAAACATCTGATTATAATACAAGGTAGCTGGCACATAGTAAGGCCCTTTTTGTTGACTGAGTCTCATTCTTGTCCAAAATCCTGCCTACCCAAGTGCTGAAAAGAATGTAAAAAGAGTTGTAGCCTGGATCTTTTGCCTACAGATTCTTCTCTGTGAAAGGCACCAGGGACCCTGCTGAAAGTCCAACTTCAGGTCTTGATCCTCAACTTTCCGGTCTGCCTCCTCCAGAACTTGCAAAGTAAATAAGAATATTAAGGACCATGTTGTATGTTTCCTAACATATTGCAAATTTGAACTCATCACAGTCAACTGCAGACCACATTGGTAACAACTCCTATCTTCACACTAGATACAAGTTCTAACAAAGACCAGGACCCCCCTGGTGGCACAGACAGTAAAGAATCTGCCTGCAATGCAGGAGACCCAGGTTCGATCTCTGGGCCAGGGAAGGTTCCCTGCAGAAGTGAATGACTACCTACTCTAGTATTCTTGCCCAGAGAACTCCATTCTCGCCTGGAAAATTCTGATGGGTTCATCGGGTCACAAAGAGTCGGACACGACTGAGCAACTAACAAAAACAAATCTTTTTTCATAACCAGAGAAAAAACATTTGACTTTTCAAAGATGCTTTTCATGGTCAAACTGACAACAGCTGCCAGTTGTATATGTTGAGCAAGTTTCAAAACAATTTCACGTGTTATTTAATCTTTGCAGAAAAGCTTGTAAGCTCTGTTCCATAAGCCATAAAGGAAAGAAGTCAGGTTGAGGGGGGCTCAAGTTCTTCAAGCTAGTTGGCTCCAGGCAGAAAGAATTATTGCCCTGGTTTCTCACACTTTAGTCCCAGAAACTCACTGTAACTAGCTGGCCCTCAAAGGAAAAAAAAATTGGTGCTTCCCTACTCTTCCCAAACCAACAATGCTGACAGTAGTGTCCTGCACAGGCTAAGATTTAGGGGTCAGACTCACAGTGTTTCCTCCTCCAATTAAACTGAACAGTAACAACAAAAATCTCACGCTAGCCCTTTAGACGAGACTCCCCTCAAGGTAAATGTAGCTAAGATTGGAACAACACCCAGCTCTAACAAGAAAACCCAATCTTAAAAATCATCTCCTTAAGTAACTGTCTTGTGATAGATGTTCCCATACATAATCTCCCAAAAGCATCAGGGGACTGATTAAAGGGAACATTGGTAAAAATGGGTAACACCAGAGATAACAGCTAAGAACCCAGACTCAGAAGTCGAACTGCCAGGTCTTCAGATCTTAGCACTGCCCTCTGACTAACCTTGGGAAGTTATTTTTCAGACCTGTTCTCTCATTTGTAAAATGGGGGTGATAAGAGAGTACTTACCACATAGGGTTTTAAGAATTGTTTATTGTATATAGTATCCCTACAACAGTGCTGCATACATGGTGAGCCCTATCATTGCTGTTGTTTAGTTACTAAGTCATGTCAGAATCTTCTGTGACCCCATGGACTGTAGGCAGGCTCCTCTGTCCATGGAATTTCCCAGGCAAGACTACTGGAGTGGGTAGCCATTTCCTCCTCCAGATCGTCCCAACCCAGGGATTGGACTTGCATGTCCTGAGTGCAGGCAGATTCTTTACCAATGATCCACCTAGGAAGCTTGAGCTCTATTATTATGACACATGAACTCTGGATTAAGACCTGCGTCTAGTATAAGTACCTGGAACATAAACAGCTGAGGTCTGTTGGATGAATTAAATAACCAAGCCCCTATTACAAAGCATCATTTTAGGAGGGAAAAAAATGTGTGTAAGGAAACCGAGTATAAAATAGGACAAGGGCTAAAACTCACCACAGTCTAAGAACAGTTGAAAAAGCTTTGAATCAAGTCTAATTCCAGCTCTATTTAACTCAGCCTGTTCCAGCTTCCACATATCAGGGTCCATTCAGTCTCTGACTTTGATAGTTGAAGATGACTGCTTACATCTATTTCAGTTCATTCAAAGATATCCTCCACAGTAAACAGACATTACAGTTTTGAGGATCAGTTTTGTAAGGTTGCGTGGGTGAATCAATACACCAGCCTCCTAAAACTGAAAAGCCAGAAAAAACCTCTGGCCTTTTGATGACCCTAAAGAGTAGTCTCAAAGCTTCCTATGTGAAATATCAGGACTAAAATAGTCTATTAAAAGGAAGGAGTTTTCCCTTCTAAGAGGTTATAAGTGATTTATTACCCAAAACATAATGTGGAAAAAAAAGAGGATGACTTTCAAAATTCTGACTACTGCTTCTTTCTGAAGCAATACTTACTTACTTTATAAAGGTGGGGGTAAAGGAGAATAAACAATAAAGAGTGGGGGGAATACCTGTAATCCCATGATTAATTTGGTGAAGATCCAACTCCATAATTCAATAATACTGTTTCCTTAGCTAGGTAAGAAAAGCTAAATTTCACATTTGTTTTAAAACTGGACAGTAGAGAATTATCATCCGTACCTGTTTTAAGGATATTAGCCTCAAAGTCTGTCAACATGTTAGGCTGGCAAGACACAGGGGACAGAGACTAGTGGAAATAAAAACTAGTACATTCCCTGAGGGGGGCAAAGTGGCAATTTCCAGAGAAAAGTGCAAAGGCATTTACCCTTTGACCCAGTCATGTTTCTGTGCATTGCTGCACGTGGACATAATGATCCACTGGAGTAATGTTTATAAAAGCAAAAAGTTTATATTTCTGTTTTTTCAGTAAGAAAACACTATAAAAGATAAGAAGTTGATATTAAGAGGGATGGTAGTGGAAGAGTGGTAACTCAGTCACGGGTGAATAATGGGGCTTACACATGAAAAAAATCAAATTACTGGGAAAATACATGGAACTTAGAAAAAATGTGGTGAGCTTCCTTGCCCACATGTTCTAACTGCTAAACTGCTAAATCAAACACAGCAAGTTTCCAACAAGAAATGATTTTCATCACCACCATTCATATGCCACATGCCCTAGCCCTTGTTATTGATACATCCAGAAAAAGTAGGAATGATACAAATTTTTAACTCAAGGGTGAAGAGAGATAGCAAGTTCATAAAGTGGCTACTGGTTAAGATGATTTGTTTTTCCTTAGGGGATTATACAAGTAGAAAAAGAAGTCATCTAATTCATGTATCGGTTAATAGTAGAAAAGATGGACTCTCTTAAAACGTAGAAACAAGATAGTACATTATGTAATACATGTACAAAACTGAAGGCTGTAGATTTTGTAAAAGCTGGTGGAGACATACTATAATTAGCAATCTGTTGATGTTCTACACCCCCAGCTCAAAAGGGAGCATAATTTTTGTTGGGGGATTTCCCCCTCCCTTACTATTTTAAAGAAAGTATTTTCCTACTGCCCCAGGTTTCTCCAAGCTTTAGAAAAATTGCAGCAGAACCCTAGCAACACAGCAGTTATAAAGTATTACACATTCACTCTAAATATGTGCCCCCAAATTGGTAGTATATATGTGGTTTATATTTTTCCACATTGTATACCAGAATATATATTTTTTGCAGTCTGGGAGAAATGCTTTAAAATTTTTAATGGCTTTCAAAGCCCAAGTGGCTACAGCATTTCCTTCAGACAAAATGTAAGGTGATCTCTAGCCCTTAACTACGTTAAAGTTACGAAATGTAAGCCTTTCTGTGGTTCAGGATTGTTTTAGGAGGAACACACAACACTAACAATCATTGGGACACCAGGACCAGTGGGCATTTCCATCTCTTCTCTGCCTTCTGTCTCACCACCATCCAGATCTCTAGGCTGCTAGAACCAGAGCTTGTTAGTGGGAAAAAGGATAGTAGAAACCCTCTACTATTCATAAGGGAATACTGCAGAGCCAAAGGGGTTCAGCAACTCACCAGTCACACAATCGTTAACAGCAAAGAAAAGAACTCA
The DNA here is from genome assembly GCA_006408695.1 of Aepyceros melampus. NCBI lineage: Eukaryota > Metazoa > Chordata > Mammalia > Artiodactyla > Bovidae > Aepyceros > Aepyceros melampus. Next base: position 175,965 of record SJXQ01005239.1, read on the forward strand.
TTCTCTTAAACACCCACCCAGCACATGGAACCAAGCTGAGGAAGCATTTTAAGATGACAATTTTTTCACACCACAATCCTTTGATGAATACAAGAACTCCAAGTCCCAGTAAAATGAGGTTAAGGTATCCCCTCCTTCCCAATTTCTGACAGGAAATCTACATTACGTACATCACCGGCTACCTTGGGATTTTAAAATAGAATTATCTTACCAGAGAGGGCTTGTTAATGAAATGGAATAATTAATGACTTTGGCTGTTGTTCAGATTAAGGAACTTTCCATTGAGTCTGTCTGGGACGTCAATGACTCGTTTTCCTAAGAACATTCAAGAGGCAGCCATTACGAAAGTACCTGTTTTTTTAATAGCTGAATTTAAAACAGAAATTGTGTGGAAAATATTTACTAATCAACAAGAAGCACCTGCCGTAGGTTGCATTATTTGTAGAACTGCAAACTGAAGGGAAATCAGGGAAGCCTAGTGTTTGCTTTTGGAGAAGGAAATGGCACCCCACTCCAGTGTTCTTGCCTGGAGAATCCCAAGGATGGGGGAGCCTGGTGGGCTGCCGTCTATGGGGTCGCATAGAGTCGGACACGACTAAAGTGACTTAGCAGCAGCAGCAGTGTTTGCTTTAACTGTCTTCAAGTATGTTCACTGATGTACATGTTGCTGACGGTACAACCTTTAAAGTTTGGAACAATATGAAAATATTTCACATACTGATATAGTGTTTCCCCCAATGACACATTTCTAGAGAAAAGCATTCAGCCAGTTGGGCTTCCCAGGTGACGCTGGTGGTAAAGAACCCACCTGCCAATGCAGGTAGACCCAACAGATGTGGATCTTCTGGATCCGGAAGATCCCATGGAGGGCAAGACAACCCATTGCAGCATTCTTGCATGGAGAATTGCAGCATTCTTGCATGGAGAATCCCAGCGACAGAGGAGCCTGGTGGGCTACAGTTCACAGGATAGCACAGAGTCGGACACAACTGAAGCGACTTAGCACACACACACACACATTCAGCCAACTGGATGTTACAGATATGGTTCCAGCTACAGTAGAATTAACGCTCCAGTTCTCAATCCTCCAGTCCCTGAAAAGGCTGAATTATAATACCAAAGCAACATTTCAGTGTAACTGGATCCTACAGGAAAAGAATACACAAAGCAATCAGTTCCTTAGTCAAAAACAAATGAACACAAAAGCAGACACAGTCCAATTCATCCAATTTACTTGACAGAATCAAAGGGACTAATTTTAGAAGTCTCAACTTTTGAAAGTAAATATAGACTTAGCAGTGAGGGTAAAGTAAGCTAAATTTATATCCTCTCCCCACCCTGCTCCTAAAACACTCCTCCTTCAAAGTACCGCTTTAGTAGGAGCTGCTGAGGACCAAATTGATAGCTTGACTATATGGCTCCACCAATTCAATAAAAAACTTAAACCTGATACCCAGTTACTTCTGTCCTAGAAATGTAAACACACACATCACTGACCAACACTGTATGGCTGTACAGAGTGACAATGCGGATATGGAAGAAAAGCCAAGTTGAACTTCTCTGAAAAAATACATACAATCATTTCCCCAGTAGCTTTGATGGAATAAATGTTCGCGTTCACAGTGTGAAAGATAACATACTAAACAAAACAGATCAAGTGTTTTACTTTAGAAGTGTGCTTCTGTGGGAAAACCACCATGTATGATACTTTCAATCTTTTCATTCTGGAACTGAAGTCAGTAAGGAGACATGTCTCGCAATTTCAGTTTATTAACAGTTTTGTTATGATTTTAAAAACTGGATTACAAACTGCTTAACTAGCTCTTGCCACTTATTTTCAAAAAGTCCTAAATTTGGTGTATTATGACAGTTTACAAGATCTTCTTGACTTAGGGATCAAACCTAAGGCTCTGCATTGGGAGTGGATTCTTTACCACTGAGCCACCAGGGAAGCCCCTTACAGGTAACATCATTGCCTCCATCCCACCCCACAAATCGCAGTGTCAGTCCTGTGGATATTTAAGTGCTTATTTCAATTTTAACTGGCCCACAGACCCACTTCTCTGAGAGCTGAGCTGATTTCCTTCTGGCACATGGTCTATAGACTGTGTTCATGGTAACTTTCCAACCCCTTTCCATTGTGTCAGCACCTTCCATTATGATGCATATTTTAAGTTCAAACTGTCAATACAACCCTCAAAATGCAAGTTTATTGAATAAAGCTGAGAAGAGCAGTAAACAGACAAAAAAATGCATCCACCTAAATTAAAAAAATTCACGTATTTACAAAGTTCGGTAACTGTTAGGTTTCACATGCAGAAGTTAATGCACAGGAAAATGTTGGTAGTAGTGTCTGGATGTCTTGAAATGCTGGAAGCAATGAAGAGACACACAAACACATTAGGTTTAGCTGTAGGTCAATTAAACGAACCTATGCGGTCCCCACAAAGTCACACATTCTAGTTCTGGTTCCTCCTTTTAGGCACAAGCAAGTTGCCACATTCTTTGTAATGGTTCACAGTGACCATTAATGGCGTTGATATACAGTAGCAAGTTTACATATCCCTTTGTTTACAGAACCATCCATCCCATCAGGGAAGTATGCAACATGCATCAAAGAACAGAATTTTAAAAGCTGAGGTTCTACTCATAAAAATGTGAGTGGAGGAAAGCAAGTAGTGTCTGTGCAACACGGTGCAGTATTTTGTACAGAATATTTTTAAGGCCATGGCAGTCTATAAATTAAAACTGGTATCATTAAAAGAACTTACGGTTGACTGCACTTTGAGTGCTCAACAAGTTTGGAAATGCACTGTCTACATGAGTGCTGCTTAACAAAAGAAACAAAATCACACACAGTGTGAGGCAACACATAAGCAGATGTACCACAGACTTTGAGCTACTACAGTGGGCTATGTAAGTAACGATTCACAAGTGATCCAGTTTTCATATGTCCCTTTATGTGTATGGAGATCATTAAGCTACAAAACATGTTCATGGAAGTCTGTACACATCTCCGTAGCACAGAAGCAAACAACAGACAGCATTGGTTCCTCCGCTCTCTGTGTGATTATTCAACAACCTGCAGACACTGGGCATGATTACATCAGAGAAAGCAGGCAGGTCTAGAGTTGTCACAATAATCAGGATGTCCAATGGCACCAGACAAAACAGTGCCAAAGCTTGTATCAGTAAGAGAGAAAAATAAGACTTTTTGTCTCTAAGTATCTATTGTGCTGAAAGTCAACTTTATGACTGGATATAAAAAGTTAAGAATTAGAGTGTCATGCAGCAACACTGGTTTAATAACTGGACAGAGAAAGAACAAACAGGTGTGTGAACAGTCTGACATTCTTAACACCTTTTATTATATTGGCTGGAATGCTCTAAATTCATGAAAGCTTTTGAGAAAATCTTCAATTCCCACCCCTTAAAAAAGTGTGGTGAACCAGGAGAAAAAAAAGAAAAAATATAGAAGTAATGATCTGGACAGATACAAAACAGCATGCCTCAGTTCCTCCCGTACCCCCAACTGCTTTCTGGAGATGAAGAATTCTCACAGAGCAGAAATGTGTTTAAAATTCATTGCCTAAGATCTTCCCAGTCTAAAGAACCAATAACAACATTGATCTGGTGCCTCTGCTCACTCTTTGCAGTCCATTTTTTAAAATTCCTAAGGTGTAATTATACATTTCACATGCATTTGTGAGATATATAAACATTATGTTTCTATCCCACTTGAGTCAGGCTAAAGGTTTGCTAAATACTGTGTGTGGCACTAGAAAGTTCATGCTGTATCAAGTCAGTATCAGTATTAAGCTACTGGACTCTATAATGAAATATCATAGATAGACATTTACCGAAAACCAATAGAAAAACCTGGCCCAGAAAGACCAGAACAGAAGTATGCAATTTTTCTTGATTTAAGATGGTCAAAGTGTGTTTTGTTTTGTTTAAATAAAAAAAAAGCTCTACACACTGTTAAAGACAAGTATATATAAGAAGTCTTTTTGTGTGTGTTGACTTTATCATGACAACTCTAGGTGATTCTTTATGAAGGATTAGGGATACACATCAGCAGTGCACATGAGAAATAAACTCTGAAAAAGGCAATTTCTTGGGTTTAGGAAGGACCGTATTCTGGGAAGTACTTCAGAGGAACGGACAATAATTCTAGGAGTAGAGCCAGGAAGGACTGGAAGACTTCAAGAGATGCTTCAGCTTCTTCTAGATTTTGAATGTTGAATAAGCCACTGAAGTGTGATATCTAAAGAGGGAGGAAAAAAAAGTGAAGATGTTACGACATCAAAGTGAAGAAACGAGATATCAGAGATAATATTTAAAATGCGGCTATTTCAAAGCACATGTTGGGCCTGCCCTCTTCTTTTCTGCCTCTCTACTACTATAATAATACATAGATATCTGTATCTGTACTACTCTTCTTCATACCTGACCTTTGAGAGGTTAATCTGGAAACACGAGGAACTGAACAGTCTCCAACTTAAAAGTTAAATTGTGTACGGAACAGCATGCGCCTTTCTTTATTCATTCAAAAGTTTAATGATTGCCTGTGAGATCAGGTATTGTATGTGAAGTCCCAGGAATGCAAAGAGATGGGAGAACCCCTCTCTACTTTCCAAGTATCATTTGGGGTTTGGAGGATGGCCCTCACAGAATTCCAGGCACAAGAAAGCACAAAAGAATAAACAAAGGCAGGAAACTGTGTTGAGCTCTGGATGGATTACAAGTGATAAGAGGTGGCTGAAGCCCAGGGATGGGCAAGGGATGCCGCTCACTGCTGAGGCTAGAGCAGGGGTTCTCAAGCTCACCCTGATATTGGGGGCTGGATATTCTTTGGTAGGAAGGTGGAGAGGAAAGTCTTTCCTGTGTATAGTAGAATGTTTTGCAACATCTATAACCTTGACCACAGGATGCCATTATTACCACCCCCACCCTCAGCTGTGAAAACAAGTCGTGTCTCCAGGGATCTCCAAACAGCCCCTGTGGAGCACAGCTGTCTTCAGTTGAGTGCCACAGGCCTAGAGAGAGCCAGGTACCCTTATGTGCCATTCTAAGAGGCTCGGAAGTTGGGATTTTATTCTCAAATCAATAAGAAGTCATTGGAGAATTTTAAGCAGGGAAGCTATACTGTTTATTGTAAACTGTAAGCTCACTGTAGCAAGTTCAACAATGGCAACAGAGGAGGGCACCTGGGAGGGCTGCCGGTATAGAGACTGATCATTCACAACACAAACAGCAAAGGGATGAAGGCCTGAACCAAATCGGGTGTTTTAAGAGCAGAGGAATAAAATGGGAAGCATATTTAAAATACAGAACTAACAGGACTGACCAAATGCAGTGGGTGAGAAAGAATCTTTTCACCTGAATAAGTATGTGTTTATCATGCAGCTGCTAACTAACCTAATGGCTAAAGGAAGAACAGATGTGGAAAAGAAAAAGACTAAGAATCGGCAGTGAGCACATCAGGTTTGAGGTACAGAAGGTTAACACGTGGAGACGTTCAGCAGGTAGTTTCAGCTGTACAGATCTGAGGAAGAAATGGAGATACCACTGGGGAGGTGGCAACTGAAGCTACAGTGGCTGAGAATAGCCAGGAAAAGCACTTTTGACAGAAGGCAGCTAAATCAAAACACTGAATCACTATCCCTTGAGTTCTTTAAAACGTGTTACCCGCATAAAGGATACATGAGCGTCTACTAGAAGCAGCACTGTCTTCTCGAAGCCTGGGGAATATTCAGTCTTCCCAATCTTCCAGCCAACATTCACTACAGAAACTGTAAGCCAAACACTGTACATAAAGAGGAGCCTAGAGCTGTGATGTGAACAGACACAACCTGTTCAGAGTTGGGGAAACAATGTTGAAGCAGGTCATTTGCTCTTCAAAAGGAGAACAGCAGTGTGTAACATGAGCAAAGCCACAATCACTAGGACTGCAAGGAGGCAAAGGGAAATTTGAAAGTGAAATGACTAGGTTTAAGTATTTAAGAAACACACGGTAAAAACCAACCAACCAACCTATGGACACTGGACTTAAGTCATACCCTAAAGACAGATGAATCCTTAAAACCAGACTAAAAGGCAAAAAGTAAGATATTCAGATGAAAAGAGTAGTTACCTCTATGATAAAAAAGGCCACAAGTATCAACCATCTTCAAAAAGACCATCTTCCCTGAAATAATCTACCCTATGCGTAGGGCTTCCTTGGTGGCTCAGAGGTTAAAGCATCTGCCTGCAATGCGGGAAACCCAGGTTTGATCCCTGGGTCTGGAAGATCCCCTGGAGAATGAAATGGCAACCCACTCCAGTACTCTTGCCTGGATAATCCCATGGAGGGAGGAGCCTGGTGGGCTACAGTCCACGGGGTCACAAAGAGTCAGACACGACTGAGTGACTTCACTTCATGTGTAGTTTGAGGACATATTACTAATGAAACTAAGGGACCTCATGCTCCCCATTAGAAACCTGCAAGTTAACATACAACCCAACCCATGTGCAATGAATACTTTGGGGAACAATTTAGAAAATTTGTAAATTTGGTACTAAAATATATTACAAAAGCTGAAATTAAGAGTATTCTGAGATTGTTTACTCAAGAAGCTTGACTTGGCTGTTGCACTTCTCGCTCTAAATAAACAGGCTTTACAAACTAATTTTTAATCTAGTTAACAGTGGATCAGTTTCCTTGAGCTTGATAATAATATGAAGTGAACCAGGAGTTCTATGATCACAAATCTGGTGACCATGGAGCTCTGAAGTAAGGTGTGAAGATTAGGTTTAAAGAGCATTAAGTATGGAGAACAGTGTGGAGATTCCTTAAAAAAATTGCAAATAGAAATGCCTTATGATCCAGCGATCCCACTGCTGGGCATACACACCAAGGAAACCAGAATTGAAAGAGACACGTGTACCCCAATGTTCATTGCGGCACTGTTTATAATAGCCCGGACATGGAAGCAACCTAGATGCCCATCAGCAGATGAATGGTTAAGAAAGCTGTGGTACATATACACAATGGACTATTACTCAGCTATTAAAAAGAATACATTTGAATCAGTTCTAATGAGGTGGATGACGCTGGAGCCGATTATACAGAGTGAAGTAAGCCAGAAAGAAAAACACCAATACAGTATACTTACACATATATATGGAATTTAGAATGATGGTAATGATAAACCTGTACGCAAGACAGCAAAAGAGACACAGATGTATAGAATGGCCTTTTGGACTCTGTAGGAGAGGGAGAGGGTGGGATGGGTTGGCAGAGTGGCAGTGTAACATGTGTGATATCATAAGTGAAACGAATCGCCAGTCCAGGTTTGATGCAGGATGCAGGATGCTTGGGACTGATGCACGGGGATAATCCAGAGAGAGGGTGTGGGGCGGGAGGGTGGAGGTGGGGGTCGGGATTGGGAGTTCATGTACACTCGTGGCTGATTCATGTCAATGTATAGCAAAACGAATACAGTATTGTAAAGCAAAACAAACTAAAAAAT